>BPLQ01004708.1:0-12105 GCA_021605075.1 Caerostris darwini
TTTCAGGGTTAATTTCCTGTATGTGCTTACGGTATGGAAGAAAACTGGTCTCACTATATAGCCTGACTTATGATACGAGATGCCATACATACATTAAAGCAATCTCCATCGAGTTTCCTCATTTCTGAAAGGAGTCACTGTAATGGTCGCAGCCAGCGGATTCGAATTTGAGAAAACTAGTTGTTCTAGTAACTACGAGTTGGGCAAAACAGTTAATAATCCGCTTTATGTGCATGTTAAATCACATTAAAATAATTATTTATTTTTATTTAATGCTTATTATTTAAAGATTCTTTAATCTTTCATCACTACATCCTCAATTAGAAACGTGTAAATACAATAAATTTAACATCCTACTGAGTATTCAAAATATAACAATAATCTCATTTTATCTCCTTTTTATCGAGTCAATTATTTTCTGTTTATAAAAACTACTAAGTCTTTCTAGAAAATATTTATATGTAAATCTCAAATACAGAAGCATTCAAAGTAAAGATATTTGATTAGACTTTAAATGCTTCTATAATGAGATGACATTTAAAGAGAGACAAAAGTAGCTGGAAATAATGTAAATATACTTCGTATTATTTCAGGAATAGAAATCTATTCGAGGAACTCCAGTTTAGAAATAAAGACATTAGTGATCAATACATAGGCTTCCGTTATTTTTAGAAGGTATTAAAGGCTTACGGTGAAAGTGCTCCGTTTTCAAGTATTCCAAAAAGGGAATTTTAATAGGAAAGATGATATTTACTATTCTGGGATTATTAATGCGCAGAAAAGTCTCTTTTTTACCTGAAACCGTTTCCTTCTCCAACAATGAACTTCATTTGTAAGAGCTCTATTAGTACCAGGAGCTGCATTTTAATCTACTTATTGTTCCTTCTTCTTAATCTGTTAGTTTAATTTACTTTCAATAACCTTTCCTTTCAAACCCAAAGATGGATATTTTGAATAAAAATATCATCCTATTTTAAATTGGAAATAAGCATTTTCAACACTATTTGGGGAGAATCTATTATTTATGTTCTTTCAGTTTATTATTAGCTTTTTCGGTTTCATGTCGCATTCATTTCTATAGAAATAATTTTTGTGAAGAAATTTAATTCCTCATTTAATAAATTAATATACCCCGAAAGAGTTTGAAAATCACAGATTTTTTACGCGTATTTTTATTATAATAATAATTATTATTTTTGATTTTAGTGTGATTTTAATTTAATGATAAATTGTATTGAATTGGGAATTAATTTGTTTTATTTAATTTCAAAATGCAGCTTTGGAATGTTGGTTAGTTGTAAACTTAATCGACTAAAATAATATTTTTAAGCATTCAAAATCATTTCTATTGCTATAAACCGATCTATTATTTTTATAATGATTTTGATGTATCAGATATTGGAACTGATACTGTTGCCAGGATTTATTGCAGGCATTTTAGTCTCAATAGGACCGTTGGTGCAAATTGTACAAATTTTGTTGGTGAAGTGACTGCTGTTCACATGGCATACTGAGGTCGCTAAAAGAGGAGCACAGTATATTTTGATTTACATTGTTTCACAGGCCACTATGAAGACAATTACTTCAGTCTTGCCTTCTAAGAATAGATCTGTTACAATTACTTATTGAATATTTTGATAGAGGGTGGACGCAATGTTTCCCTGCAGCGGATGCCAAGCCATTGTGGAGTCGCGGGTAATAAGTTTGCAGATACTCTTGGTAAGGCCGGATCAAACCTTCTTCAACCAGATCCTCCTGTCTGCTATCATAACATTAAGATAATTATTATAGCTAGATTTAAGCCCCGTCATCTTGAAACTTTACCCAACTAAGTAAGTGGGGTTCTTTATTGGATAATCTCATTCCTTGCGACCTGCCTAGACCTATTGGTGTTGTTAATTTCAGGATAAAAACTGGACTTGCCCATCTTAGGAAACACCTTTACAGATTTTGAATTGAAAGACTCTCGAATTCATCCACTTTGCTTGACTAATTCTGACATGAGTGGGGAGAACTCGAACTACTCTCCTGGACTTATTGGCTGTAAATACAGCAAAAGACTGTAATTGTTTTATGTGTGATTCTGAACTGTATTCGGCTACCCGTCCTAAACCGTTGGTGGTCATGCCTAGGTCTGGCATAGGATAAAAAATATAGGATAAAAATAAAATAAAATTATATTTATAATTATATAATAATATATCAAAACTATTAAACGTAGTATAAGATTTTTGCCATGATCCATTATGAATTTTTTTTAAACATCTTGTTTTTACCATATGTGCAATAAATTAAATATTTCCATGGATTTGATAAAAAATGCAATAAAAAATATTTAAACATAAGCATTTAAAATTTAGAAAAAAGACTTTAAATATGATTGATGAGATCAGATATAGTATTGAATAATTATTTTACTAGTTCTATACTGCATATCCAGATATGTTACAGACGAACAAAATCAAACGATATTATAAAAAAAAAAAAAAATATAGAACTGCAAGAGAAAAGAATTTTGCAAAATGTATTATGCATTCATGAAAACAAAATTTTATTCTACTTTCAAGAAGAAAAGATAACTAAACCAAAGTTTTTTAATTCCTATATTATTTAAAGTGAGAGAATTTAAACGTATCAAATAGAAAATTTATAAGGCCTTAAGGCAAGTAAATGAATAAAATGATACATTTTTTAGAAAAAACCCCCATCTCTTTAGAAATTCTACTGAAAAAGAAATATTCGAGCATTACTGAAAGTTCAAAGATCTTCAAGAAAAAATAATACTGAAATAATTGAAGTGAAATAGAAAGTGAATTGAGGCATAATCTGTTGTCGACCGTTAAACAATCAACAAAAGTGTGGCCAGCTGCCTTCGAAATCTGATTAGAGAAGGAAGAAAAAATATCATTTGGAAATTGAAGCTCTATAATTTAATTACTTTTCAGAGAGGCAAAAGGAGGATAGGAGTCGATTCGGAAGCTTCTGAAATGCTCATTTGTGTCACATTTTTCTGACTTGTGATACGCATAACCTTTGAGCTGCATGTCTAGAATTTCGGAGGTGCATCAGCAGAATTGAATATTAGAATAAGGTCTTAAAATCGGATATAGTAAAAGTTACGAATGCAAAGTAAAAAAAAGTTAAAACTTTTGAACACTTTAATTTGTAATCCGTGAAAAAAATTTATTGCTTATGTCTTAGATGCTTTAATTTATGACAATAATTAGGATTACTTAAATACACCATGTGAATTTTGAACGTTTGTTATCATAAGGTAATTAATTTTCTTAATAAAATTCACTTTAATCTTTTCTTAATTTCTTTTTTTTCTTTTGAAGAACTGCTTCTAGAATGTTAGCTCTATTTAGCACATCGTCATCAATGGAAATTGGTTTTAGAGTCCTGGTTGCTTGATATGGAGCACTCACTATACCGTAAGTAACCTTATTAAGCTGGAACACCTTTACTGGCTCATTTACGTCTTCTTCCCAAAGAATTTCCTGGAGATTTCTTTGGTTCTTGTCGATGTTTATCATTCGATACGTTTGACGAATGTCTGCAGTGAATGCAAAAAAAAAGTTTGATGAACAAATACGAAAAAATATTTAAATAAAACTATTTCAAAATTAGAAAAAGACTTTAAATAGCATTGATGAGAGCTGAAATGACATGAGGGCAAAATTATGTACTCGAATGTTAATTTAGTTTCATTAAAAATCAACTATTATTAGTTTTAGACTACAGCGCAATTTCTAAATGAGATAAGAATTTAGTGTCAGATGGTGTAGATTTAAAATAAATGACTAATCATTAAAGACATGGGCAGTATAGACATATTTAAATTCCTGCTTGTATTGAAAATGGATATAATGTTTAACATACTCATATTTCAACATTTATTCAATTTATTCCTATCTGCATGAATTACTCCAGGCAAATAATGAATTATAAACAAATTTTAATTAGTTTTACATGCTTTATATAAACACAAAATTGAATACATTGAAAGAAACAGAGAAAACAAATACCGTATTAAATTAATAGATTTAACTATTTTAAACATAAATATTTGTAGAGAAAATTGGATGAGAATTTCTTTTTATAATGTGCTAATTTGATTCTCCGAATACAAAACGTAAACAAGTTTATACCTTAGGGAAGAAAATATTTTAAAGCAATCAATTTGTTGTTCAAAAACAGTTTTTTTGGTTGACTTTCGTTTCATATATTCTCATCTTACAAAAATACGTGGGCTTTAGACGTTTGATCCCTTCTTGAATAACATCTATTGTTATTTTTTTTCCAATATCGTTAAACTTAAAATGAGTTCCAAAATTATTTTCTACAGGAAATATAGAAATGGTAAACGCGAAATTAAATGAGGATTATTAAAACGCTACATTGGAGTTCCTAAAAATAAAATCAGCCCTGAATTTTATTCGTGATTTTTTTTCTAAATATTGAAATATAATATCTTTTTAAACTGAACAAAATTTTAGTTAAAACGGTTTTGTGAGTTTACTTATTATTTATATATTTAATATTTGGAGTAATACCAAACTAAAATTCAATTTTTAAAAGTTAGAAAAACCGAATTCGGGTGTTTGGGTGTGACTAGTGTTCTGACGCTCGGTATCACATATTTCTTGTTCGAGTACCGGCTGTGCCATGGAGGTTTGTAGTGGTTTGGAATCCACTTTACAGAGTAGGGCCCAGTATAATATGGCTGTAGAGCTTTGGCTGTAGGGTTAAAACTCCTACCCCGTAAAAAAGAAGACATCTCTTGTCTCAAAATCTGCCAGGAGCCGAAGGCCTTGGCCCATCATGGAATTGCGAAAATGAGGAAGAACAGAAAAAAATTCTTTATGCATCTTTAATTATTGCCATAGTTTTATATTCGATTATTTTCATATTTAGATTTGAAATCCTCATTTTTTTTATTCAATCTGTTGTTTAAAAATGTTTTTAGATATTTTATCTCAAGTAAAAACAAACCAGTCAGAGGGACAATTTTTGGCTCACTTTAGAATTTTCTGATTGATAGATCTGTAAAAAACTATCAAGGGTTGTTAGCTTTTGTCTCTTTTTTTAAAATGCAGGAACGTTGCTTTTCTGACAACTTAGTGCTTGTTTGATTCCAATTCAAAGCCCTATTTTGAATTTACTTTTTGAACATTTTTTAATTTAAGCGTTTGTAATTTGTTCTTTACATCCATCTTTATATTCAAATGAAATTTCCATTTTCTTTTTTTTTTTTTCACAATGCTGCTTGAAAAGTCCTTTTAGTTCATCAGTATTCAACTCTTGGCCCATACATCTCTAATATTTTAGCTAATGATTCTTTACACTTTGTCACAATCATCATCGAGTCTTCTCCTTTCTGAAACCAATGATAGGAATGGAAGTCACCAGCGGATTTGAGTCCTCCTGTCATGTTCCCACTGGCCTAGGAATCAGGTTATCAGGTATTTCTTAATCTAATTGCGCCCTCTTAAGTTATGATTAGTTGTAAATGTTACGTTCATGAGCGGTTGCCCTATCTTTTACAAATTTTTGTTGATTTGAAATTTTTTGATTTCCAAATGTAAGACACAGTTTCCTCTACATTGCAAGGTTTGTTAATTTAAGCCTCTTGACTACAGCCTAGACATTCCTCCTTACAACCACTCGTCGTTAAGCATGTTCCTCGTTATTAAGTAAGGTATCACTGTTTAATCCTGTAATCACTGTTTAATCCTGTAATCACTGTTTAATCCTCTGTAATATCTATCATAACTGTTTAATCCTCTGTTATATCTGTTATCACTGTTTAATCCTGAAATATTCTCTATCAATGCATTTTTAATGCATTTTAGCACGCGGTTCGCAAGTGTACTAAGTTGTGACACCGTTATTATGGGAAAAAGGCACCATCGACTGCAATGCAAGCCACCATTGAAATTGAACACTTACTGACTTCCACAATCTCTGAAAATAAAATAACACCAAATAAAAATGACATTGCGAAAAAAGTATTTCCACTTAATATTTTTTGTGATTTGAGGGGAATCAAATGATAAATTTAACTTCCTTTAACTAATTATAAATATATTATTCGACAAATATAGACTCTACAAAATGTGTGAGTGAATGTCTTTAAACAAAATTTCAAATTTTCTTTTTATTCGAGAGTTGCTTTAATTTAAATCCTTAAGGATTAGGAAAAATTTAACTGTTTACAGAAATTAAATTAAATTTTTCACTTTTTAATGTTATTTTTTTATCCTGTTCACAAAAAGATTTCGCTTTATTTTTGAGGCCTCTAAGGATTGACATTGTTTGTCATTCATTTGTAACTTTGTTATTAAAAATCAGGGTTTAACTTTCTTATATAAAAGAATTAGATCTGAGATCTGCTTATTAGATTTGCAATTCTTTATACGTATTAACTCCAACTAATTAATACAAGCGAAACGCTGATTTTTAGAGGCTTAAAAACATTTTGAGAAAGTTTTTTAAGGAAAAAAATTGCAAAATCATTTTAAAGCAAGCCACATGCTTATTTGTGAGAAGGCCCGTGTTTGTTATCCGGTGTTGATATGAGATTGTGTTTATTAACAACGGTAGTCTCAATGGAATTTCGGTTTTGGAATGTGTAAACAAGAAGCTGTTTTTCGTCAAGTTATATTTTTTTTTACATTATAATTTTAGAAGATTTTTTTTCGTCAAACGTAAAGGTAAAAAAAACCTTTTCCAAATGAGCAAATTTTGAGTATAAACTCAAAACAATAATAAATATGTATTTTATTCATTTGGGAATACTCGGATAGGTTTTATGACAAACATACCTTCACAACTTTTCTTCAAGTTTCTTAGATTTTAAAATATAATTTATTTAGAACATCATGCTTTTCCTTTTTAAATTGTCATTAGTATCTGATGCAGTATGTTTCATATGTGAACAAATATTTTGAACAGAGAAAATGCATGTAATTGAGCAGAAGTCCATTTTCAATCCCAAACAACAATCCCAAAAAGATAAGGTTATCCTTCATTCAAACAGGGAGCTTGAGATAGAAAAGGAGCCAAGGAGATAAAAAAAAAAAAAAAAAAAAAAAAAAAAAAGATAAAATAAATAATTGAAGTAATTTTATTTAATTAATAATTTTTATTTTAAAATAAAATTTTTTTTTTTCTTCCGAAGTATTTTCATTATAGATAGAATAGAATTAAACATTTTTTTTTCAATATTGTAATAATTTTAAAGAACATACTGAAATACTAATGTAAATCGTTAATTTCTTATGGAATCTTTTTTTTTGCTGTATTTCTACAATATGAATTTTTATATTAAAAGCATTTTTAAGAATATCTGTTTGGAATAAATTCTTCAATTCCTTCTATTAGCTGACACTCTCCCTATATATATATCTTGTTCAAATTTTCAATTGTTAAAAAAAATACTTTTTATTCATCCACTCAAGTTCAAATAAATTTTTTGAACTTGTAGTGGATGACACTAGATGTTAATACAGTTTTTTCAAATATTAATTCAGTAGTTAAATTTAATTAATTGATTTTTGTTTTTTTTTTTTTTTAGATTTAAGTTGCATATATCTACCAATAGATGGCTCCAGATAAACTTAAAAAAATGAATGAAAATTATTTATAAAGGACTTTCTGCAATAGAGTGGAAAAAAAGTAGGAATTGACTTAAAATTTTTTTTTTATATTACTTGTTTTGTGTTTCGCATTTAAGTTATTTATATAAAGAGATAGTTCAGTTAAATTCACAATTTTATTAAAAACATCGCTTTTTTATTATCATTTTATTAACACTTAAAATAAAAATATTATTTATTTAATATTGCAATAATTCGTCAAAAGGTAAAAATAAGAAATGATTAAATTTGAGAGAAGCTCCTGTTTAAGGAAGTCTTCAGGATTTTCTTTACTCTAATAAATATCAATTTAATTTTTTCATAGAGACTTCAAACTATTTCTCATAAAAAATCATACATGGTTTTCCGTTTTGCATCTTAGAAATTTAATATTCTTAAAAATGGATGCAATAAAATATGTTTTCAGAGAAAATACTGAATTATAAACCTTTTATAAAACTATTTATAACAGAACGTAAGGAAATAAGAAAAATATCTCTATTTCCATTATTTTCCAAATAAAAAATATATATTTGGCTTGATATTTGAAGAGTTATCTTCAATATTAATACTGCCAATATTTTTCATTTATGAGAATAAAGAAATTTTTCTAGAACAGAAAATTTTAAACAGAAAAATACAAAGTAAATAAATGATTTTTTGAAAAATAGATTCGGCATATTTTCAAGGAATAAATAAATTAATTTAGACTTATTCGAAGCAAGTAAATTATTAATATTTGAATCAAACGATTTTCTTGAAAGAAATTCTTCGAAACATTTTAGATTCATTTTTTTATATTGGCAACGTACCTTAAAAATTCTTTCTAATGGAAGGGAATAAATAAAAAAAGAAAGAATTTGAAAATAGGAAACTTTGACTTTCTGAAAAATAAAACTGTTATCTGACCCTTTCTTCGTATTTTCTGTTCTTCCGTTTTCTTAGAAGATTTTCTTTGAAAACCTAACTTCAATTACTAGCAAGGCGTAGTTTCAATAAAGATAAAAAATGAAAAAATTTTCAGAAAAATCTTCGAATCCATCACTGCTTTACTTATTTTTTTAAATTTAAAAATAAGACAGATTTCAAAATCCTACATGTATTCTAAAGATGTCTTTTACATTGTTATGGTACGTATGTCAATTGATTTTAATAATGATTTAAATGAATTTTAACTAAAATAATCTTTTAAATATTACATATATAAATAATTCTTTGATTTTTTTTATTTTATGAATCATTTTTAAAAGCTGTAATTTAAATGGGTTGTTATATTTAACTCACAAGAAGAAAAAAAAAAAAAAAACTATACAATAATTATTCGTCAACTTTTTTTTACATCATGTAATATACACGAATGATTTAAAATAAGTATATGTTTTTTTTTTTATCATTTATAGCAATGGCGGATCTTTTCGAAGGTAAATGTTATGTCGTGGCTCGTGCTTTTCTTAATTAAGATAATTTTTTTGTTGAATTTCGTCGGAATTCTTGTCCTATTTATATATACCACAATGAAGGGATGACATTGCCTTCTGGGAAGACTTTTAGGTGTAACTGTCCTGAATTTATATGCTGTATGGTATACAATCTTTAAAATTACCATCAAGTAGCTAGACTGTCAATGTGAGACATTTATGATAGCTGTATAGCTGGATCTGTATCCTCTATGTACGCAGAGACGCAGCATTTGAAAGCACAATGATGTCCATGAGGCAAATTCTTAACAGTAGTATTTATGAACGCTTGTATCAACGTTTATTCGAGAGGGGTTCTTTCCAGTAAGCCGTCAGAATATTATATGTACTTTGGATATGGAGAAGATTGTACTAGTTCTGGTACAGGACTACACAGATTCCAGCGTGCCATGGAATGATGCCCAGCTGCATCGTGTGATGGATTCTACTTGAAATTCACCTCTGTTAGTTAGGACCCTTTCACTACAGAACTACATGCCGACAGAAAAAAAGCTACTACTGTCACAAAATTAAGGATGAAGCACCATAAAAATATGAAAATTTCTGCTGATGGCGTTAAAAAACACTAAAAGTGTGGCAAATGCTCTGATGTCGGGCTTATTCTCCTCATCATATCTGTGATCGCCCAGCTGTTGCAGCCGCCATACATTGGATGCCATGGAACATCCCTCAGAAGAGGAGTTTCTTCTCAGAGCTGGCAATCAACATAGCCAATATTATTCGGGAACAGTATGATATTTGATTTTCTGGTATTCTTCAGGGGATAGGATAACAACGAAAACAATGACACACATGACTTTTTTTATTTCTGGTCTTTTCTGTGTACATTACATGTCAAAGGAGCATTTCAGTCACATCATTGCTATGTGATTCCGATTCGCTTATGTGTAACTGTGTCCGGCCTAGAAATTTGCAAACTTGGTGCTAAGACATTTTATTTAATACAAAACATACTACAAATTTTGCAACTAAAGAACCTGATGTTCTAATTTGAGAAAATGACTTTATCCATAGGAACAAGAACCTCAACAACAAAAGAAAACAACACGTATCAGCTTCAGACACAATTAAGCTGGTAATTTACATAATTGCCAGCTTATAGTCACTGGATTCGACTGGATGCTTAAAATTTTCGGAAGTATGTTATTTCTTTAGTGATTTTCTAAATTACAGTTTTCTCTTTCCGGCTAAATTTATATTTTATTCCGTATTATGAATTAGTGAATTTATCTAAATATGTCTTTTTATCAATCCTGTTAACTGAAACAAAACTGCCACTATTATAATCTACGTAAACACATTTTAAAATTTAGTTTTTATGATTCCTTGGCCATTTTTAAGATTGTTTTACGCATAATATTTACTTATATGGACATAAAATATAAAGAAAATATAATTAAAAGGCACGAAGCAATACCCTAAAAAGATAGACCAAAAGCATGCGTAAAATTTAAGGAATAAAATTTTGTCAATGCTAAAAAAATGAATAAATTGGGAAAAATAATCAAGTTATTGTTTTCAAAAAAATTATTCTCAAAATATTGAAAGAGAGACTACGGTATTTCGGCCTGTTAAAAAACACATACTGGAATTCAATCGATGTTAATCTGGACATGTTTGACAGTGGAAAATTAAAAATACATAAATAAATTTGTAAAATAGTTCTTGTAGACATCATAAAGAAAAAAATATTTTATAGAAAAGGAATGTGAGATTTAAGTGTTTAAATAAACATAATCGATCATCCTATATACTCATCAGATCTTCTTATGCAGAAAAAATATTATCGAAAATCTGATGGATAGTATGAATTCAACTACTAGAGATTAATAGGATGTAAAGAATAAGTTACATGGAAGCGAGTGTAGCATTTGTTTCTCACGGGAAGAGTTTTGACATTTCATTCCCAGTAGAGAGGAATGTATATTCTTTAACATGTACAACCTATCTTCAAATTTGACAACAGAAAAGCAGTGTTGTGGGCAGTTATATTACATGCAATTAGTGTTTTGTACTAGTGAGAACAACCTGTCACTCAAATCTTATAGCAGATATTTCGTATCGTGTATAATGAGACTCATAAAATTAGCGAATGTCTGTGCGACTTCCACAGGTCAAAACAATTACAGATTAAATATGGAATACACCATGAGTTGTTTTATCATGATTGACTAAAAGCTGAAAAATGTCTATTCCAATGAGAAGTGAGGGAACCCTATAATCTAGACGGATTTTCTTAAAGGAAGGTTTTTAGAGAAGAAGAAATAGTCTGCGATGAGTCGATCATGAAGTGTTGTTTTTCTTTTTTCTCTGAAGTGACTGAATAGGCCGAACTGTTTTTCAAAGTGCAGCCCTTGTTGTTTGCTTATCACACCTTGTGATAATTAAGGTATGCCGCAGACTGGTGCATTAGATTCGTAATAAACTCGAGAAATCCGAAAAATCTCCTACTTAGGTGTGAACTGCATTTGTGATTTAATCGTGCACTTGTGATCAAATTTATATTTTTAATTAAAGTGTTCTCATGAACCTGAAAGTGGCCCTCTCCTTGAAACCGTTATAGCTCTAACATAGGCCGAGACATTACACGAGACCACCCCATCACGTTACTCTGAAATAATGAAACAAAACAAAATTCGATTAAAAAAGCAACAGATATTGAAATATTAATGTATCAGACACACAGATACTGTATTTTTGTGCATATAAAAATACGTCAGTTATAATAGAAACCAATATCTCAGTAAGAAATTTTGCCTAAAATAGTTTAATATTAAATGAAATATGTTGCATAAAAACACGATAATTGAAAACACTACCATGAAACTACCATTAAAACACGATAATTTTCTTTGTAGTAGTTACAATGATATCGAATTCAATAAATAGTTCAAAAGTCCTTAAATTTCTTTCTTTTTCATTTCTTTTCATGATGATAGCTTTTTCTACGAACTTAATTCATTTTAACTAATGTTTTCTTTTATACT
>BPLQ01004710.1:0-524538 GCA_021605075.1 Caerostris darwini
ACCCGTGTCATAGATGGAGGTAAAGGGGGAAGATTTTGCTGTGATACAGCACCCGTAGGTAGAAGTCTGACTTGACTCCGTGCCGCTTTTTAAGGGGTAGAGTTGTCAGCCCTACGCCCTATGCTCTACTGTCAGGTTAAACTAGGACCTACGACTTAAAGTAGATTTCGAACGACTACAAAACATCCATGGCACGCCGGGACTCGAACCCGAAACCTGTACACTGAACTTTAATCACTCGGTCATCAGGCCGCAAAGTTACTCGCTTATATAAGTTTGGTAATTTTTTTGTCTGCAATTCTGTAGCTGCGTATAAACCGAACACTTGATTTCCGACCACAAAAAAAAAAATTCTGATGCAGAAAGTCCTGAATTCTGCCCATAAAGCCGGAAATGTAACATTTGTTTAAAAATAAAGATTCCGATACAATGCGCAGTTCCGGGGTATATCCGAATGCTTGATTTCCGTATTAAAAAAAAATAAAAATATATAAATATGTATTAAAATAAGGCCATTAGTATAAGAATGTATAGTAAAATTTAATGTCGTTTAAAAATTATAGACGATAATTTAAATCATATAGAACACCTATAAAATCTATTTGCCACATAAAATTAATGAGAATACGGATACATGTTCAAATTTTAATCCTCTTTCTCCTTGAATCATGGCCTGTTACTTTAATTAATAAATTTTTTATTATTTATTTACACGATCACTCAGTTTATTAACAAATAATTATCCAATTGGACAAGGTACTTCAGTCCAGAGTACCTTGACCGTTTTTATTCCAACGACCTATATGGTCAGTAAAATGACCCATTTTACCAATAATATTAAAATGATGAACCTTGTTCTAAGAATAATATTTTTGTTGTTGTTGTTTCTTATCCCACTTGGCTGGCCAAGCCCACGAGCCCATACATACTCATGATTGAAGGGGAAGGAAGCAGCTTCTGTTGTGATAGAGCACCCGTAGGTAGAAGTCTGACTTTGGCTCCGTGACGCTCTTACAGTCATGGGAGACCGGGACCTACGGCTTAAATGATTCCGAACCACTACAAACAATGCACTGCCATTCGAACCCAAAACCTGTGGCACCGAGCACCAATAGACACTCGGCCATTCAAGTACCAAATTTGGAATGCCGACCGGTGTTTGGTCACCCACTCAAGTACTGACCGCGCCCAATGATGCTTGACTTCGGTTCTAACGAGAACCGGTATATTCAGCATGGTACGGCCGTTGGCTATATATTATTTTTAAATACATAAAATAAAATCAATAAAAATCAGGAAGGGACCAGATGGCCGTATGATTAACGGTCTGTGCTACAAATACTCTGTGTCCTGGCAATGCCATGGAAGTTTGTAGTGGTTCCGAATTTACTTTAAACCGTAGGTCCCATTCTAATATGACTGTAGAGCGTTGGGAATAGGGTTAACAAGCCTATCCCGTAAAAAGAAAACATCTCATGTTTCGGAATCTGCCAGTACGCAGAAATTCTTTGTCCAGCAAGGAGCTGTTGCGCCATCAATTAAAAATCAAATAACTAGCTAAAAAAGATATATTTTTTCCTTTAGCATCGTTTTAAAATATAGGATGATTCAAATTTTATTATTAAACATTTGCCAATGCGAATATTGTAATTTTTTACCTTGAAATAAAATAATTATGTGATAGAAAATATCCGTTTTTCTAGGGAGAAACATTTTTCTATTGAACCATATAAAAGTCATTTATATTATATACTTTATTTTATATTCTTCTTCTTCTTCTTCATTAGTGTAACTGCCCCACGGTGGGCCAGTCTCCGCCAGCTGGAAGATTTCGAGACAGGTGATGTTTTCTTTTTACGGGTAGGGTTGTCAGCCTCACACCCAACCGCTACAAATACCCATGGTACCGTTGGGACTCGAACGCGAAACCTGGCACCGACAGCCAGAGCGCTAGTCAATGGGCCATTAAGCCTTTATATTATATTATTATACTTTATTGTTTACTTTCATATCATAAATGTTAGATTAATTCAGAGTTCAGTAAAAAATTAGGATAATGATTTTTCTTTCTCTTTCTAATTTACAAACCTCTGAATCAAGCCCACTGACTCCCGATAGATCTCTGATACTTATGCATTACATAGAAAAACAACAAAAAACTGTGGTCATGTAGATCCAAGTAACTTTTCAAATATTCAATTCTTTTATTACTTTTTAACTCATTATTGTTTTAGTGATTGCAAAATAAAAACCTAAGGCACATTCCTGAGACAGTCTCTCATTTCCAAACAACGTTCCCCAACTTATTACTTGTGTTTGAGTAATTGCCAATCCTCCACGCGTAACTCAATACCCCAAACCCAAACAACCCCTCTTTTTACAGGGAGAAAGAGAGTTAAGACCTTTTTCCTTGGTGGCACAACCGAATGGTTATTCAAAAATCTGTGTTTACAGATATCTCTTCTTCAAGCCCCTGATAAGGAGCTGGCTGAACAACACGAGGCTCCCGCGCATAAACTCCACATGAAGTAGTAAATAAAACATTCTCATTCCTTCAAACTGCTGCCCTGATTGACAATGACCAAAGACTTCTCATTCGTAAAAACTTGGGTACTGGGCGATAAAAAAGCGTTCTACCGTGCAAGTATTTTATTTTTTTTCTGCCTTCTCCCCTTACGTTCTCTTGTCTGTTAGCAGGCAATTGGAGTTGGTTAATGATGGGTGCCTTATCTTAAATAGTGAGAGATGTTGTAAGGAGGATTTTTTATTTTCCGGTTTCTCGGAAGGTATTCGGGAGTTATGCGAAGTACGCCAGCGGGCTGTTTTTTATTGCTGTCTTGGGTCTTGTTTGCAGTTGATAACTCAACAAGTTGGTCAATGTGCTGTTGAGATTTTTTTTTTTTATTGATATGCAGTCAGTCTAGTTTCTTTTTATGTGATAGATGCTTTTTACGGAAAATGGTATAAAAAATTGGAGTTGCAATGATATAGATGTATATGGCATAGTTTACTAAAACCATATACTACAACTTTTCTCAGATAAGGAGTTTTTTGTAATTAGTTTTACATTAGTAACTGAACGCATTGTAATAAATAAGCTTGAAATAGCAAAAATAAAAAAAATATAAAAAAAAAAAAAAAAAGAATATATGAATTTTAAATTAATATTCGTATTTCTTTTAGCTGAAAAGCAAAAATTTTTCTAATTGTTATTTTTAAAAAGGGCTTAAGTGCAAAAAACACGCAAGCTTCCTCACGTTGAATATATATGTTCAGGTGTCTAGTGGCCGAGTGACTAGCGTTCGATCCGCAGGTTTCGGGTTCGAGTCCCGATGGTGCCATGGATATTTGCAGTTGTTCAAAATCCATTTTAAATCACAGGTCCCGGTTTAATATGATTGTAAAGCTCTAGGGCGTAGGGATGAAAACCCTATCCTGTAAGAAGAAAGTTACAAATCTTTATGTTATAATTTAATATATATGTTCTAAGTTATAATTCATAAACATTGTTACCATATCAATTTTATGCATCACATTTTATGATTATTCATTTTATTGAGATCCAAAAATTATTATGTGCAAAATCTCCTTTTTCATCTTTGATTAAATAATGTTATTATGTTATAATGGATGCTATTAAATGTTTAATGGGTACAAAAACTAACTAACTAACTCCTTGGCACTACAGCCCATGGTGGGCCAAAGCTGTCTGCCTACTGGCAGATTTCGAGACAGGAGATGTTTCGTTTTACAAGGTAGGGCTGCCGGCCCTAAGACCAACAGTCATATTGGACTATATCTACTTATTTAAGTAGATTCCAGAACCACTGCAAACATCCTCGGCACCGCCGGGATTCGACGCATCGAAACCAGCGGCATTGGGCGCCAATCACTCGGCCATCAGAACCCATTTAACGGATATAACGTTCTTTAATTATTGCCCTGGAATTAAATATCTAATTAGAATTATGGAATCTACACAGGTAATTTACATAACACAAAAGACATTTACGAAAGAAAAATGACAAATCGCTGAGGTCTATCAAGTTCATCGCCATGCGACGAAGAACTCTAAAATTATTGATAATAAAGTGTTAGATGCTACTCTATATTATCTAGCTTTAATGATATTTATTAATTAATTAAAAATAAATCATTAATAAAAATTATTTTAATATGAACAGAAAGTTAAAAAAACATCAAGAAAAACATTTGTATTTCATAATAATAGTTAATAGATCTATTATTATCTATTGATATCTATCTATCTATTAATAATTAATAATTATCTATTATTAACCATTAGTAAATAAGATAGATAAATATCGATATATTATTATTAATAGATAATAATCGATATATTAATTATTATTAACTATCTTAATAATAATTCGTAGAAATTTAAAATAAAATAGGAGATAGAACTATATTATTAATGAAAAAAAATTAATTTGAAATACTAGAACTAATCAAGTAAAAAATGTATATTTAATTAATTATATTCAATAATTTTTTTATTAATATTATATAAATAAAGTACTATATAGTTGCTCTCATAACAACTATGTACATCAAATATAATGATTAGAACAATTTTAGTATACTCTGAAAAAATTTAATTAAAAATTTAAATACATTTGTATATTAAAAAAACAATAAAAAAATCATGCGAAACGATGATTATTAAAAACCTATAAATCAGGAAATACTACACTTTTTTAATATCTTATAATTGCTATTCATTTTTGAAGTTATATAATTCCCACGGGAAACAAACAAATCAATAATCTCACTGATTACTAAATTAATTGTTGAAATATTGACTTTATTATATTATCATGTAATTTATCTTTAAAAAAAAGATACACACAAACCCTTTGCTAGATAAAAACACAATCATTTAGTAAAAGGATTACTAGATGATTGTATTTTATCTGATAAAAATACAATCATTTTATTGATTACCATCAAATATACCCTGATGTTACACAGTTTCAGTGTAATATATAACAAATCTAACACATAACCATACGGCAAAACTAAAAAAAATTTCATTATTCGAGAAGATAGAAAAACCTACCATAATATCAATCGAATGTGAACTTAAGCACATTTTAATATCCATAGTTATCCTAGATTTAATACAGTAAAAATTAAAATATAAAATACTTTGAAAAAAATGGAATTAAAAATAATAAATTGCGTGAAAACCTAGAAGATATATCATTAATCGCATATATTAATATATACGTATATTAATTATATATATATATCATGTAATAATATCAGTAATCGAGTCATTTGATTTCTCATGTAAATTGCTTTACATTAGTGAAACACAAAAATTAATTATATTTTTTATGTAATAAAGACATTGTATATGTTACTTTACTTTACAATGTTACTGTAAAGCAAAATTTCCTGAAAAATGGCAATATTTTTTTTAACAAAAAAAAAAAAAAAAAAAAAAAGACATTTATTGTATCCAGTTCTAATTATTGAAATACATAGCAAAAGGCCGACAACAGAAACTACACACATAAATATTTAATTTGCTTTGTTATTGCAGAATAAAGAAAAGTGAATCGAGATTTAAAAAAATTTAGAATGCAAAAAATAGTATATTTGTAACAAACGAAATATCATTCAAAAAAAAAAACTTGATAAATAAATTTATCATTTATTTTCTTCTAGAATATTTCTAAAAAGAAAAAAAAACAATAGCTAATTTTGTGCATCCAAATTATTTATTACATCAAAACCCAGTGATATATACTTAGATAAAAAACATTACGTAGATAGTATTACATAGATAAATTATCTATCCAGGTTAGTACATAAAAGGTAATAAAATTCAAAATAATGTACTTGTTGTAGTAAAATACAAAACATCGAATAAAACATTTTTCTATTTAAATTAAATTAAATTAATTTAAAAAAAAATATTATTAATTTTTATTATTAAATTATTAATTTTTTATTTAAAATATTATTTAAATTTTATTAAAAATTATTATTAATTTTTAAAAAGTTTATTTTTTAAAATTAAAATTATTAAATTAAAATGAGCATATGAAAAGACGGACGGCCCATTAAAAAAACTAGAATGTTAAAAAAAACCAAAAACAATAATAAATATTAAACCTATTTAGCAGAACATTTACAACAAACGAAATAAAATGGAAGAAAATCACCTCTAATCTACTGAACTATTGTTATTTCATAATCTTACATTTTTTATCGTTGATTAATTATTAAGTAACGCAATTTCATTTAATTAAAAAAATTATTACAATTTTTTCTTAATTTTTTTATTATGCCCCAAATAAAAAAAAGCAATAAATCACACTATTATAAATTTTATGAAAGTGAATCATAAATTCTTATTTATTTAAGACTTACATATATTTTTTAATTCTCTTACAATTTTTTTTTTATGTGTTATTTTATTATTTTAAAAAAATACTATTTTTATTTAATTAAAAAATAACCATTAAGTATTTTTTCGTGAATTTCGCTTATACACCAGATAAGAAATAAATTCAGTATAGATAAATATTTTGTAAGTTATAGATTTTACGTCATACTATAAGAAACATAGATAATAAAAGACACACAAATTTCTTTTTTTTATATATATGTTTACAGATAATAATAATAGCAATAGAGATAGTCAAGCAATAACTATGGAAACTTTTGTATTTACTTTTATATCGATATTTTTTTTTTTCATATTTATAGCTACAAATGTTTGCTCGCAAATATTTGTTGATCTAAAAAGCCTTGCGGGATTTTAATCTATTATTTAGCAATAACCGCATCAACTTACTATGCAATTTTGAAATGGAATATGTTTTTGGTAATAAATGACGTACAGATAAAGAGTATAATATCATAGAGACTGGTTAATAAACAATTTGTTTCACTACTAAGGTGCAATTATCCAACACGTTTACAGTTGTAATCAGGGATTTTTTTTTCTCTATTATTTTTATAATGTGCGACATATATACAGATAGTTATACATTTTCTTTCTCGAAATTTAAAGAATCTTTCGAAATTTACGTCACCAATAAAAACCTTTGAAAAAATCCTGAAAAAAAACCTTTGAAAGAATCCTGATGAATTTTATTTACAGAGAAAACAATTGTCCCCTTTATTATACGTCATTTTTAGACCTTTGACGATATAATCAAGAGACTAGATGGCGTTTGTGTTGTCTCAGCATCTTGTCTCGTGAATTAGACTGCTTGGTGGGAGTTTCCCAGGTTTTCTCCCATACGATACGCAAATGCGGGGTAGTTCCCCCTAAAAGTCCTCCGGGAAGACATTTCCCTCCTTTTGAGCGACATGGAGCTCAGTCAGACTAGTCAGACTTCTACCAACATGTTGCTCCCTTACAACAGAAGCTGCCCCTTTCTCTCCATCTATGAAAAATTACTCATGGGATGTCCGTCTCGCACTGTAAAACACTGAGGATTAGACACAGACACACACACATATATATATATGTAAATATAAAAATATATAAGATACGTTTATATATATATATATATATATATAACCGTATCTATCTATATATATATATATATATATATATATATATATATATATATAACCGTATCTTATATATTTTTATATTTTTACATATATACACGTATTTATATATTTATATTAAAAACTAAAAAGTTACGTGTGAAAAGAAATTGTGTTTCACTTGCTGTAATTTACCTGAAAATAATAAAATTGTCATGTATACATGGATAATAATCTGTCATTATTATATTCTGTTACATTGTCTTATATATATATATATATATATAAAAGAAAATCCAAGTATATGCTTTTGCAATACAGCGTTTTAATTAACAAGTATCAAATGCCTTAGACCTTTGTCTAAAGACATTCTCTTATTAATAAAAGTAACCATTAAATCTACTTTCTTTCAATTTTAATGAAAAGGGTAAGCAATTATTGTTACTTTCATTAAACTATTTGAGATCAACTCAATTAATTGCTTTTGAGCAAAAGAAAAAACTGTCTAGCGTATAATTCCAGCAATGCGTGTTCTCGTACTGGAATGAGAACCAATTAAAATTTAATTAGAATTTCTTGTACGCTTTTAAAGATACGTCTCCTTCTCTTTATCCAGACAATAGCGAAAGAGATTTCAATAGGAATTCTTCCCCAAAAGATGCGATTAGCTGATTGAAATCACTGGTTCTCAAAATGGGCGATATCGTGCCCTAGGAAGCAGTGGAATGATCAAGGGAGAATGATAGTAGCTTCAGGTGTAATTGGGGGCGGAGGGGGGGAAGGTCATTGAATAAAATAAGGTAGAAGTAAATTTATAAAAATAAAGAGACGGTAAAACAGAAAGAAAATTTAGAAAAATAAAGAGACGGTAAAACATAAAGAAAATTTATATTTGATTATAAAATTATTATAATCAAATAAACTAAAACTAGCACTTCTAGTTGCAAAAGCAGCTATCTGCAGTTAATCCTGGAATATATACTGCAGTACGCGAGTTTTTAATCGCATTTTCTTCTTCATATTTGGCTGAATATGGTTTTAGTGCGTTTACAAATAAGTTAACAAAAAAAAATCTGATTGTATATAGTGAATCGCAGTAATTTACGAATATGTTTAGCAAAAGTGGGGCCTGACGGCCAAGTGACAAGCGCTCTGGTGCGCGTTGTCACAGGTTTCGGGTTCGAGTCCCGGCAGTGTTATGCATGTTCAGTGGTTCAGAATCCGCCTTAAACAATGACTGTTGGCCGTAGGGCTGACAGTCATACGCTGGTGAAAAGAAACCCTTTCCTGTCTCAAAATCTGCCAGTAGGCAGACGGCCTTGGCCCACCATGGGCTATGTAGTCCCAGGGAGTTAGTTAGCTTAACAAAAATAAAGCCTAGGATTAATTCATTGATAGTAGAACATAAAGTGTTTCCTCTCATTAGAATCAATTTGAGTGATATTCGTAAGTTTTATTTTCAAATCGTCCTTTTAATTTTCCGTATGTAATGTAAAATTTACTACGAAGGGTTTTAATAGCTAATTTAATAATAATTTTAATTTTGAGCTAAAAAAAAACCGTAAGCTATAAAATATTTATTGGGTTCCTTCTTCTTCAATGGCTGACAGTTCCATGGTGGGCCAAGGCCTTCAGTTTACTAGCAGATTCGGAACATGAGATATTGTTTTCTTTTTTACAGGGTAGGATTGTCAATCCTACGCCTAATGCTCTACAGTAATATTAGACTGGGACCTACGGTTTAAAGTGGAATCCGAATCACTTACAAACATCTATTAATTTAACCCGAAATCTGTGGTACCGAAACCCATAGTGCTAGTCACTCGGCCATGAGGGCCCAAATGCCCAAATGCCTCCTTTGAGGAATTGTTCTTGTTTGTTCTAAATTGTGATACAAAATACGGGTAATTTATCAGACCTCTGATAAACCCTGGGTAATGTTGAATCTGTTACATAATATGAATGACGCCGGGTAAAAATCCCCGAATGCAATTGAATGACATTTGATTTTTTATTAAACTAAAGCTGGGTCATGTCCCTTGTTTTAATCCTTCATCAAATTTTGAAAGTCTTGAACAAATTACCTATAATATTTTTTAAAAGTGAAATTGAAATAACTGACATTATTAATCTTTACTGACATGACCTAATTAACATTATTAACCTTTACTGGCATGATTAATTAACCTTTTTTCCCTACTATCATAACATAAAGTGAGGCGCTAGGAAAGCGATGACTAGCCATAGTCTGCGCATGTCTGATATAGATTACCCATAATTCCTGGTTTCTGAAACAGTAATTGCTACCATTAACATAAACGGGTTAATTCAATCATTATTATTTAAGAACTTTCTTTAAAAGGTCACTCCTCTACTAAACCTAAAAAAAAAAAAAAACGATTATCAAATACTATTTCTCAATAACAACAATTGTCTTAGTTGCCAATCGAAATTAGTCATAAATGGAAATAAAAAGTGACAATAAACTTCAAGTGCTTCGAGATAAGACACAATATTGAATTCATTCGCGAAATGAAAACATAAAAAAAACATTGGAAGGAGATAGAAGAAGTGTAATATTCATTCGATTAGTTGTGTTTATTTTTCGGTGTTATCAGCACCATTTATCTGCTGGAAGCATAGCAATCAGTTGGGAACTAGCAAGCCACTTGACAACGGTAACCACTAAAGTAAACAAATACCTAAGAGAAAACTGAGCTATCAGTTATTTGCACATCCAGATACTACAAGCTGCTTTGCAATTGTCTTCGCTTGTTGCCTGGTAACTCTTTCCGGTGGCTGACCCAATCCGATAACATGATGTGATTAACACCATGTGTAAGCTAGCTAACTACAATGTTTTTTATTATTTATAAAACCTTTTTTTTTTTCAATAATACCAAAAAAATGGGGCAGCATTATATTTTTCAACATTTTATTCAGAACTTTGTATTGATAAAATAAATATTTCACATTCGATATGTAGTCATTTTTTTTGTTTTTATATATGTGGATGGTTGCACGTAACGTATGCATGCATTCGTTTTTATCAGCTGCGGATTTCAACAGGTGGAACATCTAGAGATGGACTGATAGTTCTTATTCATAACAATAAAGTGGTGATAATGTTGGGATAGAGCTTTTTTTTTCTCACCTTTTTATCTAAAGAACAATTTGTGTCGTAACAAAAATTCTTATAAGTAAATTCATTCATATGCTGATGAGTTCAAAAAATAAATTATGCAAATTTTTAATTTCCATATATTAAAAAATTAAATTATATTTTAAATTTAATAATAATTATTTCAAAAATATTTACTTAAATATTTTGCCATTAACATGCCAGGAATGATAAACTTACCGTACTTGCTATTTCATATCTTTATTTTATATTAATAATCCTAGCTTACTTTAACAGCATACTTTATTTTTAGTATACTTTAGCAGCATTGGAAATAACAGCATACTTTAAATAAGAAATTCAAACGTCAATATAAAACAAATCACTGAATAACTGAGAATATTACAGCCTAGATGCTTCTTTTTCTAAATTAAATCAAAATGGAAAATTGCATTTATTTTATATCTCTGAATGGTTTTTTAAATTACATTTTAAAATTTTAAATAAAACAAAACTGTACTTTGCATCTTTTGTAATTACAAGAAACAAAAAAAATATTACAATTTTAATGAAAGCTCTATTTATGATTTATCATAATATTAAAAATAATCTTTAA
The DNA here is from genome assembly GCA_021605075.1 of Caerostris darwini. Lineage (NCBI taxonomy): Eukaryota > Metazoa > Arthropoda > Arachnida > Araneae > Araneidae > Caerostris > Caerostris darwini. The sequence continues at coordinate 11,274 of BPLQ01004710.1, forward strand.
TTTTATATTTAAAAAAAAATCAAATATTTTTTTATTAAATTAAATTTTATGTTTTTATATTATATACATTTTTAGCTGCTAAAATTAATTTAAAAATACAGTAAATCATTTTTTTTTTTTAATTTTGTATATCCTTTATTATCATTTGAAACTGATTTCGGTTTTAACTGTCTTTTTAGTGATACCTCAAATTCACAAATTATTAATTATTATTTTTTTCCCTGTACATCGATGACTACTTATGTATATCACAAATATGTAATAAAGAGAGCCCATACCTTCAGTGAAGACTTTTAAGGGCAACTGTTTTGCAATTGCATGTCGTATGACGAAAAATCTGGCAAGTTTCAATCAGCTAGCCCTACTCTCGATGAGAGACGGTTAAAGTTACGGTTTATAAAATCAGTGACTGCAGTACAGAAAGCAATATGAATCTGGCACTTATACATTAAACTATTTTAATTTCTATGTTGAATTTGGATGGCCGCGTCCCTCTACATATAAGCGAGACTCTACTGTATTTGAATATTATCTGAGCTCAAATATATTAATAACTTAATTAATCGAATCATTGTTTCAATTGCTGTTGTGTACCTAATTTATTTTTTTAAATTATAATTATATTAAAAATATCAGTAATTAAGTTAGTGTCTAATTATAAAAACTTCATCAATCTATATTTTTCAATAGCAAACAATCTAAACCTGACACGCATTGAATTATTTTAATTTCTATATCGATTTGGGATTGCCGCGTGCCTCTACATATAAACGAAACGTCACTATATTTGAATAATATCTGAATTCAAATATAGTAACGAAGAATAATTCGATTAATAACTTATTTAATCGAATTATTCTTTCAATTGTTGTTGTGTACTTAAAGAATTAATTTCTTTTTAATTCTAATTACATTAAAAATATCAATAATGAAGATAGTGTCTAATTGCAAAAACTTCATTATTCTATATTTTTCAATAGACGAAACAATCTCAAACTGGCACACGTTAAATTATTTCAATTTCTATGTCCATTTTGGATGGGCGCATACCTCTGCATATAAGAGACATCACTATATTTCAATATTTTCTGAGTTCAAATATATTAGTAATTTAATTAATCGAATTATTGTTCCAATCATTGTTGTATGCTTAATTAATTTTTTTTTTTAAATTCTACTAATATTAAAAAAATCAATAATGAAGCTAGTGTTTAATTATAAAAACTTCATCTATCTACATTTTTTTTTTTTTTTTTTTAAATTAATTTTCTGTGATATTTCAAACTTCTGCGATTAAAATTTCTCCACCTGCTCAGTGATTTACTAAAGAATAAAAATAAAATCCTCGAAAAGAAATCAAGGATTATTAGGTTACAAAATTTTTTCTTGTTATCGTGGATATCTTAGTTAAGTGGTTTGCAAAATTATTCGTCCTACAGCATCTTTTATCAGGGAAAAAATAATATTACTCACTGTTTCACTTGAAAACCTATTTTTTACAAGGACGATTTTTTTTTTATAATGAAGAAAAAAATGACTTAATTTTATCTGTTTGTTTATTATTTATTCATTTTATATTGATAAGAATTCAAAAAGAAAAAAAAAACATGCAATCAAAAAAAACAATAACGTCCACATTTGTGGCAACTGAGTGTTAATAGTAATTTATAAATGAAATGATTTTATACATTCCCGGCGTATATTATTCATTATTAATCCGGAAATTAATAAGTAAAACTAAATATATTTAACATATCTGGTATTATTATCAAATATTAACGATTTGTACAAATATTGAAAATCCCTGACAGCCGAAATACTACTTTACACTATTTTTATATTACTAATTGAATTGTTGTTGTTACTAATCCCCCTGATGCAGGAAAGCCTACACCAGGTCCAGAAGACCCCGTCGCAGGCGCCCCGCCCCATGGCTAAGAGTAATATGCAGCTTCACTTTAGCGAGGAACCACGAGGGGCTGAAGATTGACTAAACCTCAAGACAACGTTCTACGATCATATTAGACCGGGACCTACGCTTTAAAGCGGATTCCGAACCACAAGAAACATCCATGACACCGCGAGACTCGAACCCGAAACTTGTGGCGCCGGAGCGTTAGACACTTGGTCATTCAGATCCCATATTACTAACTGTACATCATAAATACCGTTATCGATGCAGCCAAACCATAAGATTTGTATTTTTTTTTTTATTGAGACATTCTATTGTGAATAATTAATTACGAATTGTTTTCCTTTTTATTAATGATAGTAATTATAATTTTAAGAAAAACTAAATGTCCACATATGTGACCAAGGGCGTCAATAGGTTAATCTACTAAATCAAAAGACTTAAAAGAACACAATTTTTTTAATTATATCTATATACGTCTTGCAAAATAGTAAATAAAGATGCTATAAAAATGAACCTCTTGAAGATTGAAATTATAAAATTATAGAATTATTTTATGAATAAAAGTAATTATAATTATGAAAAACTAAATGTCCACATATGTGACCAAGGGAATCAAGAGGTTAACGAATAAACCGAAAGATTAAAATTAAACTTAAAAGGACACAATTTTTTTTTTTCTTTATTATCTACCTACATCTTACAACACAGTAAATAAAGATGCTATAAATATGAATCTCTTGAAGACTATTACAAAATTATAAATGAATTATTTATAGAATTATTGTATTAATGCTAATAATTATGATTATAAAAACTAAATGTCCCCATATGTGACGGAGTCAGTAGGTAAAGCAAATAAGCTGAAAGACTTAAAAGAACACAGTTTTTTTTATTACATCTATAGTTTTTCTACCTACGTCTTACAACATAGTAAATAAAAATGCTATAAATATAAAACTCTTAAGACTTAAAATCAGAAAATTATTTATATCAACCATAGTATCTTTTCGTATATACATACAGTAATATAAGAATTAAAAAAGGATAAAGAGAAAATAAAAATTACGAATGACACTAAAAAATGATCCGAAAGACAAGGATAAATTTACTGCGATGCTGTTAAAAAAAAAGATTTCTTCGATTATATTTTTGTCAGTAGTTATCTTAAATTCAACTTCAGCTCATCTGCCAGTACTTTTTAAGACTTGATGATAAACCTGGCAGCAATAGATTATAATGTACATTTTAAGTATTTATCTGGAAAATAATGTTACACAGTAGATGAAACATGCTCGAACAATTTTTCTAAGTTTTCTTTTCTTCTTTTCCGTATTAATGATTATCACCTCCCTTTTGCTTTTATTAAACGCCCCCTTAAGCACACGAAATTACTATCATCCCTCCCCCTTGATCATTCCACTGTCCCCTACGGAATACGGTATCGCCCACTTTGGGATCCAATGCCCTAAATTGTACATTTTTACCATCTTTTTTGCTTAGTAACTAATGTTAAATTGGTAGTATTTCACATTCACTGGCGAAATATTTTTTTTAAAAACGTGGTCCAAGAAATGGGATACATCCGCTATAATTCATTCCTTAGATTAGACAGAAAAACTTATTTATGACTTAATATCTTGGTTCAATGCAACAAGATATAGTTTCCGTCCGCAGTTGTTATTTATTATTAATAAAAATAAATAAAGTAGTAAAATATGTTGTATTATTTTGATGAACACTTTAGTTTTTAAATAATCGTTTTAATAATTATTATTAAGTTAAAATCATTTTAGCATGTTGTTTTACAGCGCGGAATAGATACAAACGTCATGTCAATTCCTGCATAATTTTTGCAGATGGAATTTCGTATAGTAAAATAAAATTTATTGGATCTTTAAATAACTTAACAGAAAATTGAAGTTTTTCTTATTTTATGTTATTGATATATAATGGAATTATAATAAGTTAACTGAAAATTTTAATTAAATTAACTTAAAAAAAAAATCTTTTTTAAAAGCTGGTAGATGAAGCAGCCATTGGAATTCATTAGTTAGAAATTATGCAAATATAAAGAAACATTAATTTTAAGAAATCAGTATTCAATTTATGTAGGCAAAATATATTTTATATATTTTTTAATTAAATAAAATTAACTAATTAATGAATTATTAATATTAATTAACAATTATTAAATCGTTCACTTTTAATTAATAACATTTATTGGTTTTGAGTTTATTTTTAATAGTATATCTTTATGATTGATATAAATTAATTAAATCGTTTACTTTAAATTAATAACACTTAATGGTTTCGAGTTTATTCTTCATAGTTTATCTTTATGATATACGTATTACGAAACTTAAATTAATAACCTTACTGTAATTTTTTTTAAATACATCTGACGTATAATTTTTGAATTCACTGAAATAATCCTAAAGATATTTTATAAATTTTAAATATATTTTTTCAATAAAACAGATTTTAAATTTTCCGAATAATTGAATTTTCTATGTGCCACTATTTTTCTAATTAAGACAAATCCACATGCAGAAATATGGTCAAGTACCCGGTATTGAAAAATAAAATCATAACAGAAATTTAGATATAAACTATTAATTATTGGTGGATTTTATTTTATGTGTGTCAAACTTCTAGAAGTTAATTAATCAATGCATTACTCTTAATTATAGCCCAAATTAACTTTATTATGCGTTTGATAGATTTTTATTCAAAACTCTTTGATGGGAACTCAATTTAAATAAACGAAAAAATAACGCATTTTCTGCCCATGAAACAATTCTCTGTGGAACAATTCTCAGTGGAACAATTTTCACGAATGGTACGAACCAGCATTAATGGAGTAAAAATATTTTTTAAAAATCGTTTGCTGTTTTCTTGAAGAGCTCCATCGAATGTTTGACAAGCCCAAATTGAAGCCTCGGGGTTCAAATTAGTTTCGCACGATTTTTTTTTTCTTCCTCACACCTTATTTCTCTCCCACATTCATCCATAAATATTAAGAAGAGCAAAACAAACAGAGAATTTCATCTTGATCCCAGGACTGAAAAGAAAAATATTTTCTTATTGTTTTTTTGGTAGCTTATCAGTTTATTAAATAAACACTCCGGTCTCATTTCGGAGTTTACCTAAGAGTTTGGGATGTTACCTTGAAAGACAGGAAATAAAAGTTAGAAACACAGAACGATGAAAAAGAAAAATAATAAAAAAGCTTATATATATTACTTCATCTGCGGAGTTGTGTAACAGGCATTAATAAACAAAACGTAGCTTTTCCCTAAAAGTGACGTAGGCGAGGGGAAAACGAAAAAGCTAAAAACGAAAAGGACAAAAAAAAAAAAAAATGGTATAATCTAAATAAGGCTTAAAATAGCAAACTGACATTCGTTAGTTTTAATATATTTTGTGTATTTAATGAAAAGTTTTCCCCACTTTTTAAATTGCTCGTTAAAATCTAATTTTGCTATTCGGAAGTTTCTCTAGGGATTTTTTTTTTAGGGGAGGTTGTAGGGGGAATCTTCAAAATTTTGTAAAAGTTATGAGATGTGTGTGAACTTCTTTAAAATATCAACACAAATATTTTGCCTTTTAATTTCTTTGCCTAGAATTTTTTTTTCTTATTGGGAATCGTATTTTAATTTTCTAATTTGAGGTAATTTTTCTTTAAAAATAGAAGTTAACATTTATATTATTTGATGTGAGGTATTTCTTTTTATGAAAGTAAAATTATATATATTTATTTTTGGCAATGCATTTTCATTATAATGTAATTGATTAATATATATAAGTAGCTGATAAGGTTTTAGTTTACATCCAAATAAACAGAATGTTATTAATCATATTATGTATAATCAATAATATATTGATTATATGTTATCACTTATGTTTAGTAACATATTTATTATATGTTTTTAAATCAATAATATGTAATCAACAACATATTTATTATATTAAGTATTTATTAAAATGATAATTTGTATATGGGAATTTTTATATGCTGCAATTGAAGTTTCTTTGATTAATTTAATAATTCCTTTTTATTTCTTATAAAACATAAATAATAATTAATACTTATTTATTAGTATTTATTAACATTGTTTGTAGACAAAAAATAGGCAAACATTAAATACTAATCTATAATAACCCATATATAAAGTTAAAGAAAAGAATAATCTTTAAAAATTTATAAATTCGAAAAATAAAAATCATTAAAATTACAAACAGCTGAAAAATAGAGAAGATTTTTATGTCTAACAATATTAGTTGTATGCCATTTAATTTTAATAATTTTCGGTCATTTTTTATTAACAATTTTAAATGTGTATAATGTAAAAAACAGAAAGAAATTATTCAATGTGCCAGAATTTTGCTAGACAAAACAAACCTTAATCACAATTTACACATAACTGGGACTGAAAACTATAAAAAAAAAATATTATGCGAAATATTGTTAGCAGTTAAATTTAAATAATTACATAACTATTTCTTTATTATTCATTTTTTAGTTATAAAACTTACAATGTAAAGTAATGATTAAGCAGATGGAATATCGATTTACAAATTTAATTTCCTAGTTCTGATCAAAGTAATTGCATTATTAAAAACATTTGTACAATTTGTTGCATTTTATTGAATGTTATTAAAAGAAATCATAAAATGTATTTTTCCTGAATGATAAATCAGAGAAAAAGTTATAACAATTTATATTATATTTAAAGTTTTTGAATAATTAGTTCAATTTAATTATCATAACTTTACAATAAAAAAGAAAGAAAACTAGTCTCAAATATTGTGATTAGAATTTCAAAACACAATTCAATAGTTCAAAAGGATTTTACTCCCTTTAGTATTTATACAAAAAAAATATTTTACAAGTTAAGTTAATATTTTACAAATTTTTCTTCCCCAGCTTATTATTATTTACAAACAATTTTCAGTTTTAATAATTAATTTTTCTACGATTTAGTTTCAGAAAAAGTAACTTCGTTTTTGTTATCTTTGAAAATAACAATTCCCTAACAGATTGTTTATGCTTCAAATAAACTCAGATATCAGTAAAAAAAAAAAATTTTTTATTTATATTAAATAAAAGCAATTGTTTTTAAGCTTTTTAATCTGAGATTTTAGAAATATTTATTCAAAATTGAAGTGATACACAGAATATAATTGTCATTCAAATGTAAAATAAATATTTAAAAATCGATTGATGTCGATCTTTTTGTGATTTATTAATTTTTATCAAATGCATACATATTATTCTAGAATTAAATTTTTTTTATTTTTAATTTCAAAATTATTACAAGTAATTATGGACACGTGTAGATGATTATTTACGTGTAATAATTTTGAATCTCTAGTTATTATTTAAGTGTTTTGTTTATTTAAAAATAAATATTTTATTCTTTATTTAGGTGACCTTCACAGTTACCTTCCAATTACTTATCACTTCTTAATAAGCAGTTATAATTGATTATTTAAGTACATCAAGTAATAAACTCAAATATCAGTAAAAATATTTTTAATTATGTTAAATAATAAAAATAGTTCTGAAGCTTTTTAATCTGAGACTTCAGAAATATTTATTTTACATTGAATGTTAATTAAATTCTGTGTACCACTTTAATTTTGAATTATAATTTTTAAAGTATCAGATTAAAAAGCTTAAGAACTATTGCTATTACTTAATATATTTAAAAACATGTTTACTGATAATTAAGGCATTTAATAATTAATTTATTAATTAAGACATTTTTACTGTTTTACAGTTAAGTAATCACTTATTATAAATACCTATTAATCTACTTATTAATAGGTATTTGTAATTGGAAAGTAACTGGAAAGGTCACTTAAATAAGGAATAAGATTTTTATTTTTAAATAAACAAAACAATATAAACAATGACTTCAGATTCATTTGTTTAACAAATTTTATATCTGGATAATAAATAACTTTAAAATAAAAATAATTTTTTCAAAAATTATTTTTTTATTTAAGTTTATGCTTATAAACCTATTTACACTTTTAAACTTATACTTACTTATTACTGGATAAATAATAATTTTTTTTATTTGAATTTGCGAAAAATTTGTATTAAATAAAGAAAGTTGTCTGTGCGAACTAAATTCAGCAGTAATAAATATAAGTGCTCATTAAAAATGTTTGGAACTGGAAAGTAACTGTGAAGGTCGCCTAAACAAAGAGTAAGATATTTATTTTTAAATAAACGAAGAAACGGATATAATCATAATAGTTTATAAATAACTGTGTGTAGTTAGAAAACACTATTTACAAGGTCAGGTAATCAGAAAATAGTCTTGTTTTTAAGTTAGTGCTTCTCAAATGGTGCGCCAGAGGGCACTGGTGAATCCTAGAATTTTTCAGATGTATTGTATTCTAGATAATTGTGTTGTCCAGATATAAAAAATAGATATAGTTATTCTTTTTCTTATTAATTTATTTTTCAAAGATAGCTTTTATTACAAACAATTAACCTTTCTGGTTGCTTTTTTTTCTTTCATTCGCATTAAAAGTTCCCAACAACTACAATGCGCCCAAGAATGTTTCCGAGAAACAAGGTAACTTCAATAACTTCTCACTAGAAGCGTTAGCGTCTACGTGATTTTCAAAGTTACAAAAATTTCCATTTCAGCTTATGAGACTCCACCGCCTTTAAGAAATACATTGTGGCGTTGATCATCTGACATTAACTGAAGAAGTAGTTATATACACTGATTGTCGATTGAGTATTGTTTCTTGAAATCTTTTGGATTCCTACAAAAGAAGAATGCGTGTCAATTTCTATAAAACTTTGAAAATTTTGCTGCAATTTTCAACGTCATATTTATGTGAATTAGGATGTTCTACCCTCACCACAATGAAGTGTAGAAAGAGAGGAAATCTTCAATGTATTGACTAGAAAATGAGAGTTTGCCTTTCAAATACACGCTCAAACATTGAAGAAATCGTTAGGACATTTCAGGCCCATGCTTCTTATAAACATAAGAATAAATAAACTTATGGTGCGTTTCATTTTATTCTTTTTATTACATTTTTTTCTGTAATATTTGACTTAAATATTACAAAGTATTTCTCAGAAATTTTTTGGATTCGTCTACAATTAGGATTTTAAATGCGCCTCCACTTCAAAAAAAATTTGAGAACCATTGCTTTAAGTAAACAAAGTCATTTAAATAATCACTTTTGATTAAGATTGAAAAATGTATAATAATTAATTAAATTAAAAATTAATTCTTGTTAACTTTACATAACAGAAACAATAAAATTGTTTATTAATAAATAAATCAACTTGAAGGTACTTTAAAAGGAAAGATGTTTTTAATTAAATATACAATCTCTTCCGATTTAACGTAAATTAATCATAAATTATCATTTTTATGTATTATAATGAAAACATGCCAAACCAAATTTTGCTTACTAATAATAAATAGAACTCCTTATCAATAAGTACGTGCAATTCGAAAATAAATTATGAGAAGGTCACATAATCAAGAAACAGAATGTTTTTAAATAAACAAAACCATGTAAACAATCATTTCCGATTACGCTTTGTAAATTCACGAAAATTTGACATTAAATGTAGACTTTATGCTTAAGTCACCTCTACATTTTATCATCCTGAATTAAACATAGTCATCGAATACTTTGAATTTCAGTACATTTTTGTTAAAAGAGAAGTTTGTGTCATAAACGTTTATTTAAAATGATAGTCATTAAAAATTATAATTTGTTATAGTAATATATAATTATATAATGCCGCATAATATGTCTAAATTTTGACCAAAAAATGTTTTTAAAGATGTTGATACTGCAACCTGTGAAAAGAACTGAAATCAAAAGAGATACCAATGTTTTAAATAAGTACGTGCAATTCGAAAATAAATAAGAGAAGGTCACCTAATCAAGGAATAGAAGGCTATTTTTAAATAAACAAAGCTATATAAATAATCACTTCCGATTAAGTTATTCATGAAAATTTGATATTAAGTATAGACTTTACGCTTTAGACTTCCCTTTTTTACATTAGGTCTTCAAGATTTGAGTGTTATAGTTTATATTAATATTCGAAAAATCTTTCCAAGAATATCTAACTTTCTTTGTATAAAAGGAAAAAAAAATAATATAATAAAAAATTTTGATAAATGATATTGCATTATTTTAATAAAGGTGCAAGTATTTGGTTTGAATATTACAGAAAAAAAGTGCAAATACGTTTATTGTTATTTTTTTAATTTATAACTAAAAATATTTATTTACAAATATTCATTGATAAGAAAAGGTGCGCATTTTAATGTATTCTTTATCAACAACATCTATTTTATTTAACTAATTTTAAAATAGAATATGTTTTTGGTGAAAACATCCAAGCGAAAATGTCCTGTTCTCAAAAAAAGAGCAAATCACGGTAAAAAAAACTTTTTAGTATGTTAGTCGATACAAAACTTACAAGGTAGCTTAAAATTGCAATATATATATTGCAATTTCTACAGCTGTAGTTTATATTATATATATATATATAAACTACAGCTGTAGAGTTTTATAAAACAACCGAAGAATATTTTAAGCAGTTCCAAGAATTCTAAATATTTCATCTAAAATACTTACATTGACAGATATTCAAAACAGAAAAACGATAAAAAAATTAATTTAATTTACATACGTCTTGTTTTTTTTTTTTTTTTTTTTTTTTTTTTTTTTCCAGTGATAAAAACTCCAATTTTCCAATTTTATTTTCCACAGTTTGTCATTTTTGTTTTATGCGATTTGAGATTTATTTTAATTTTATTATCTCTGTTTTAAGTGAATTATGAAAAATATCACAAAATCAAATGAAAGTTTATCAACATGTGTTATCGGTTTTTTTTTTATTTAAAATTACATAAAGTGATACTAGATTATGATTATATAATATTAAATATTTGTGGTCCAATTTTATTTTTAAAGTACTTTATAAAGTTTGTTGACATCTGCAATAAGTTTATTGAAGTTTGAATTCAATAAATCATGTCAACAATTAAAGTTAATCATTTTATTGATAAACTGTATCAAAATTTTTAAAACTAAATTTAGAAATAGCAACTACTCTAGAAATGAAATTTGCAATTAGTTCATAATTCAAGAAAATTCTACTCATATTTCTTAATTAAACGTTATTAACACGATAAATATAAAATCCATTTTTTAATAAAATATTTAAGCGCCACATAAAATATTGTTTATACATTAGTTTGAAAAGAACGACATAAGTAATTAAAATTTAAAAAAAAAAAAAACGCTTTTGCTGTATTTGCGATATGTTTATCGAAGGTTGAATTCTATAAATCACGTTAAAAATGAAAGTTAATTTTCATTGATAAACTGCATCAAAACTTTTAAGCTAAATTTAGAAATAACAAAAAATCTAAAAATGAAATTTGAAATTACATAATTGACGAAAATTTTATTCATATTTTCTGTTAATTAAACGTTATTAACATGTTAAATATAAAATCCATTTTTGTGAGATATTTAATTGACTTATATCGTTTATACATTAGTTTGTAAAGTATGAAAATAATGACATAAATAATTAAAATTTTAAAAAACCGCTTTTGCTGCATTTGCGATAAGTTCATCGAAGGTTGAATTCAATAAATCACATTAAAAATAAAAGTTAATTTTCATTGATAACCTCCATTAAAATTTTTAAGCTAAATTTAAAAAAAGCAAATACTTCAATAATGAAATATACTGCAAATAATAGAAATGAAATTTGCAATTACATAGTTCATAATTCACTGCAATTCTACTGATAGCTTCTTTTAATTAAACGTTATTAATACGTTATTAATAAATATTAAATTCATTTTTGTGAGATATTTAAGCGACTTATAAAATATCTTTTATTTTTTTGAAAAGTACGAGAAGAAAGACATAAAATAAATAATTTAAATTAAAAAAAATTTTTGTTGTGATTTTAATTTATTTTACAGATTTAAATTCGCAAATGTGTAGACCCCGTACAATCACACTTCGTTTTGGCATGCATGAAACTGAACTTGCACGTCAGCAAAATTTGGAAACGTCCCAATAGCAGTTTTACAAATAAAAATCGGATAGATAGATATGGAGAGGAATTTAATGCAATATCTATTTTCCATATGAGTCACAAGTAGTGTTATGTCTATGCAACCCAAGCTCGGATAGGAGTTCCCATAGGATGCTGTCGCATGCTACAAGCACTGAAACATATGCTTGAGAAAATTTTTCTATTTACTCGGCAGATAACCCACGAGTTGTTTTTCAAAATTCTCCCCGCTCCCACGTTTTACACGCATGAAATTTAATATATTCACGAACTGTTGCTGTTAGAAAAAAAAAAAAAAAAAAATGTTGGCGAGATGTTTTAAATCTGGAGTCGTAGATCACTGAACATGTAAAAAGTATTGAATTTAATGCGATAGAAGGAAGGTTGTGGGAGAAAATACATACAAGCGTTAAAATCATAAAGTAACATCAAGAAAAAACAAAAAAAATTTTAACCAAGGTTTGCCAGCGGATAAAGTGTGATTTCTTCGCCAAATATCGCCAAATGTGCCCGCTGCAATCGCCTAGATTATTTTTTTTAGTCCCTGTTTTGACAGTTGTACGTCATCATATACATTTCAGGGAGGCGAGCTATGATATGAAATTTATGTTGCATGTCGTCAAGCAATTTATAAAAGAGACGTGAAGATATTAATTTTTTGTCCCATTTCTTGAAAACAACTTAGGACATTACTTATTTATTTTTTCATGGTGCTAATTTTGATTTGGAGACTTGTCATGTGAGTCCATTAGAATAATGACTCACTAAATGATGATTCATAAATGCGCCTTAACCATTTTTAGAATATTTATCAGAAGAAATAAATACCAGTACACAAATTTAAATTAGCGTTATGAATTACGTTTACATTCTACGTAAATGATATGATAAAATCTAAGGGTTATTTAAAGCAGAGACATTTTAATTTTTAATTTTTTTTTTTTTTTTTTTGTTCGATGAACCTCTTGATTGTAAGATGAAAAAATAAAAGTCATTGACCATTTTTTGGATTAATATTTTAAATACGTTGTATAAAATTAAAATTATATAAAATTACAAAAAAAAGATTCGAAAATAAGAATACTATGAAATAAAAGTTTTAAGTTTTATTATTTTACCAGTATCTGTCATTTATAATATATGAGAATATTTAATTGGGATGTTTGCATTTGACTTGACAATTTCAACATATTATGTTATAGATCTATCTTTTATTTTATTGTTATAAGTTTAAAAATCTGTTAATTTGTTAATAACTCTATATGCTAATACTTCTATAATTTCATTACATTCGAAGGATTAAAATACTTTTGCAATTGATTAGTAACGATTTCACTGATTAATGATACATTTAATATATAAAAATTTCTGATTTAGATTACATATAGATATAGTAGAAAACTATTATTGTTTGATATTTAAAAAAAATAATAACAAAAATATAGATTACTGCACTTTGTCAAATAAATTATAGGAATTTACTTCTATCCCAGCGATTTGTGTGATAATTTTAACATATTATGTTTATGCTTTTTTTTTTGTAGAATGATTTTAAAAAATAATAATAAAAAATTTTAATCAATTTTTGAAAAACAATATAAATTGTGAATTACACGTAAAATCGCGTAACATGGTAATTAGTCATTAAAAAAATGGCTGCTATGGAATTCGAAATATGAATTAAATGCGATTTCGATGTTATATGATTAGGAAATAAAAAATAGTACGCAAAACAAAATTAAATTCCGAAAGTTATGTAATAAAAATAATATCTCAAGCTAAGATAAACAGACGAGTATTAAAATAATAATTGATAAAAAAATAATTATATATTAATATTACATGAAGCTTTTTTTCTCTTTCAGTGCTAATCACTTAATTTAAAGGACGATACGAAAGTTGTATTTTAAGTTTTATGGAGATGAAATGTATTTTACTGTTTATTTATTTTAGCAGATGTTGTTCAATTCTACAAATTAATTCTCAAAAGAAATAATTAACATTCAGTTTTATAAATTAATTCTCAAAAGAAATAATTGATATTCAGTTTTATAAAGGAATTCTCAAAAAAAAATAATTGATATTCAGTTTTACAAATTAATTCTCAAAAGATATAATTAATATTTAGTTTTACAAATTAATTTTTAAAAGAAATAATTAATATTTTTTTATTTCGGAGAATTATTACTGCAAGCAGTCGATGTTTTTCTATAAACATATATCCGCTTAAATGATTTATTTATTTCATTTAAAAGAAGATAATTTATAATTCTTTTTGAAAGATTTTTCGATTTTGATGAAAGATTAAAACAGTGAACTTGATTCAGCATAAGATTAATAAACAGCAAACATTAAAATAATAGAAAAATATTTTATTCAATTTTATTGCGGACCAGAAATTCAGTTGCCAATAAGCGTTTGCCTAATTCAAGGATCCCCAGTACTTAGTTTTTTTTATCCATACTATATTTATTGGCAAAAACATGATACATTTTAAAATTGCTCTCAACACAGTACACGTGGCTAATATTGTATAATACATTAAAATGCGCAAATCTATTTGGATTATTACATACATATTTGGACATATTTGTAAATAAACGTTTTTTGACATGAATTTAAAAAAAAATAAATAAAAGATTTAACTTATCACTTTTGCATTTGGTTGCTGCAAAAATCAAACAAAATAGTAAAATGCTTATTATAACTTTATGTAATATAAGGCGGGCCAAGGCCATCTGCCTACTGACCGATTTCGAGACTGGAATTGGTTTCTTTTTACAGTGGAGAATTGTCAGCCCTATGCCTAACAGTCATATTAGATCGGGACCTACGGCTTAAAGTGGATTCCGAACCACTACACACATCCATGGCACCGAGCGCCAGAGCGCTAGCCACTTGGCCATCAGGCCCCATATTTTTCTTATATATGAATCTGAAATGTCAATAGCTATAAAAATTCGTCGAAATTGAAATAGAAAAGGAATGTACATACATACAGGAAATTTTCTTCCCGCAATAAGTGTTCATTCTTAAATATTTCTCAATGATTCTATAGCTCCTTGAAAGTGGTAAATCATTGCTGAAGAATGCATTCCAGCATTTTAATAAGACTGAAAACATTTTTTAGCAATCCATTGTAAATATCATTCAGTGACGCACTTATAATACCTTGGAGATAACATTCTTCTAAATATTTCCATCATTTTAATCCTTAGTATTCATTGAGGCACTTCAATTGAGAGGCCCCCTCACTTGAAAAGAATTATTTATAGTGAGTGATTAAGATGGTCTCCATCTGAAACAAAGAAAGTTTTCGTCAGCTGCATAAAAATAGTAGAGCATTTGTAATAAAAGTCTATAATGTATAAATAGATGTATAAATCATACATTCTGTTTGATAAATAAGATATCAGATGCCTTCTGGAAGGATTGAAGCAATTGATTTGTATTGTGAAGTGTATCAGTGTATTAAATTTATTAAATTAAAATTATTAACGTTGAAGTAAAATTTTCATAAATAATTAATTCACTTACTATATGAAATTTAACAAGTCATTTGTTTTCAATTCAATGTAGGCTGGATTTATAGATTTAAAAATATCTCTAAACAAAGTTTCCTAATTTGCCGTATGAAGTTTTATTCGTTTAGAAAAGGTAGCATTTAATAACATCTTCTTTGAGATATGAATTTACTTAGCTGTTAAGCTTGGTTTGATTTGCCGTTCTACGATCATTTTGTGCGCACTTTAGACTAATTAGACCAGAACCTACAGTTTAACGGGGATTCAGAATCACTAACAAACATCCATCTACTTAGTTATTAGAAAAAGGAACAAATAAGTAATCAGTGTAATAGTTTTTGATTAAAGAAATTCCATTTACATGGAAACCTGGAATCTCATATTTGAAAAAAGATATGTGAAGAATCAAATGATCTCATTTAAAGTAGTTTTTTTTCAACTACTAATGAATTTGAGCAACATTTTGTATTAAAATAAATATTCTTCTTCAATGGCGTGACAACCCTCTGGCGGGCCAAGGCCTTCTGCCTACTAACAGATTCCTAAACATGGTATGTTGTTTTCTTTTTACAGGATAGGGTTATCAGCCCTAAGCCCAACTAGACCGGGACTTACGGTTTAAAGTGGATTCCGAACCACTACAAGAATCCATGATACCGCCGGGATTCGAGCCCCAAACCTGTGGTACCGTACGTTAGCCATTCGAGCATCAGGTCCCTAAATTAAATGTTAATAACATGAAAAAAAGGTTTTAACTTTTATCTTTAGTACATAGATTTTTAAAAAAATGGGGACATGCATTCTTTTCAATTTTACAACATTGCACCTTTTAAGGTTTATCATAGTATTAAATCTGTAAATAGTCTAGCAAGCCATGGTAAAGTAGCACATATTTCAGCACCAATAAGTTGTAGTAGATCTACTTGTAGGACAGTTATATGAATCCATTTCAAAATTCTTATTGAAATTCGGCGTGAAGGTAAAATTTTAAATCCATTGCGTGTAAATGTTCACGGTAATGTTTAAAAACTAAACAAATGTACTGTTGTTTTTGTACATCACTGTTGTTTAAACAAACAAATAAAGAACGTTTAGATAAAAGCAAAATCTGGAAGTTGAAAAGGCTAAAGTAAATACCACAAATGCTAGTAATAACTAATCTGATTACTACTTAGGTGACATTCAAGTAGAACAAAACGCTGGTGAATGTCAGCGTATACGTAAATGTCCGCACGTCCACCATGTTTATACTTTGATAAAATATCAAGAACAACAATACATTGTTACAATTTTAAACATTTCTGTTTAGATAGTAAAACTGTTGTGGCTTTTCAGTACTTATCAGGCTAGAGGGGATTTTTGTTTGGATTTCATTTATGAGTGTAATCTTGGGTCATTAGCTTTAGCTAATAGCTTCATAATTTTCGAAACTTTAAAAAAAAATATTTTAGAAACCTATGCTAGGACAGGGCATGAAATAATATTTAAATCATTATTCAGTAAGAAAAATAAGCATTCATTTAATGGAAAAATATTTTTTTCATTATTTTTTTATTTATTATAAACCAGTAGACGTGATCTGTCTTCAAGTAAGTAATAGATTTCAATAAGTTGACATGTGATGAAAAAACTATAATAATCATAAGGATTAGAAAATTAGGATTTAGTAGAACTGAAAATAAAAATGTTCAACTCAATATGTAATTTCACCACAATTGACTATTGTACATATTTATATAATCTTTGTTCAATGTTACGCAAGCAAAACTGTAAAATGTTCAGTCTATTTCCCTTTTTATCCTACTGTTGGTCCTTCAGTAATGCGTGCATCTAGCATGAAAGAGGACTCACATTCGAACCCGCTGATGGCGTCCGTCGCAGTTGCGGCTTTCAGAAATAAAAATAAATCATGGCAATTATGGTAACATATGTAAAGCATATACTGGTGAATGCTTTCTAAGTTACGACCCAAATAAACAGCTCGAAGTCACTTTTAAAAATTGTTGCTGTTTCTTATTCCACTTGGTAGATAGTAACATCTAGACCAGGTCCAAGAACCCATGTGATCTCATGGTAGGAGAGAAAAAGAGAGCATCTCCTGTTGTGGTGGAGCCCCCGTAGGTAGAAGTCTTTTTACGGGGTAGGGTTGTCATGCCTACATCCAACGCTCCACAATGGGTCCTACGGGTTAAAGGGGTTTCGAACCATTACAAACATCCATAGCAGAGCCGGGACTTAAATCTGAAACCTATGGCACCGAGCTGGTTTAAAAACTAAATTAGATTAATATTACTTTTCGAAAGCTCTTTTGCTGTGGAGTTTAACACTATAATTAACACCAGTTTTTCCTTTTAGATATTTTATGAGAAAGGACTTATTGATGAATTAAACAAAATATATCTACAGAGGTTTTGTATAAAAAAAAAATTTCATATAATTTAATTTATGATGAATACTTGATTTTATTATTATTTTTTTGTTTATATTACACCATGATACTTGATCTTTTCAACCAGCTTGTCCTTTGCTGTACTTAAATCTAAACAGAGTAATCCCCAAGAAGTCAACAAGTCAAAATGGGTAAAGGGAAAAATCTCTCTTCGAGGATTCTGTGCCCGGGTCGGTCATAAATTTGGTTCACGGCAGTTAAAACTTCACCCCGTTTGTCCGACAGTGCCGACAATTATATTTCTGCGGAAAAACACGAAAGCGGATCAAGTAACCGACTGAATGAGGGGGTAGAGGCACAAAAAAAGGGGAGGGAGCAAAAAGTTTCTGATGTCGGATGTATTATCCAATTATATTTACAACCGAGTGATCTACGATTTATTACTCTCCCTTATACCCCGTTTCCCAACGGGTGATATTAAAAAAATTACTGCATTTTTTTTTTTTTTTTTTCCCCGGCAAGACAAATTTGTCTTACTGTAACTATGAGTGAAATGATTACTAATGCATATTTAAAAATGTTTTATTTAATATTTTTCATGTTGCAAAATTGTTTGGAGAAAAGTATAAAATTATGTAAAGTCAAAGAGAATTCAATGTCTGGGACACACATGGATTCTGGAGAAAATAAGATACTAGGATAGATAAGTACTAGAATAGGGATCGATACTAGAATAGAATAGGAATAGATGCTAGAATAGAATAGGAATAGATGCTAGAATAGAATAGGAATAGATACTAGAATAGAATAGGAATAGATGCTAGAATAGAATAGGAATAGATACTAGAATAGAATAGGAATAGATGCTAGAATAGAATAGGAATAGATACTAGAATAGAATAAGAATAGATGCTAGAATAGAATAGGAATAGATGCTAGAATAGAATAGGAATAGATACTAGAGACAATAGATACTATAATACGAATATTGTAGGATACAAAGAGGATTTTCAAGGGGAAGTGCCGAGGCCAAAGAAAAAAAAAAAAAAAAAGGGAAGACCAGAAAAGAGATGGATTGATGAAGTGGAAAAGGATCTGAAGAACCTAAAGATCACAAATTAGAAAACCAAAGTTCGAGACAAACGATTTTGGAGTCGTATTGTTAGGGCCGTCATGGTCCAGCATAGACTGTTGTGCTGAGGAGTTAGTTAGATAGTTGTGTAGTAACTAAGATTCTTTATTAAATGTGAAAAATAAGTGTTTCATTTCTCCAATAAAGAGTTATCTACACTTTATACGAGACAGACGACGAAGATAGGAATCATATTGCTATATTGGGGGAAGGGGCGCCAGAACCAAAAAGCTTAATCCCCATTTTCTAAAAATTGTAATAAAAGATTTAAATGAATTAAGATGAGAAAAGTAATACTAATAACTGAAGCAAGGGTTGGGGGGGAGGGGGCACTTTTATACTTACGTGACTTGAGTTCGGGGTACCGCGAGAACACGGATTTATTCAAAATAAAATGAAAGTTACAGAGAGGGGCGATACAAAGAAAGTCATCCACGGATAGGTGGGCAGGGCAATCACTCGCAGGTGATTTTATAGAGAATAATTACAAAAAATGCAGATGATGAGCTGTACAAGATGAGAGAGGGTGAAACGAGACAAATGTACAAGGTCGGCAAGTCACCGAAGTCAAGCATCATTGGGCGCGGTCAGTACTTGGGTGGGTGACCACCTGGGAACACCGCGTGCCGTTGGCAAATTTGGGACCTGAATGGCCGAGTGTCTAGCTAGCGCTCTGGTGCCTCGGTGCCACAGGTTTCGGATTCGAATCCCGGCGGTGCCATGGATGTTTGTAGTGGTTCGGAATCCACTTTAAGCTGTAGGTCCCAGTCTCCTATGACTGTAAGAGCGTCACGGAGCCAAAGTCAGGCTTCTACCTACGGGTGCTCCATCACAACAGAAGCTGCTTCCTTCCCCTTCAATCATGAGTACGTATGGGCTCGTGGGCTTGGCGAGCCAAGTGGGATAAGAAACAACAACAGAAATGATGTGTTTTGGGTAGGTATCGCATTGAACTTCTTCGGGTCAAAAACCAATGTAGTAACCAACAGACCTATATACGATATATTAAAACGAACTCGCTCACAAATATTTGTAACAACATAATCAGATAAATAAATGAATAAAATGAAGTCGGTCTCCAAAGTTTCGGGTATTTTTCGGAAATATTTAAAGTTTACTAGTGTAAAACACAGTTCTAAATATTTAAACGCTAGCCTGTTGATGAATACACAAATAAAGATTGCGGAATCAGCAAGGTCATCAAGTACATAAATTCGCAGTTCGTAGTGAAGAGATTGATTTTAACAAACTCATCTTAACTAATATAAAATGGCTAAGAGAAAGCAATCATTCTTATCCAATGCTCATATTTTTTTTCACCTTTAATATATTAGCATTTATTTTTAAGAATATAATAGTGCTAGTTTGGAAAATCAATTTAAAAGTAATACTGTAAATTTTCTGCTTTCTTCTTATTTTTTTTATTATTATGACTTAACTAATGGCATCAGTCAGTTTTTAAGGCTAGCACCATCTGATGGATTGAAAGCTTTATGATTGTAAAAAAATTTTATTAAAAGATAATTAATTAAATTTTTTTTCGTAATTTTTTTTGTTACAAATTTTTGAGACGTAATAATAAATTCAGAGAAAAAGCTGGACTAAAAAATGTAGAGCTATTGAAATTGTTGAAATATACATTTTAATATATTTATACGATAACAATGAAAAAATTACTATTACATGATTATAAAATCACTTTCAAAGCTTTTACAGAACTGAACTTAAATACAATATCATTAAAATTTGGAGTTCCGCATGTGTTGTTTTTTGTAACTAGACATCACTGAGAAATATGCACAGATTTGAGTACAGATATTTATGTTTTATAATTTTGAAAACTATCTCTTCTCACTAGATATACTTGTAGAAATAGTTATAAATATTCCAATTTTTTTAACGGAGTACTCCAATGATTTTCGTAAATTAAATTAGAGCATCCAGTGAATTTTTGAATTGTAATTTTTTTAAATAATTTTTATAGCAGATATAATTTGACTCAAACTCCATTTATACCTTTATTGTCACTGTCACTCAAATTAATTTGTAGATCAAAAGTTATTTTTTAAATCAGTCTCACCTCGTTTATTTATACGAGACAAAAATTCAAACTCCACTTTGAATGTTTCTTATTAAAAAAAATAATTAATTTTTCTTTATTTTGTAGAAATATACTAAGATATATGATAAGTCGTGTTAATTAATATTCGTGACACAACAAAAATGTTTTTTTTTTTTTTTTTTTTTTTTTTAAATTTTGATCCGTTTTGGTTTTTCTTTTACTTAAGAATTATAAACGACAAATAAATCAATTGCTTTGTAATACTTTGCTTTGTACTTTAAATTAAGAAATAATACCTCACCTTATACCTTTAAATTATGAAGCTATACATTACCTTACATTTTTAAATTAAGAAATAGTTTTTACCCTTTACTTTTAATTTTATGAAGCAGTATTTTTAAATTGTGAAGTAGTACATTGCCTTGTACTTTTAAATGTCTCAAATAATTTTTCAATTATAAATATCCAAATATTAAAAAAAGTTGAATAGAGGGTTTTACAATTGATTATGGATGTAAGGAATTTGATAATTAAGTCATTAGTTTTTTTTTTAATCAAATAATTGTCGACAATATATTTAAATAAGAAAATAAATGACCTTATTTAATATTTGAATAATCAATTTCTATATATTTACAGGAAAATTTTTTTTTTTACTTGCAGATTCATATACTGGACATTCATTTGCATTGTTCATTTAATATGAATATTTAATTAAAAAACATGAAAATACATACTTTTAAAAAATAAATGGGTTTTTTTAAATTAAAATTTATATCAAAACTTATTAATGCATATTTAATAATGTTTCTCATATAAAACAACCATTTTCCTTCGTTCTCAATTAAATTTCCTAGAAATTTCGAAATAAAAAACATTGTGAAAAATTCGTAAATTGTGCAGATGTTACGTTTTTATTGAATTTTTTGGAAGATTTTAAGTAAATAAGAATTTAAAGTAAGAAATCCAATTAAAATATTTTTTTCATATTGGAAAGGCATTTTTTTAATCCATATTACAAATTTAAATTCTTTCAAACATAAGACAGTAATTATTTTTTAATTAAATATAGCGTTGAATAGATTTCATAATTAATATTTATATTTTGAAGTATATTAATTAATTAAGTTCATTCTTGTCTCTATGATAGTCAGAGAAGTGTATTCTATTTTTTTACATTCAAAATTTGTGAATTCGTTTTGTATTAAATGATTTTATTAAATGCAATTTAAGCATTATAAAATCTGAATGCACTATTTTATAGACAGTCATTTGAAATTAATTTTAAATTCCATGTAATATTACAATTATATTGAATTGTTTGATTCCTGCTTTTGAATTGCGTTGCAGACATTACTACATAAATTCAAGGTAGATTGTGACAGATGGCTCAACAATTGGATTTCCTGTAAAAATTTACTTATGTGATACGCAAATAACAAGCAGTTACATACACAATATAAAGCGAATTTTTACAAAATAAATAAATAATAATTAAAAAAATGTTGATATTTCACTAGCTTATTTTTATTCTGGAATTTTATTTTTCATAGAACTTAGCATTGAGTCATGAAAACGAAAGATCATTTTTTTTCTAAGAATAGGGCAATCGAAATGTATTCATGAAAAACATGTTGTTTTCGCTTTTAATCGCAATTTTTCTTAGAATGATAAAAAAAATGACAATTATAACGAAATGATAACATATTTATTATTATTATGTAGTGTTCTAATTATTCAGCAATAATAACTTATATTTTGTAATAATTTCAGTTGTTTTTGTAACATATAAATATCGCAGAAATTTCAAAATAAAAAACATTGTTAAAAATTCATGAATTGTGGAGATGTTACGTTATTATTATTATTATTATTATTTGAAGATTCTAAGTAAATAAGAATTAAAAGTAAAAATTTTATTATTATTTTTTTGTTTGATTTGAGCACAAGTAAAAAAATGATATATTCATACTCATTGTAATTAATTCGACGGAATGAGCATTCATTTATTAAAAGTTTAATTTTTTTTTCCATGAAGATCAAACTTTATTTACTTCATTAACAAATAAAAAAAAATAAATAAATAAAAATAAAAAATTTCATAAAATTGTAATTTTTCTAGAGATATTTGCATTGCTAATTATCTAAAATAAACAGAAGAAAATCCGAATTTAAGATTTAAAGTTTTTTAAATATTTTAATTTTTCTAAAAATGTTGGAAATAGTAATATTGTTGTAATTTTTTTACTAAAATTGCTTAAACTATATTACTAAAATTATTTGAAAAATAGTCTAAATATATTTTCAAAAATAATTACATTTACAACCTTAAAAACATGCGATTACAATTTAAAGTATTGTTGTTTTCAGGTATTACTATATAATATTTCATTTAATAAAGCAATTTTGCTGATATGGTCTCATAAATTTTAACACCATTGTTTCTTAAAAAAGAAACGTGGATAGAAAAATGAAAAGAAAAAAGTCTTTTCAATTTTTTACAAAAATTGCTTCTTCTACATTGTTAAAATTATTTGAAAAATAGATATTTTCAAAAATAATTACAGCCTTAAAAATATGCGAATTACAATATAAAGTATTGTCGTTTTCAGGTATTACTTATATATTTCATTTAATAAAGCAATTTTGCTGAAATGGTCTCATAATTTTAAACCCCATTGTCTCTTTTAAAAAGAAATGTGTATAGGAAAATGAAAAGAAAAGCAGACTTTTAAATTTTTTACCAAAATTGCTTCATCTATATTGTTAAAATTATTTGAAAAATAGTTTAAAGATATTTTCAAAAATAATTACATAACATGCGATTACAATTTAAAGTATTGTCGTTTTCAGGTATATATTTCGTTTAATAAAGCGATTTTGCTGAAGTGGTCTCATAAATTTAAATACCGTTGTTTCTTATAAAAAGAAAACGTGGATAGAAAAACAGTCTTTTAAATTTTTTTCTAAAATTGCTTCATCTACATTGTTAAAATTATTTGAAAAATAGTTTAATGATATTTTAAAAAATAATTACATTTCAGCTTTATAAACATGGGATTATAATTTAAAGTATTGTTGTTTTCGGGTATTACTATATATTTCATTTAATAGAGCAATTTTGCTGAAATGCTCTCATAAATTTAAATGTCATTGTTTCTTATAAAGCGAAATGTGGGTAGAAAAATGAACAGAAAAACAGTCTTTTACATTTCTCGGACAAAAAACTAAATAAAAAAAAAAAAAAAAATACGAGTTTTTGTTTATCGTACTAACTAATCGAGTCAGTAATATAAACATATAAAAAATATGCATTATTCTATATATATTTGGTTTAATAAAACAATTTTGCAGAAATCATCAGCAAAATTAGAAAAAAAAAATTTTTTTTGCGGACACTTACAGTTTTTCAGATTGAAATTAAATGTCATGATTATTTACTTAAAAAAAAATGGACAGAAAATTGAAAGAAAAAAAAATCCTTTACATCTAAATAAAAATACTAAGTGTTAAAAAAAAAAAAAAAATTTTACTTCTTCGAACTAACTAAACAAAAAGTAAATCAGCAAAAAAATAATAAAATAAAAATAAACTTAATATGTGCATTGAAAAAATATATATATATTCATTATCAAAATAAGCGAGAGTCTAAAATAAATAACTATTTTGATAGTTGGATTGTCCAAATCTTTTCACTAAGTAAAGAAGAAAAAAGAAAAGAAAAAAAAGAAAAAACACTTCAAATATAAACCTAAGGAAGTCGAGCGGAGAAATGATTATTTTGCATCGCATCAACGAGGTGTCACAATTAAGAAAGAAAAGAAAAGAAAAAAAAAAAAAGCAATAACCAGCCAAATATAGGAACCTCATGCAGTTGAAAAAAGACAAACAAACCATCTTTCTCGGCTTGGGTGGGCCACCGGATAATGAGCCGTTAGGTTTTATAAATAAAACCCCTCGCATTTCCTCGCGCGCTGATTGGTCGCAGCCGGTGGTCGTCATAGCAACGAGAGTGTTTAATTGACGTGTGTGGGCCGGACGGACAATACAACACTTCTTGGTTCGAAAAGTTGTTTGTTCTTTTACTGGCACCCATTTATACTCTCATCAAAAAGTCCACTCTGACCCTAACCAAACATCCCAGATGACATAACATTCAACAAAAATTTTCTCTCTCTTTAAGCCCCTCCCTCCGTAGCATCCAATAAAGCAAGAGGCGAGAAGTTGTTAAAAAAGAAGGAAAAACAACGGGGAGGGGAGTGAATGTTCAGAGAAAGAAAAAAAGAATAAAAAAGAAAAAGCAAAGAAATAACAGTTGCGAGAAAAGATAGAGAAAGGCCGTACATTTAAACGAGAGCGTTTAAACGCTTAGCGCAGTTAGCTAAGATAAGAAGTCCTCTTCTCTCTCTGTCTTCCAGTTTGGGCTTGACTTCGCTTGTTCTAGCCACGGAGGAAGCACTTTCTCAATTCTTAATTTCTACACGTGGTGGGTTGTGATAGCACCAAGTGCAATTCATTATCTCACCAATTATCACCTCAAGCGACTTTGATACAGAGACTTGTTCGTTCCGGGAATTGGTGGTTGCATTATCTTTTACGGAAACTTTTGAAATATTTCAAAGTCAGCGACATTGGATTGTGGAGGTATTTCTTCCTAAACATATGCATTTGCTGAAAGTCATTGAATGACTTATGTCTTCATTTTCGATTTTATGACGGATTTTTTTTAATGATGATGGATTTTTGACATTTTATGTGATAATGGATTTATTAACTTTGCGTGCTGTGTAAGAAGTCATTAACGAAAGGCTTTTTTTTTTCCGATGCTTGTGCTCCATCAACTCTGTCGTGTCAAACTGTGGAGGAAATGACAGATCGTCTTTGCCGAGTTGTTATCAACCACTAGCTACAATCTACGTGTTGATTTCGTTCTCGATCGACAAGAATTTCATCGCAAAGAAAAGAATAATCATTACTTCAACAAATCCTTATCTCTCCAATAAGATAACATGAATAGCAACTTATCGGTGAAATAATTACATCGAAATCATAGGCTTTAATAACTCCAGCAAAAAAAGGCTTTCACCAACAGCACAGTCATCTGACAGATTTTCCATCGGAACTTTTTTTTATCCCGGCAGCAGTAGGAAAAATCCGATGTTTCTCCGGATACGTCCTGAAATAGAATATAAACAACACTGGACTGCAGGGTATTATACTATTTCTTTTCTGCGGAGAAAAACCAGAACCTAACCAGCTGTCCGGTTCTTTTTCCCGGATAGTTCTAACGGACTATAGAACAAGACTAGAATTCGCCTAAAGCGTCCGGGATAAATTTTTCCTTTTTTTTTTATCCTCGCTCCCTATCCCGCCATCCAATCAAAATGTGATTGATATGTTTTTGTAACAAAGACACCCTCCCTCATACCATCGTGCGAAAGGAAACAGGCTGGAGTTGTCCTTACAACTCAAAAGGTTTATTTTACTCTAGTGTCCGCGTTCTGTTGAATCTCAAAATACTAGAGGGACTCTTTCCCCTAGGGCACGCGAACAGCTTCCTATCCTTTTCCTCCTCCTCTCACCCCTCTAGTCTTCTCTCTTTGTTGTTGTGGCTACAGAGAGAAAAGATCACTCGGTAATTTCACAGCTCACCAAAGATTTCGTGAGTTACAGTGGATGAAGTGATGTGTGAAACAGTCGAGGGGAGTTAGTGTGACCGTATATAAACTGAGATCTTTTCGCAAAGTCTCCCACAAAATAAATTTTGGTGCCGGGACACCTGTTCCTCCGACTCCTTCCTGGCAGATCCAACAAAGTATTTGAAGATCCAACAAAGATAACTGGACATTAATGTCTTAATTTCACACTGAAATTTTTTTTCTGAAGAACTGTATTGATTTAAGTTGATGTGAAACAGCGACTTTTACAAGAACTTGGTGTACTTAAGTACAAATTGTTATATAAACTTCCTACTTAAAAATTTAAATCAATTTTATTGGCCACTTACTGTCTCAAAAAATTTAAACTGATAACAAGAAAGTACTGACTCGTTGACTCGGAAGTATTATGTGGTCATTCTTCAAATACTTAATGTTAATTAAATATTGAAAATCTTTTTCGATCGGCTATTTGCTGACTTGACTGATAACAAGAAAAAGTACTGATTGTGAAAACAGAAGCAGCTAAGATACACGCTATAGAAACTTGGTGGTATGTGTCACACGTTTTATCAATTGGACTCTTGCGTAATTTCGTCTTGTACTGCATCCATTGAAAAAGCAGTGGCTGACCGAACTCAGTAGACTTGTGTTCTCCAATGTGGATAGTGTCACTATAGAAACCATCATGGCCAACAGATTTTTTCCGATGTTCGCCGACACGAGACACTACACCTTTCCCTCCGGAGTTCTGTACGGACAGAGGGGTGCCGAGGTGATGATCGGGGGTTTTCGGCACCTGCCCGGGTACGAGATGGGTCGGGTACTCGCCCCCTCCCAGGCGAACTCGACCCACGAAGGGACTCGAGCCAACCCTCCGCAGAAACCACCGTACTCATACATCGCCCTCATCGCCATGGCAATTAGAAGCACACCTGACAAGAGAATAACACTTGATGGCATTTACAAGTATATCATGGATCAGTAAGTAGACTTTCTGATGCTTTTTTCTTTTTTCTAATGCATTTATTTATAATTTATTAAGAATATTGCTTAAGATTATTTTTACTCATTTAACATCACAGGGAATTATGGAAAATGTGTTGTGTTTAACGCTAATATGTTTTTAGAATTACTCATGCTCATAAAATTAAATCTGTTTTGAATATTATATATTCTTTATATTTTCATAAGATAACATAATATTATATGTTAATTAACAATTTTTTATTGGTTTATTCTAACTGTAAAATGAAGATTTAAATCAAAAGATTCAAATCTTGTTATTTAATATTTCTTCAATTTAATTTCTGTAATTCTCGTAATTTAAAAAGTGGAATAAAAATAATTTTTTTGTATTATGAAAAGCATATTACATCGCATAATTTTATGCAATATAACATTTTATTTCGTTTTAAGAGTGAAAAAAAAAAATGCCAATTAAATTTTATATTTTTTAATGTAAATAAATTATTATTAAAATATTTTTTAATCAAAATTACACTGTAGTGCGATTTTAGCATTATTTAATATTCTCATACAATTATATAATGAAAAAAAATGTTTTTGTTTTAATAATATTTAATTAGAATAATTGGCTTTTGTTTTAATATCGATTAAATAGAGATAATTATATAATTTTATAGGTTTTTTTGTATATTTTAAAATAGAAAAAATAACTCAAATATTTTAATACAAATGATAGGTTAATTGCTTGCTATCATTTTGAAAGAATATGGATTAATTACAATTAAAAAGGAAAAACGTTAAACATGAATGTTTGAAATTGTTACCGATGCAATTTAAAAATAATTAACTTAGTTTTATTTTTTACGATTTATAAATTTATATATGTATATATAAATAATTTTCTTTAAAAAATATTATATATAAAAATTATATTTTTGTAAAAGATTATGAAATTTGTTTATGAACAGATTTTATTTTTTAATGCAGTATAATGGGAATAGCAATTATTATTATTGATGCGTGAAACGAAAATTTACTTCTGTGACAAATATATTTTAATAATTAAATTTTGTTCTTTTCTTGAAAGTGTAAAATTAAATGAAATTATTCATTTATTAAAATTAAATTAACGTTATATTAAAATTTTAATAATTTTAATGTAACATTGCTTATATAGTATACTATCGAAACTTAATTTTTTCATCTCAAAAATAACAAATCAAATCAAATAGCAGAAACTATATTTACTAACTTTTTTAATGAAAATACAGTAATATATATATAATTATAACAAAAGAAATTAATTAAGGAAGTTTTTTAATAAACATTACTTCAAGTATTTATTCAAGATACTGAATTTATGAAAAATAAACGAATGTAATTTTCTATTTTATAATTACAATAATTGTTATTTCTATTGTTAAATAGAGATTACATGGTAGATTTCTATTGAATTTTATATCAAATTTTCCATCGCCCAATTACAGTAAAACTATAAAAATAAATGTATGATAAGGTTTCCTGATATATTGATTATATCTATTTTCTTATATTATTTTTTTAAATAAAATTCTGTTGACGGATTCATTTTAAGCAATTCAAACAGATAAAAATTATTTCTTAAAATCTCTGTTCAAACAATGAAAAGGTCTGTGCCATCTGTTCAGAATGTTAAATCATAATTTAACCATTCTTTTTTTCTGTAGTAGATTAGTACGAAATGTATGATTTATAGTTTAAATATAATGCAACTATTAGTCGATGGTTTAAATAGTGATTTAAATTAAGTAATAAACATAATAAACAAGTTTAAATAATAAACACATTTATTTTTAATCTTTACAAATCGTTCTTAAGTTTATTCTTTTAGAAAATATTTTGGAATAAAGATATTTGTATAAAATAATGACAATTGTGTGCTTAATACGAAACATTGCAGATATGTTAGTTTTTCTACTAACTCTAAAATATTACAAATGTTACTTTTCTGTTTCATAAAAGTAAGCGATAAAGGATTTTCATTTATTATATATATATATAAGTTAATTTGCATTTTATTTAAAAATCATTAAATCGCTTTATCAACGATCACTATTAATGATTAATATGTATGCTAATTGTTCAATATTTTTTCTATGTATCAAATTTGATCAATTGCTTATTTAAGTTTTTTTATTTAACAAAAAAATAAATAAAAATATTCATTAATTAGCTTAAATTCAGTGCTTTTCTGAATATAAATGTGTGGTTTAAGTTGTTTATTTAATTTTCAATGTATATAAATATTTATGTTTAAAAAATAAGCGGAATTCTTTATTAAAAAGATTTAAATTCTATATCAAAATTAAAATTTTTGCTTATAACAAGAAATTTTTAATTATGTAATTTATCTTTATTTTTCTATAATTTAAGAAAAATCTTTAAAAAATCTATTTATTTTCAATTATTATATATAAGTTATTTTTTATATTATTTAAAAATCATTAAAACGCTTTATCACTATTAATGATTAATTTGTATGCTAATGCGAATATTTACCATTGCAATTTTAAAATTCTATCTACTATAATAGATACAATTATATTATAAACTTAAAAACCATTAATTCATTTTTAAAAGACTTTTTTTTCTGTAGACCTTTAAATAGCCTTTATCGTACAAAATCCTTAAACTTCTAATTATTATAGCAAAGATAAGATAAGATAATTAATTATTAAATAGCACAAAAAACGTAGTGGATGAAAGATTATATTCAAACAAAATTATTCACTTTTTAAATCCATGGTCTAGCATAATGCTGTTATATTTATAAAAATATATTAACAATTAAAAGTGATATGACAATCTCTTTTTTATTACCAAAAATCCATCTTAAGGTATATTAATATTATTAATAATAATATATTAATTAATTGGTTGATTAGGTTTTAAATTCAAAGTTTTGTGTGAAATATTTGAACATATAAAATAATAGTAGTTACGGTGTTAAAACTTTTTTTAAATAATTAATAATTAATGATAAAAGTAAAATAATTTTATATTAATATACATAAGTTATCATTGCTTATTTGTTGTTGCAAAAAATTCATTAAATTTATTCTTTACATAATTCCATCAAAGTTGTAAAAGATAAAACATCAATTTACTTATTAATAAACAATTAACATTTTCCTGAAATATATTATTATTATTATATCATTAAAAATTAATTTATGTTATTCATTTATGGTAAACTGCAATATTTCTGAAAAATAATATTTAGAGCAAGACATTCGTAAAATATTTACATAATAATCGCTAAAGTTTTAAGTCGCGCATAAAAACAGTTGGGTGTATGTGAGCGGTGTGTCTGGAAAAAATATGTTCCTACACTTTATTTTATATTTATTAATTAGTTTTTAATTTTTATTAATTTTTTAGAGTGTTGTAACATTGCAATATAAGTGCAAACTTATTTATAGATTTCAGCTAATTTAATTAATCAGTTATAATTTTTTTAGTACAAATGATCTTAGATACAAAAAGTTGACTTTTTACTATATTGTAAAAAACCCTCATAGCATAAAAAAATTACCTAATATATCTTAAAAACTACGCTATTTAAAAAGAATAGAAAAAAAAATTAATAAAATGTTACGATAACTTTTATGCTAGATTTAATAAACAAATTGTTTATTGCAAAGCATGTGAACTCAAGTTACTGCAAGTAGTATTCCTAATCATAAATTAAAGTAATATGATCTTCAAACATACTTTCTTGAACTTTGTTCTAGACACTTCAAATCTGTTAAATCAACTTGTTCACTGATTATAAAGCATTTGATTTGAGAATATTAATTTTGTGTTATTGTGTAGAGGTGAAAATATCGCGATAGTTTATCATATTTAAGAGTATTACGCTATACAACACTAGTTTTGAATTCAATATTCATTTTATCTTATTCAATTGGATGTTCTGATTTAAAATCATAACCAGTATTAAAAAATGCTACAATGTTATAAAACAAAATAGCTTACAGCTTCATTATAATTGTTATATTAAAAAAAGAGCAATTACATTACAATTAATCAATTATTAAATTATTCATTTGCAACAGTTATTTAACAAATGTATTGTAAAGTAATCAAAGAAAATTATTGTGATGTTTTAAAAATCTCATTTTTTTAGCTTACTAAATTATAATTAATTTATTTACAATATCTGTACTTTATAAATAGAGCATAAAGAAACGATTGCTAAATACATCATAAAGTAAGCGTTTTCTTATTAATACATTTGTTTTTTTATTGACACAGTTTCATATTTAATAATGATTTTTGTATTTAAGTAATTATTTGCTTAAAATCGCTTGATGTCACAACTAAATATGTCAGTCGCTAATTATAAATTCTAAATTATAAACATAAACTTAATTAACCTATTTAAAACGTTTTGAAAATATTTTGAGGAAATACTAGAACTTTATTATTAGTAATTATAGTAATATTACTGCAATAATAAAATTTTAAAATGAACTTAAAAAGTTCCCGAATGCTCATTAAGTTAAATTTATAAAAATTTTACAATATTTTCTTTTTATTTTTTTAGAAAATTAAAGAAACAAACATGAAATTAACACTAAATAACGGATTTATTTATCACTATTTAATTTTTAAAAATATCTGTAACTTGATTATTTTTTAAACAGCATTTATAATAGTTAAACTCACCTATCAATAGCAATCAAAACATTAATAATTATATTTTAATTAAAAATATGTAGTGTTTAGAATCGAATAAATAATGTTAAAAATAAGTAGACTTTACAAGTTAGCTGAAGTTATCTAGATTATTTTGTATAAGTATTAATTTCAAATCGTTAATCAAAGTTATAAACTAATGGAAGTTTAACTTATCTAAATGTTATTTATTTATTATTATTCAGTTTTTTATTTATTATATAATATTTTATTATTAGCTTTTTATTTTATCTAATGCCGCTAATCAGTACATATTAGCAGTAGCATTTAAGTGTATTTCAGTATTGAAAATATATATACCTTTTTTATGGCATTTCCAATAATAAATATTTGTCCAGTTATATTGACTAAGAACAATAATATAAATATTTTCGTTATAAATATTTAATAATAATGTTAGAAATAAGTAGACCTTATAATATAGCTGAAGTTATGTAGATTATTTTGTATAAGTATTAATTTTAAACCATTAATCAAAATTATAATTATATATTAACTAAGAATAATCATTTAATAATATATAATAAATATCATATAATAATCATAGAATAATATTTACAGACAAGGAATATTTCATTAATTTTCATTACAAATTATTATGTTGTTTAAAATTACTAGCAATTGCTTATTAATTACATTTAATTTCTGATGTGATATATTTTCATTGAGTTAGTTAGGTTGAGTATTTGTTTACTGACAATAAATGCACCTATTTGTAAACAAAAATGATCAAGTAATAATAGCTTTGAAAGTCGTTAAAAGTGTAAGTACTGTGAGGTACAGGCTATTTGTAGTACTTAAGTACAAACAATAAATATTTATTCTTATATATCAGGCACGTAGTTTATGGAGCCTTGTTGCCAATATTTGCTATCTTGATCGTCACAAGATATTCCTAGAACAGTTCCGTAATGCTTTTATACTATTTGGAAAACTCGAAAGGTTGCTATAGTAGTTTACATTCCACTTTCTTATCAAACGGATTTAACCAAGGCGCTAAAGAAAATAGCATTGTCGCGAGTAGTTGCTATTTACTTTGAAATAAATAGCAGCAATAATACGAATGAAAAATTTCTAGGAAATTTATGAACACATTTCCTGTTTGCCATGGAATGGATTATTCTTAGAAACTTTTACCAGTTACAGATAAAAGTTACTGCACTTTTATAATTATAAACATGTTGCTTGTTTGAAAATAAAACAATGGATTTGAAAACAAAAAAAAAAATAGAGGAAAAAAAACAATATTAAATAGTTTAATGATTACGGGATGTTGCTACGAGATTGTTAAAAAAAAATTTAACAAATGAAATTCAGTGGTAGGTAAGAAATTGAAAATTATAGTGATTTATTTTAGGTATAAAATATCAACCCAAACAAACATTCTAAGAAATGGCTTTTTTAAAGGAAAATAAAAAGCTATATTTGGGGTGTTTTTTGTTTTGTTCAGTTCTAAATGTAAATTGGAACAACTTTTTGTTGTTTTTCTTTTTTTGTAACATCATTAGTAGTTAACGCTTTTACATTAAAAAAAGATTGCTATGAAAACCATGTAAAATTTTTTTTTTTTTTTTTTCGTTTTAAATTATTTTGATTAATTGTGTTTTGTCTGAATTGTTATGTCTGTTAAAAAAATTGATCATGATTATAACTTTAATAACAATTTATTTTAATTGTGGTGAATAAAATGGATTTTTTTAGAAATGAATATTTTTAATTTTTAACTGGATGTATAAAAAAATTAGGAAAAAAAATCTTTTAGAATGATTTAATTTATAAATACACGATGAAGATAAAATAATTCTTCTCAATTTTATTCGTCTCTAAGCGTCTTTTTCTAAAACAATCTATTCATACTTAACTAAATGTATTACAGATATATAGTTAAACGAAAAAATAATTGGTCAAATTATATAAGTTATTTATTAAATATTACTAAGCTAATATTTAGTTATTAATTCATTATTAATACGAATTGTTAGTTATTATTAATACGAATATTTAGTTATTAATAATACTCATTACATTATAGAATCTTAACATTCTAATAAAAGTTACATATGCATAAAACACATTGAATATTTATTTCTATTTACACAAATACCGAATATAGCATTGTTGTAATTTCTTGTTGATTAAGTTACCAAACATTTTATAAAAAAATATATACTTTTCTATATACATTATTTAGATTTTTTAGATAATTATTCTAAAATTGTTTTGTTAAATGCATTAGATATTATATTTCATTTGAATCTGAATTAAAAGTTAATTTAACTTAATTCTATTTGTTTCTCATTACTTAAAAGGTTTTTTCACTAAATTAAATTTACTTTAAATTTCATTACTTAAGTTATTTAAGCTACGATACGTGTGTTGCTTAATTTTAAAGAACTGTTAAAAAAGTACATCATTATTTTCAGATACTAAATTCCATTATAACTTAATTTAAACTTAAAAAATTTCATTTTTACAATCGCAAATGTAGAAATCTAAAAAAAAAAAAAAAAAAAAAAAAATCTTATTAATTATAAATATACGAATCTGATAATTAAGTAATTTCAGATTCATATATTTATAAATAGAAAAAAATTTAATTAAAAAGTGTCACTAATAATGAATTATTTATTTATTTACTTTTGGTTTTTTGGTTCACGTTTCCAGCTAATAGTTAATTTGAATAATAGGATAGTAAATAAACTACAATTTTTTTGAAATGGAGGAATTATAAGAGATATTTTTAAATTATTTTTCTTTGTATCGAATAGCGTATAGAAACCCATAAATAGTTTTAAATCTTCATTTTTGATTTTAACTGCATAAAACAATTCTTTAAAATTCATTAAATTATACAAATTAATTTTCCTTTAAATTTTTTTTATGTAAAATTTGAATTTAAAAAATGTGTGGAAAACTATTTTTCATCATTATTCACATAAATGTATTTTTAAAAATACTAGCATTGTTGAAATGAAAATAAATATTGTCTCGTTATTTAACTTACAAATACTAGATACTATAGATGCATATTTTATGTTACACTTTACAAATATTTATAATAAATATTTAGTTATTGAAATTGAATATTGTTTTTAATTTTACGTATTCACAACTACGATTTTTAAAATTTTAATGAAATAAATTTAAAAACACAATGAATTGTTTGCTATACAGATAATATTTCAATTTACAGTTATAAAGTTTATTTTTAATGTCATGATAATGAATGTATAATTAAGGTAGTAATCTGGAAATAGCTGCTTTACAATAACTTTTAAATTACTATTTTTACTAAATCTCAACATTAAACATGTAATTCACATTTTGTACATTTGTTATTTAATATTTATTATTGTGCCAAAGTATTAACAGCGTACATATTATTAGGTATAATAGTAAATATGCCTAATAATATATATAATATTTGTTTGTAAAAAATGTTTATAAATGAGTTTTCTAGCGCAATTTAATTTACGATTTCAATTTTTTCTTCGTAAACAAAGGTGATATTCATAAAAATAATAAGCTCTTTCAGAAGATAAACTCTTTACGTTTTTCAGCTAATATTTCGTAAACAAATTTTATTTCTTCATCAGATTAACACCTAATTTTTTAAATTCATGAACGTAAATATTTATCAATAAAGAAAAATTTTGTATTTTCACAAGAATTTTGTTAAATAAATATTAAATCAGATAAATGTGGCACTTTTTTAATTTACGTGTATCGTTTTTTGATAACGTAGCTTTAAATAAAATCTGATTAAGGAGTGAAAAAAGATTTTAAAATTTCATACAGTTAATTTTTTTTTTGTGAAATGAAATGCTGACATTTTTTCTCTACCTTTTCGAAAAATTCTTTTTTTTTCCGAGAGTACGATACGTAATATTATAGTAAAAAAAGAATAATAATCAACATCAAACTTTAAAATATGTTCAATATATTTCAAATGCGATTAATTTCAACAATTTTTAGATTGCTCTTAATTATTTGTAAATTTTATAAATTATCTAATTTATTGGTTGATAAAGTTTACTTTTTTCTCTACATTTCTTGTTGAAAAGAGTGGATAGCTAACTACTCCGTTTAAAGTCAGGAACAATGATCTTTCATCACGAAAAAACGAGTTGACCGTTGACTTTTAATGATCATTATAAACACAATTTGAAATAAATTGGTGATTTCATTATATATTTTTCTGTAATGTTGCAGTTAAAGTATTTTAAAACACAAAAGAATCCACAGCGATTTACCACAAATAATTCGTGAATTATATAAAAAAAATGTAAAGGAATTTATTTTGTTTCGGACTTAGCTATTGTGTCCATAATTTCGTACTGTACATAATTACTTTTGATATTTTAACTGTTATAGTGTGTTAGTGTAGTATTATCAATCACTTAGATTAATAAACATTTTTTGGGGGTGTAATATAATAATTTTTTTTAAAGATTTCTTTTAAATTGTTAGTTTAAAATAACTTCTGAAATTATTTTTTAACATTTTGTTGTGAAAATTATTCTTTAAAATGTGTACTTAATATTCATATTAATTTAATTGTTGTAATTTGTTGTATTTTTTATGAATTATGATTAATAATTACAAGAGTTTATTTAACCCTTTTTATTTAAATAAATGATATTGAAATTATTTTAAATTAAGACCTAATTTTCTTTTTTTTTTCCCCCTTCAGATTTCCGTATTATCTTGATAACAAGCAAGGCTGGCAGAACTCAATCCGGCACAACCTGAGCCTGAACGACTGCTTCATCAAGGTGCCCAGAGAGAAGGGCAAGCCTGGCAAAGGCAGCTACTGGACTCTCAAAAACGACTGCGAAGAGATGTTCGAGAACGGCAACTATCGACGTCGGAAGCGGCGAACCAAAATATCCTCTTCAAAAACTGGCAGTGAAAATCCACCTCACAGCATTTCCGATTCACTGTCGGTAAACAAACCACCCGGTATGGACTCGATTGCCAAACATGAAAGGCGGCTTGTAACCAAACCCACCGCGAAACCGCCAGGTGGAACTTCTTGCAGACCCGGAGTGATTGTCACGCACGGTTCCACGACGAAATGCAAAGAAAGTGAACACTCTGACGATACGGACTGTTCTTCGATGAAGAAAACGATATCCAGAGACAAATCTACCTCCCCGCTAACGCCCAAAGCTGCGAACTTCGCCATAGAAAAACTCATTGGTTCCTGTTCTTTTGAAGACAGCAAAAGAGCCAGTTCGCCTGAGGAACAAGAATCTGTGAAAGATTTAGAACTCTCGAGACCGATCGTCGGCAACGATGGGTCCTCTAGTCTAATACCACCACTGATGTGTCAACAACTCATGCTCTTGAACAAGGACAAATACATTGCCAGTACCTTACACCCTTCTGTAACATCACACGCATCGCTACTCTATTCCCAGTTATTCAACAACAAAGTCATCCCATCTTATCCGAACTCGCTAGGCCTAACGTGGCCCCAGATTCCAGTCTTAAATGGAGTGACGGACACAGTTAATCACACACAAAGCTCTTTCATTCCACCATGGTTCAGTTTCCAACCTGTGACAAAAGCCATATGGACTGGTTGTTCGTCAGATCGCTATTCTCCAGCCATCGGTGGTAGGTGGCGCGAGTGATTTAAATTATGCATTTAAGTTTTTTTAATTGAGAGGAAGAACTGGTGATGTCCTCGTTAAATGGATCTGATCATGTTTTGCACTTGAGTTATCAGACAGTGGTAGATGTATGGAAGTAATGGAAGCCTAGAGATCAAATTTAGTTCTTTTCTGTCATGTACTTTTGCGCTCAGTATAATCTTACTTTTTCTCAAACGAACATATTCTTCGTCTTTCTTTCTTTTCTTTTACTTAGAGAATGAACTCCAGAGCCAAAGAATTATTTTGCATATTAATTTTCTTGGAAAATTAAAATCAGTCGTTCATAATTATTGCTATTAAAATAAGAATTGTGCATGGCATTATTTTATATCTTCAGAAGGCGAT
Organism: Caerostris darwini; assembly: GCA_021605075.1. NCBI lineage: Eukaryota > Metazoa > Arthropoda > Arachnida > Araneae > Araneidae > Caerostris > Caerostris darwini. Next base: position 49,769 of record BPLQ01004710.1, read on the forward strand.
ATTGATATCGATTTACATTTTTTTTAATTTTGATTATTGATTATATATTTTTTATTGATTCTTATTGATTAAATATGTCTTAAATATTTGAAATTATTTTATTATTTGCTTTGTGTGATCAAAGATATAGAAGATATGTCCTTAATATTTTTTTCATTCTTTTTTTAAATTTTATATTACTTGGAAATAAAAAAATATATTACAATAAAATTGGTAATTTTAATAATTTATAGCGAATGATACAAGAAATAATGATTATATATTTTCGTCAAATTAAATTTAATGAAAAAAAATTTTTTTGTAGAAAATTTTAAATTATTTATCAGAATTTTTAAAATTTTATTAGAAATAAAGTTACTTATATCTAAACACTTTAAAATTTCACTTATAGATATTTAAATTTTATATACTGCTAATTAGAAATAGTTTTATTTTGCAATTAGTGAAAGTTGAATAAAAATTTTTAAATTCTTATTTGAAATTAAAAACTTTTGTAAGTTTTGCTTAAATTATTTGTTTCTTAACTTTAATGCTTATAATTATATAAATTCATAAACTATTTATTAATTTTTTTATTTAGAACTATTTTAGTTAATTTTTGTAAAATTATAGTGCATGTGCAAAAATTTTAGTATGAAAAAAAAAGAACGAATTAATTGCTTCAAATCCAAGTGTTATATTTTAACCATGCAATATTTCTCTGAAATCGACAGTGCAATATTTTTTTGTATATTTTTAAAATTCATATTCATTATTGTTTTATTATTTACATCAATAAATTTTTTTTCATGATGGATATGTGTTTCTTTATTTCTTTAATAATTTTTTCTATTAATTTTAGATTTTTAGACATTTATCTATATATTTTTGTAGTGTATTACTGCGAAACACTTTAGTTATTAATGTCCTTAAATACCAATTAATGACTCATAATAAAATCATTATGAACTGTATAATATATAAATATTTCAAGTTTTGAATTGAATGTTTTTAATTTTGCAAAAACAATCATTCTTGCATCTGATCTTTTTTCAAATATAACAAAAAAATTTACGTTTTAATTTAAATATCACAACTTTTTTTACAAAATAAAGTAATTGAAACTTTTTAAGATAGTTATATGATACCAATACGCGTACTAAATAATTTAGTAGTTCATTGGATTTGAAATTTAAGCAAATTGCAGATTCTTTGATAAAGAATGCCAGAAGTCTGGATCACACTGCCATTCCTACTTCCTATGCAGATGCAAATGCTTTGGCAAAATCTATGCTTATAATTCCTTCTAAGATTAAAACTAAATACCAAATTGCAGAACTAAATGTTGACTGAAAAACAGCTACTACTCTCACGATTAAGGATGAAGCACCACAAAAATATGAAAATTTCTGCTGATGGCATGAAAAAAATACCAAAAATGTGGCAACTGCATTGATGTCGAGCTTACTCCTCATCATGTCTTTGATTGCCCAGCTGTTGCAGCCGCCCTGCATGGTCTGGACCATCTCTCGGAAGAGGATTTATACTCAGAGCTGACGGCCAATATTATTCGGGCACACCACGATATTTGATTTTCTTGTACTCTTCAGGGGATGCGACAATAACAACAAATAATTCATTAAAAATTCAGTTATTATGGAAGATTTAAATGAGAATATAAATAAATGATAGAAATAAAAATTTATAATTCAGCGCATGCGCGTTTATTATTAATTTTTTAACATAAAATGCTTTTTTAAAGTTAACATGTTTAAAACATTAAAAGGAAACCGTTATATCGATTAATATCATGTAATTTAATTAATAAGTAGCAAAAATCAATTAAAACAAATGCTTTGCTTATAAATAATATTTAATCAGCTATAAACAGTGTTTAATAAAAGCAGATTTCTGTCAAGTGTATGTAACAAATGTTTTGTCTACTTGTTCTTCATCAGAATTTAGATTTCATTGCTTACGAAGCAGAAAAGTCATTACAAATATTACTAGCTTCATTTTTTTAAGTTATTCAGAAAACAATTAACCTTTTTATTGTTTTTTATAATAAGAGAAGAAATTTGTTATCAACATGTATGAAAACTGTCTACGTAGAAAATTCTTCCTTTTAATGAAGCATTTATCAAATGCGAAATAATAAAATAGCATTATTCATAAACAGCACTCATCTACATGTAGTTAGTACTTTCAATCATACGCCTTCAAAAGGGAGGGGGCGGGGGGTATATTTATGAACAATTTTTCAAATTATTAGTTATCTATTTGTTTTTCCTTTTTAAGCTTTTATTGGCATGAAATAGATAGCTCTTCATAGTTTCTTCTTTCAGTTTGAAAACCACTGATATGAAATTGATGCCAATATATCTTTATAGTTGGAAGTAGATTTAAAAAAATTAACTCAGGCATAAAAGAAAACTGTAACTAATAATAATAAAATAAACATATAAGTCAAATGTGAAAAAGCTATATTCTGAAAACGTTATGGTTGAAAAAGGGTCCATTATTGAAGCTTTACTAAATATTTGATTTCCTAACTAGGGTGTCCGGTTTGTATTCTGGTTGACTACCTGATTTATTACCGAGTGTGTGCCGATGCGATAAATCTGTAGGCTGAGAACTCCTCCCACAAGAGAGAGGGTGTGAACTTTTTTCAGTTGTGATGATACCAGTTACAGTTCAGGATATACCAATCCTTTTTTGAAGATCAGTTTGAATTTGAATGAAGTTGACACATCATCATCATTATTTACTCAATTAATAATTACTCCATTATTTATCCATTCAACAATTTTTTTGTTTCATCGGAAATATGTGTTGTATGATGATAAAATATTTCTATGCTTCCTCCATAATTTCTTTTCAATCTTACAATAAATGCTATGGTAGGTTTCACATCTTATTTCGATTGAAAAATGTACGAAAAATTGGCTTTTTGATTTACAATGTAAATTACTCAAAAAATAGGAACGCTTAAATATATTAAATAATTTAATCTAACATGCGTTGCATACTTACCAGTATATTTATTATACCAAAAATTATTGGATTTCATAGTAATTAAATCATTAGTATATCTACTTTCTGTGTAATATTGAATGGGTATATGAAATTGAAGCAAAATTTACATTTATAATAGTATTGCAATGCGTTATTATTTCTTTCTTTCATATTTCTTCCTTTATTTTATCATCTGTGAACATGATGTTATCCTGGTTAGGGGTCTGTGAAGTTATCCGAAAAAGAGGTCAGCAAATAAATCTCCATTGCAAATTTTGGTGGAAAATGGGACTTTGGGCCCTTTAACTCTTGAAATGATTCATGAATAACGTTAGTCTTAAGAACGTTTTTGGAGAATTTGGCTTTTGTTTGAAGTGTTTTGTAATATAGTTTTGAATCACTTTTCATGTTTTGGGTTGGGATTTTAAACATTTGTATTTCCAATGGCTATAAGTACACGTAGTGCGTTGATCAGTTGTATAAGTACTCGTTGTGCGTTTCTTTTTGAAGTTTCATATTTATCACTTTTGGCATTTTCTGGTGCCTGTTGAGCTGTGTAGTGCTTCTTATTGTATTCGAAATACTTCATTCTTCATTTATGCCTAGAATTTTCAAACTTTGCTATATTCTTTTGGCTATTGAATGTGACAATGTTTCTTGTAGAATTTGGAATACTTCATTCGTCATTTACGACTACATTTGTTTTACTTTTGTATATTCTTTTAAAGATTCTTGAACAATTTCTTGATCTATTCAACATTGCTATATTCATGTGGCTATTGAATTTGACCATTCTTGTAGTATTCCAATCAATTGCTTCATATATCTCATCCATTATTAAACATTGGCATATTTCCGAGTTTATTCATCCGATCTCGAGTGTTCACATATAAGATGAAATTTGCCGAGCAGATTTCAGGTGTTTTTAATTATATTATTAGTATTTTCTAGAAAATACAATTAAATTTAATGAAAAATATGAATAAACCTATTTCATAATTTAATAATTGAATTTTATTTTTTTCACCTTATTTAATACATTATTAATTTCATTAAAACAGAAACCTAATTTATTTATATTATTATTATACTATTATTTAGCTGAAACATAATTATTGTCTTTCGATGATAGGTTATCCCAATAATGAGATTAACATCAACGGAAATTTGAACTAAGCTTAGAGCAATTTTCCTAGAATTACATAGTTATGCTTACTTTTAAACTTAGGTAATTGCATTAGTTTAAAATCATGTTAAACAATTTCCATCTAAAAAATTTTTAACTAACGACTAAATTTTTATGGTGAAAATTAACGATGAAAGGAAAATATGGTAAATAAAATTACTTATGAAAGATCAAGCCTAATGATCTCAATAATTTTGTGAAATCAATGAAAAAAGCATAAATTTTTATTTGTTTAAGCTAAATATAATTATCAAAGTAATCTTGAATAGTTTGAATGATAATAAATATTAAAAAATATAACTAATTTTCAGTACTTTTTTAAATTAGTGCAAGATTGTTTATGAACTATTCTTAGAATTTAAAATTTTTAAAGCAGCAAATTTAGTGTAATTGGTTTAATATTATTTAAAGCGATTTCGGTTTGGAATATGGAAATTCTTTTATTATTATTTTTTATTATGCAATCCTTTTGGTGTTTTTATTTTTTCTAAATAACTATAAAATAAATATCTATTTATTAAACTTTTCAAGCAAACTCTTAACAATTACATTTTTTTCTCACTTCGGGGCAAAAAAAAAAAAAAAAAATTATTATTCTATCATGTAACATAATTAGTTTTGATTTATAGTCCTTTAAAGTTTTAAAGAAATTGCTTCTATATTTTGTTCCTACATATCTATTGCCTTGGATTAACTATAGGAAAGCTTCAATGGTATTTGTTTCACGCACTAACACAATGAATTTTCCCTTAAGTGCTAAAATATCACGCTATAGAACAACAGTCAGTCCTAAATACTACAGTTTTTATTTAATTAAAAAATAATTTACTGGAACTTGGTGGCACCAGTTTTAAAAATAACAAATTCTGCAAAAACTGCCTTCTCATTGTTATAATTCTCAAGATATAATCAATGTTTTTTTGACATTTCTGATGAATTAAGATGGGTTTCTACCATATTCGAAAATCTCATGTCACAGAATACCAGCCAATCAGAATCCTGAGGGAACAGCAGAACAAGCTTCCAATTGGCTGGCGTTCTATGACATGAAATTTTAGTATCCGATTTAAGACTCCCATATTCAAGTTGTTATTTATTATTTTTTATATTATTCGCCATGTTCTTCACAAATCAAATGATTACTCTTTTTTCATTGTTTCTTATGATTTATTTTTGGCACGGAAATATTTTGTTAATTGCTTTAATAACAATTAAATTTTCGTGAATTAGTGAATATTTTGAGTCAAAAACGCTTTGCTTTCTAATTCCTAAATTATTCTTAACTATCCTAAGAATGAATATTATTGTTGAACATTGTTGAAAACATCATTGTTTTGATAAACGAGTTTGACAATTGTTATAGTACGTGTGAGCCTTTCACACCAGTTTGGACTTTCTTCAGTATAACCATGTAATTAACTTATACTGTGTGCAGCAGCCTGATGGCCAATTGGCTAGCGCTCTGGTCTTTGGTACTCCAGGTTCGAATCCTGGCGGTGGCATGAGTTTGTGAGTGGTTCGGAATCCGACTTTCAGGGGGAAAAAATGTAGACTTTCGATGTTTATATTGAAAATGCATTTTAAAATGAAAAAATAATTACTTTAGTTATATTTGTTTGTATTTAATTAAGTTAAAGAATTATTGATTTTGCCATAATTTAATTGTTAATTTTTCCGGCTGAAAATGCACTAAAAAATTTAAAACTTCATACTGCTTTTAGTATTTAAAACTTTTTTTGATACAATAACAGAGTAGTACCCATGGTGGAGACAAATACATTTGTAATAGCAATTTAATAAATGTAAAATTTCCATCTGAATTACAGTTACAATATTAGTTCTAATATACTTAATTTAGTTTTTCATTTGAAATATGGCAAGCATTATTCTATAATGTTATAACTGATTTTGTTTAATGAAAATTTGCTTATCAAATAATGAAAAATGTATCCGTTTATTATGTTTAAAACTTTTCTTAAAAATAAAAAGTACTTGTTGTTATGATGAAAAATAAGAATATTTACAAATTTCATGATCTTCACCATAAATCTATTCGTTATTAAATTAAATCATTAGAATTTAATATTAAAAAAAATTAAAAATAATTATATAGTTATTATATATCAATTTATCTCTTTGCTCTCTCTCTCTCTCTATATATATAAAATATCATTTTTTTCGTATTAACAGATGATCAATAGATAGCGTGCTGCAGTATATTATAGTTAATTTGTTATTAACTATATTGTTTAATTTTGCTAATTAACTGTAATATTAACTTCATAAATAGTTAATTATATACAATAATTAAAAACTAAAAATTGTATAAATTGTTTATTAGAAAGTTGCAATAGAAAGTAAACAATTATTGCAATTATAATTTGAAAGCATTTATTATAAATTTTTAGTATTATTTTCGCTTACTAATTGTTGTTAATAAACTAAAAAAAATGCAGTAAAAATTTAAAATTAAATTTTTAATTCTGAAAAAGAGAAACTATCCATGGTTACATCGTGAAATGAAAGTGAATACTCCTATATTGATTTATTAAAGGTTTTTATTATTATTATTATTATTTTTTTTTTTTTTTTTTTGGAATTTAAAAAAAAATATAGCCGAAAATAAAACATTTATGAAAATATTGTGACTGCGTTGTTACAACTAAGTTAACAAAATTTTTAACATAACAATTTGACTAACTTTTTAACTTTTTTTTTCAATTATTGGACTTATATCATTGTAAATAAAAGGCTTATTGCAATACGTTTCAGGAAATATATATAATTTGCTAAGGTTATTATTACTTTACAATATACGGCTAATTTAATAATGATTGACTTTTATTATCACTAATTGATCAAAAACGGTATTGTTTATATCATGGAAATTTATGTAATGAAAAAATTGCATAGTTTCGTAGAGGCGTTGAAAAGGAAAAAAAAAAATACATTTGTAACCGGTTCTTTTGGTAAATGATATCAATTTCTTGAAAGGGGAGTTAAAACTTGTCTAATAAATAAACAGAACCCCTTTGCCACACAAGCAACAAAAACATTTACTTGTTAGCAAACGGAAGCTCGTTTAATATGGAAAGTCCCGATGGCGTAATGGTTGCCAGACAGGATAATAACAGGAGATACCCCATAAAAAATTGAAAGGAAGGTTTTCAACCCTGTGTGGTCCTCGAAAGCACAGACAAAGAGGGGTTGGAAGGATCCTTTTTTCTTCCATATTGCCATGGTCCTATTTAAAGAATCATTCGGGAACACAAAAGAAGATGGTAAGGTTTATTTAAGGAGACAGTGTATGGCGCTGTCTCATTACAATCTCATATAAGCTGATTTAAAAGGATTTTTTGTGGCCGCGGTATTTCCAAATTGAAGCTCGTTTTGCGCGTTTTTTGTTTTTCTCGCCAGGGAACATCTTTGGAACGTACCGCTGAACTCATTGTGAAATGATAAATCTGACACCGTTCGCCTGGCAAACAGGGCTGGAATAGGGTGAAATTTTTGTAAGAAACGAGGAATCCGCCGCTTATTCTTTTTTCGGTTGACGTATTTTATTTTGCTGGAGTTGTCGGTGAGCTCGAGGTAGAAGTGAATACTTCATTTAGAGTGTCAGGGGGAACTGTCTTTCTCGGCTTCAAAATTACTACAACAGGCTTTTCAATTATCGCAATTGCGGTGTATAAGACACATTCCTTCTGTCGCGCACATTTTTTTAAGGAAAAATTTTTTTTCTTAATGAGTTATAATTAATTTATAATACATCAAATATTACATTTATCTTGTTTTTAGAATTGCCTACTGGGAAAAAGAAACATTAACCGCTTTTTTCTGTCAAAATATTTATTCTGTTCTATTATTTTTTCCTTGTATCCAAATATCGACACTATGACCGAAACCATATTGGCATATATTATTCACCATATTGGTTTGTCATTGGTTTGCTCCCTTTAGGCTAATTAAACCGGAACTTACAGTCTAACGTGGATTCCGAACCACTAACAAACATTTATACCATCGACAAGATCAGAATATGAAGCCTATGGTATCAAAAGCCAGACAATATTGTTTCAGTATTATCCAAGTTGTATTAATGGAAGGAAGAAGTTGATTGTTCTCACCCTATTGTGCTCACCAAGTCCCAATTGTTTGGAAGGAACGTTCCTTAAGCTGCCTTCACACCAAGACATTGAGCGGCGAAGTGTCAAGCAATATTTTTTCGATCCGTTCACATCGAAGCTATAGAAATTGCTTTATGTCTAGTGAAGCTCCAGTTACTTGGACTTCATTGATTGCCCCAATCCAAATCATATAATGCGTCAAACGTTTGAGAGTTAAAAGTTGGCTAACTTCGAGCGACCGTCTTGGGCTTTCAGCGTTGAGGCTTGTGATTTGTTAACACTTTACGCCTTGGTGTGAAGAAAGCTTTGGGGATTTTGTGGGATTATTAACTTCTTCTTCAGCCCAACAAAAATTCATTCCGGCCTACAAATTCAATGTACTACAAGCTTAAACTCGTATCGAATATTGGAAGGGGGCATTTGGAGAGTTCTCATCTTCCTACCACCTTTCGGAACCAATTGATTTGTTAACAGAGATTTTGTTAATATATGGCCCATCATTGATATAGAAATAGGAAATTTCGAACTGGCATCGTATATCAGGTTTCGAACTTATAAGCGCATCTCAGTTTGAAAACCTAAAGTGCTATCATTGCAATAGCTATTCTAAAAACTCAAAAATTGCGCATACGATTTCCAACTCTGTTGAACTGTAAACTAATTCTGCTTTTTAATTTTAAACACAACCCACTGAATGTGAATCACTCGTTCTTCGCTTCTGTTGAGATGTGAAAAGCATTGGAGATCAAAAGAAAAAAGCATTGCGAGAGATAAAGAAATGAAATGTTAAATAAGTGTTGAGATTTTAAAATGTGATTGTTTACTTTAATGTCAAATTTATCAACCTTAACTAAAAGTTAATATCACAGTATTGAATTTCTAATAAGATCTTTAAAAAAAATGACATATTAATTTAAAATTAATACGTTATTTTTTTATTAATACTTAATTTTTAATTAATTTAAAGTTTAAAATTCAATTCAAAAATCAAATACATTTTTTTCTTCTTTTTAAACTAAAGCAAATTACTATGGTAATAAGCAATCTTTAAATTTAACAAAAAATAAGGAGTAAAATTTCTTATCTTTTATCGTTGATGATATTCTTAAAAACGTATGAAATTTTTTGTCAATCCCTTACTGAATGAATTTTTTTTTTTGCAGATACAGTTTTGTTCCATAACAATTATTTTTACTAAAAACAGAAAACATGGATTATTAGAATTATGATCAATAAATTTCAATCCTGTTTTATTTATTATTATTATTATTATCAGAACATGATTCATCGCCCGAGTTCCGTGATCATTATGACTTATCATTATCTCTCCTATTATGACTAAAAACGTCTTCACTTTTACTAGTTTTATAAAACATAAAAGAAACTGCAATAATTGAGTTAATTAATATATTAACGCAATAAATAGCAAGTAGTTGTGAGCCTATCTTTCGAGTACTGAAGTGAGTACTGAATCAAGTACTATTGAGTGATACTTTGACGAGTTCTTGTAAATTTTTTTTTTTGGTTTGTTGCTCTACGGTCATTTTGGGCATACTTTGGACTAACTAGACCGGGACTTACAGTTAAAGGTGGATTCCGAAGTAATTAAACACAACTAACACATTAATTAATTATTAAAAAACATCCATGCCCCAACCAGGATTCGTACCTGAAGCCTGTGGTACTAACGGACAGAACGCTAGCCAATTGGCCATCAAGCACATGCCGAGTTCTTGAATAAAAACAACAACATGGAATCGTGATACAAGACTGTCAGAAGTATGATATCACAAATTAACTCAATACAAGGTAGTCCAGAATACTCGTTTTAGTTAAGAAAATTATTTTTGCAGGAGTTAACTCGTGAAGTTAAAAAAGTATACAAATATTAGGCTACGAGTATAGTCGGGTTAATTTTTTCTTTTCCATTCTAAAAATCTACTATCTAGCATTTTCTAAGCAAATCAATGTAATGAAACATCAATTGAAATTACAAACCATCGATTAAAAGAATTATAAACACAAGTAAAAAAATACGCGTAAGTGTTTTAAGAAATGATAACATTAAGTATTAAATTCGTCTCTAAAAAAATCGCAATGTCATGAATAAATCTTTAGATTTATTTATCGGCACCAATTCTCACGTTTTTGAATACCTTTAGCCACGTTATGCGCAGTTCAAGAAACATGAGCATCTATTAAATTTGCATTTAAGATAAATACTTAAAAGTAAATTGATTATTGAGTTTTTTCCTAATCTACGTTTTATATTTTAACACTTAAGTGTTAAACATTTATAAATACTTCTCAATAGCAACACGTGAAAAATCGTCACGTTTTCTATTGAAGAGATCTGTTTCAAGTATTGAAAAGATTGTGTATATCTATCTATCTGTGTATTTAAAAATTTTAACAGTTCACGCCTTAGTTTTAGTTCGCGCGAAAATAAAAGCAACTAGAAAAAAAAAAAAATGACGGAAGTTTTCTGAATAGATAAGATCATGTTTTGACAAAGATTTGCAAAAGTAATTATTTGGATTTAAATAACAGATGTTCGCAGGTCATACATATTGTAACTCAAGGACGGATAAACTGTAGCCCGCGGGTATTTTTATTTTCGAACCTTATCACCATATGAAATGTTTATTTAAAAATTCTTTTAATCTGTCATACAATGGGGAAAAATGGAAGACCAAACAACTAGAAAAAAAATCACAAAAATTTGATAGATAAGTTCATGTTTTGATAAAGAACTGCAGTAGTTTATCAATTTTTGTTTAAATTATTTTAATTTAAATCAGATATATATAGACTTTTACATATAAGTTCATTCAAGTCATATATACTGTAAGTCAAAAATACTGAAAACTGTGACCCGTGGGTAATATGCGATCCTCCATTTCTTTTTGTGGAATTAGCTGCGCCATTTTTTTTTTCCTGTGTGTGTGTGTGTGTATGTGGAAAAGATCGTGACATCGTGAATAAATCTAGATTTATTATTTATCGGTTTCATTGCTCACGTTTTCGAATACCTTTAGCCACGTTATTCGTAATTTAAGAAATATAAACACCTATTAAATGTGCATTGAATATAAATACTTGAAAGTAAACTGTTTATTGAGAATATTTTCCCAATCTACGGATTTATATTTAACACTCGAGTGTTAAACATTTTTAAACACCTCTTAACAGCAACACGTGGAAAAGCATCCCGTTTGCTGTTGAACAGATCTGTTTTAAGTAATGTGTATATCTACTGTGTATTTAAAATTTTTAACAGTTCACGCCTTTGTTAGTTCGCACGAAAAAAAAAGGTTAGCAACTAAAAAAAACATGATGGATGTTTTATGAATAGATAAGATCATGTTTTGACAAAGAATGGTAGAAGTTAATCTGTTTTTGTATCAAATAAAGTAATTGTTTGGATTTAAATTACAGATGCATATAGTTCGCTGGTGATACATATTGTAACTCAAGGACGTATAAACTGAGGCCCACGGATATTTTTATTTGCGAGCCTTATCACCATATGAAATGTTAATTTAAAAATTCTTTTAATCTGCCATACAACAGGGAAAAATGGAAGACGAAACAACTAGAAAAAAAGTCACAGAAATGCGATAGATAAGATCAGTTTCGAAAAAGAATTGCAGTACTTCATCTATTTTTGTTTCAAATAAAATAACTATTTTAATTTAAATCAGATATATACAGACTTTTATATAAGTTCAGAATTTACATAAGATAGACTTTACACATAGATACTCAAACTGTGACCAGTGGGTAATATGCGATCCGTCATTACTTTTTTTATGGAATTCAGCTGCGCCATTGTTTTTTTATTTATTTTTTATTGTGTGAGACAAACGTAACATCGTGAATAAATCTAGATTTATTATTTATCTGCTCCATTCCTCACGTTTTCGAATACCTTTAGCCACGTTATTCTTGGTTGAAGAAGTATAAACATCTATTAAATGTGCATTGAAGATAAATACTTAAAAGTAAATTGTTTATTGAGATTTGTTGAGATTTATGGTTTATATTCTAACACTCAGGTGTTAAACATTTATAAATACCTCTTAACAGCAGCACGTGGAAAAGCATCACGTTTGCTGTTGGAGAGATCTGTTTCAAGTATTGTGTATATCTACTTTGTATTTAAAATTATTAACAGTTCACGCCTTTGTTAGTTCGCACGAAAAAAAAAAAAAAAAAAAAAAGGTTAGCAACTAAAAAAAGAAAATGATGGTTGTTTTATGAATAGATGAGATCATGTTTTGACAAAGATTTGCAGTAGTTTATATGTTCTTATTTCAAATAAAGTAATTATTTGGATTTAAATTACAGATGCATATAGTTTGCATGCCATATATATTGTAACTCAAGGACAGATAAACTATAGCCCGCGGGTATTTTTATTTTCGAACCTTATCACCATATGAAATGTTTATTTAAATTTTTTTTTAATCTGTCATAACATACAATAGGGAAAAAAATGGAAGACGGAACAACTAGAAAAAAAGTCACAGAAATTTGATAGATAAGATCATGTTTTGATGAAGAATTGCAGTACTTTATCTATTTTTGTCTCAAATAAAGTAATTATTTTGATTTAAATTAGATATGTACAGAATTCGGAAAGTTGCAAATCTATACTGAATATATACTGAAGGATACTGAAAACTGTGACTCGTGGGTAGTGTACTATCCGCCATTTCATTTTGTGGAATTGAGCTGAACCATTGTTGTTATTGTTGTTTTTTCTTTTGTGAAAAAATCGCAACATCGTAAATAAATATAGGTTTATTATTTATCTGCTCCATTCCTCACGTTTTCGAATACCTTTAGCCACGTTATGTGTAGTTTAAGAAATATAAACATCTATTAAATGTGCATTGAAGATAAATACTTAAAAGTAAATTGTTTATTGAGATTTTGTCCCAATCTACGGTTTATATTTTAACACTCGAGTGTTAAACATTTATAAATACCTCTTAACAGCAACACGTGGAAAAGCATCACGTTTGCTGTTGGACAGATCTGTTTCAAGTATTGTGTATATATCTATCTGTATATTTAAAAATTTTAAGAATACCATTATGCAATTTTTATTTTAAAAGTCATGAGATACATCTTTTCTTGTTTTGAACAGTCAAACTTTCAGATTTTGATAAATATTAAGAACATGGAATAAGATTTTACTTAAATTTAAAGTAACATTTAATAAAATTTATTTAATTAAAAAATTATATTTATTTAATTAAAATTTATTTAATTATTTATTATAAAATTTATTTATTTAAATGTTATTTAAATTAAAAATAAATAAGAGATATATTTAAGTTAAATAAGAGATATATATAATAAGATAAATATTATAAAAATTAATAGATATATATAAGAATAATATTTAATAATATTTAATTAATTAAATTAAAAAATATAAAATTTATTTATTTAAATGTTATTCATTTATTATTTTTATGGTGAAGATGTTGATGTGCGTATAAAATGTTTAAAATAAAATAATAAATAAAATTTTTTCTTGGTATTTTTTAATGCATTGGAGAAAATTTGTTGCAAAAAATCATTATATGTTTTTACGGAATTGCCAAAAGTTTAAATCGTTTCAAAATTGCGCTTAATAGAGTAGTTGTGATCGTTGCCTGATAATATATAATGAGTGTAAAAAATATCCGTACACATATTGATAACAGCAAATATGTTTATATTTTAATAAAGAATACATTTCGTGAAAATAATCACCAGAAGTTTTAAACTATTTAAATTTGGAATTTTTAAATAATTGACAAAATATTCATAAAACTGAAATTAAAAAAAAAACGAGACAAACGAAGTTTAAAGGCATAAAAAGTATTCTTACACTCGGAAAGTGTAAATTTATAATCGAGATTTGCAGTTCTTTTATAGAATTTGAAGTAATAAAAAAGAAAAATGAATGTTTTAGACGCTTTCTGGTATATATACTGAAATAAAAATTCAATTTGAAATTCACGTTTTTGAACTTTAATGCTATGTTGCTTAGAGCTCTATGTAGTGTTGCTTTATAGTCTTGTAGGATGAAGCAGTCACCAAATCTACCTGCGTAAAAAGGTATCGAGAAAGTCGTCTCAATATAACTGAGCTGCCTTTTGATACGATATACAAAAAGACTAAATTCAAAATATCAAGAGATACCAATCCACACACATACACTGGATCCACCAAACCTCTCTTTTTTCCGGATATGCCTACTATAATAACGATTTATTAAGTTTAAGCGTTTGCCTCTGGAACAATAATTCTCCATTGACTCGCATTCCAATCGACATGAGATCATGTCCCAATAAATCTTTCATTACGGTGGCATGGCATGAAATATATATTTATTACTAGAAATCTTTATGGATAGTGGACATCTTCATGCATGGTTATCCATGAAGGCCTTTGCGCAACTTAATCTGATACCAGACTTCCAATGGCTGCTGCAAAATCTGAGAGGGATTACAGTAGAGATTCTGTTTCTCTTTACCAATTTGCTGAAAGTATAGGGTTATTTGCAGAACTTCTATATCTAGGTCTTTCTCATTTGTAGCTTCTGAAGCCGATTCGATTCATAAAAACGCATTTCACAGTTAGTGAACTACAGGCGGCTCATATTTAACCATTTTGCTATTCATGGTTGACTCTGGCATTTTTCTATTTATCCAAAGACTTGTCATCGTAATTATTAAATATTAAGAATGTCGCATATTTATAAACATGACTTCTTCTTCATCATCTTTCATTGGCGCAACAGCCCCAGGGTGGGCAAGGCCTGGCAGATTTCCACAGAAGAGATGTTTTCCTTTTACAGGGTAGGGCTGTCAATCCAACGCTCTGCAGCCATATTAGACCGGAACCTACTGCTTAAAGTGGATTCTGAACCACTACAAACATCCATCTCCAGGATCCTCCATCCTCTCGAACCCGAAACCTGTGGAACCGAGCGCCAGAATAAACATAACTACCTTGACATTCTACTATGCAGATTCTACTTGCAGACATTGTAGAAGACTTTTAAAGTCTGTGTCTGGCTGCATGGACAATAAAATGGCAGTAGCTCTTGCAATTTATATGTCATATTCAGATGCAGCATTATTTTTTATGTGTATTCCGGAAATTTTTTTTTCAGGTCATTGAGTCACATTCTATTTTCATTTCTAAGAAATCCTATGCATTCAACCCCGGTGAGTTTCGTTGCATTTCGCATTGTTTTTAGTTGAATGTTTTTAAAAATCCCTGTACTTTATTATGTAATTGAACAGAATCATAATAATTTAATACTTGATGTAATTGGGGGCTGTTTTATTAAAGTAAAGATAAACACTTTTATGTTTTTTAATAATCTAATATATTATGGTTTAAATGAATATAAAGTTTGCAAGTGGTATTTGTTATGATTACAATTATGATTATTTGTAATCATAACAAATACCAATTATGATCAATACAGAATATATTTTGGTTCAAATGAATATAAAAGTCTACAAGTCGTATTTATTATGTTTACAATTATGATTATTTGTTATGATCAATACGATTATGATTATTTGTTATGATAAATGGTTGAAATGAATATAAAAGTCTGCAAGTGGTATTTGTTATGATTACAATTATGATTATTTGTTATGCTCAATATAAAAGTCTGCAAGTGTTAATTGTTATGATTACAATTATGATTATTTGTTATGGTCAATATAAAAGTCTGCAAGTGGTTTTGTTATGATTACGATTATGATTATTTGTTATGATCAATACAAAATACCAAAAATTATTTTTAACGCAATACGGCGTATGACAAAAAAACTGACATACATGAATTGACCTCATGATTTAACGTCACATCCGTTTCGTTAACACTAGTTTTTCGCATGTAGGCAAATTTACACAAAAAATATATAAATATATAATTGAATAAAAGTTAAGAATGCGATGATTATAATTTTCTAGATAAGTGTTTTTATTTTCCTTATAAAAATATGTATTTTAAAAACATTTCACAATTGTATAATTTTTTTCTGAAAAGAAATAAATACAAGATGTAAATAAACTGCTATTCTTTAAAATGACAAAATATAAGCTTGTTAACGAATTCAAGGAATTATTTAAGTAGCATTTTTTGGAAGAGACTTTTTTTTTGTAGAAGTTAAGTTTTGAAAGGAATTTTTTTTTTTTCATAAAACACAACATCACAAACATTTCATTTTTTTTTTCTTTTCATTCCTCATTATTTGAGTTTTAAGAAATCCGTTGAAGTTTATTAACTTTTAGTAAACAAGTTTTTAATGTATGACTGTTCCTCATTTAACAATTGAATGATTTTTTTTGGAACTAATTTTTATGATTAAATATATAAACACAACATTTAATTATATCATGTACCTTATTTTTGTTCCTAATAATTACCACGGTATTTTTTCAGTTCCCAATTAATCTTATTAATTTTATTTAAATATTTGAAAAACCATTTCGCCATATATATTATATATCAAAATATAAGGTTACTAACATAGGAATAATTTATTTATACGCCAAATTATCTTTCAAAAAATTAAACAATTTTAATGAGATTTTATTACAATCGCATAGTATTTGAAGAACCGTTTTTAAATTTAAAATAATGCATTAACCAATTCATCAACAGTGTCTCTCATTAAAATTCTTTTGTCTATTGACAACATAATATTTTTAAAAGTTTGAGTGGCCTAAAATTTTTTTAAATTTCTGTTTTCAACATTTAATTATTACATTTGTTTCAAAGTTTATTTTTACCTTTTAAATGTTTTGGACTCTTACGACACAAGATTTAAAAAGTTTGAGGAAAAGAAAATGTACTATTTGTGGTCATAGCTTCGTAAAGAGTCAGAAAGTAGGTAGATATGTGTTATTTTATGGTACAAGGATCAGTTTTGGCCTCGTGTCGTATTTTATGGCGCCTTTATGGCTCTAAATAATTTTTGGCGCTTTTTTCCAGTAGTGCAAAAAGCGATTAAAATTACAATTTCATGAAATTAATTAAAATTGCGTTTATGATAGAATTTTGACTCGATATAATTATTCAATTACTAGATGAAAGTTATTTTTAAAAAATGAATAATACATATACCTTAAGATCAAACATTTCTTAATAATTTTGATTTAAATATTTTAATCAATTGAAATTTTATAAAACAATTTCTTTTTCATTGTATTTCACTATATCAGGGGTGGCCAACCCGCGGTCCTTGAAAACTTTTTCCGGTCCCTTGAGATTTATCCCACTTTTACAAAATATATTTGGTTTTCACTACATTGGCTATTATAAAATAATGTATTAAAAAGTACATTAGGTGTGCATCCCTATATTCAAATATTAACTATCGAAATGATGAAAAAAAAATTAACTTTGATTTTAAAATAATATTCTTGCGAATACACGACAAATATTGCCAGTTTTATTTCTGAGTTTACAGTTATGAGTTCGCAGAAAAATTAAATTATATTCTGCGAACTCATGATGAGGGGAGAAACAAATATCCCGCTAATAAAATAAATATTTTTTAATGATTTCATTTTTTAATTTCACTTACATTTTTTTCATTTCATTTTTAGTGTCATATATTTCTTTACAGTGTGTGCTTAGTATCATTATTAATATATTATCTGTGTTTACATGTAAGAATAATAGTTAACACAATAACAATAATGATGTTTCATTATGTTTCAATTTTTTCCTCTTAAAATTGTCTATAGTGGGTCTAAATCTAATATGGGGATATATAATTTTATATGTGGCCCGCAAGATCGTTTGGGTTGGCCACTACTGCACTATTATATCTTCTTTATTAGAAGCATTTTCAGATAATATAGATTCTAATTCTGATGGTGATTTTGATTCTGATGAAGAATGCGGTTTCCTTTAAACTTTTGCTATAGAAATTCTGTGTCTTTCAATTTTGTTTATTGTGATATGCTATTTTTTAATTGTCATTATTAATATTTTATTCATCATACTGAATGATTTCTTAAAACTGATTTGACTTTTGTATTGAATTAGGGTACATGAAGGTCAACCATCAGATAAGAAAGTTAAATGGGTGTTGATTGTGCAGATATAACATTGACCAAAATTGGCATATTTGGGTTTGGAATAGGAAAGTGGCTTAAATTTTTGCAATGAAGGGTAAATGATACTTGTAATATTGCTGGGAAATAAAATGTCGGCCAAATTATTGTAGATATTTTTGTCATTTGTTTTTTCAGCATAAGAAAATGCGGATTGATAGACGAATTTTTTTTAACTACCACAGAAGATAGCTTTTTGAGTTTGACAAGTATGGTTGCTGGCATTTTACATATCTTGGTTTGTCGCTCTGCGGTCATTTTTTTTGCACACTTTGGGCTCATTGGACCAGAACCTACAGTTTAGTGTGGATACCGAACCATTAACAATTATCTAGACGAACGTCAGGATTCGAGCATGATGCCTGTTATACCAAAGGTCAGAGCACTAGCCAATTTTCAAATACACATATAGTTTGTGACATTAAAAAATAAAGAATTTCCATTGCATTTTTAAATTTAATCAATTAATTAATTTATTTTATTATTATTATTTTAATTTTTTACATGAAGTCTTTGGAAGTTAACTGCATTAGAACTTGAAATAGCATTGCAATCATATCTTGTATTATAGACTATGTTTTCAACTATAGAACGGATTTTTAAACGAATTATTTTGGAACTATTAACCGCATTAAATAGAACGGATTATTTTGTGAATTCCATATCCATTGTTATCATAGTCATATTAAAAATAAGATGAAACCTGAAATTCGGACTGAAATAAATATGACAATTAATTTCTATATTCCCTACTTTAAAAAACTTTTAGACCATATATTACTCAGAATTTTTAAAAATGCTGTGCTCCCTTCATTGAATCGATTGTAATCAGCAAAGAATATGAACATAATGCGGAACAGTTACGCTAAAAATCCTCTTGAAAGGTACTGTCTTCCCCTGTAACCCGTCGGTGGGCTGTTTGTAATTAACAGAAGTGGTACATGAGGCCCATCAATGTTAAAAAAAAGGTTTAATAGAAAACTGTGATGTCATTTTCCCTTTGTAGTTATTTGGCAGGTGTTTTTTTAAACTAAAAATTATGAAAGCGTAATTTAAGAATAGAAAGATAATTTTTTCTATTTAGTTAAAAAAAAAAAAAAAAAAAAAATTGGAAGACTTTTTTTTTTAATTTTTAGCTACGAGCTAGATAGAACAATAAAAATTTACGGGGAAAAAAAAATTGAATTCTAAATTCTACGGTTTATAAATTTTAAGGTATACAAACATACAAGGTGTACAAACATACATATATATATATATATATAAAATCCTTTTTTATTGACGATTGGTGACCATTAAGGGCTCTTGGTGGGCCAAGGTCTTTCCGAGAACCTCCTGCCCTGCTTTGTGACAGTTTTCACAAAAACTTATTAAAATAATGAGTTTTGTAAAAAAAGTAAACTGTTTGAATAAAAAAAATGCAAAGTTAAAATTGTCAAAATCTGTCTCCACACAATCGATCCATCTCAACTTGGGCCTACCTCTAATTCTCGTTCCAGAAGGCATATAGTAGGATATATATATATATATATATATATATATATATATATATATATATATATATATATATATATATATATATATATATATATTCATGTCATCATGGTTTCCCTTTTTTTTGCCTCATACAATTTTAGTGAAAGAGGACGTGATTATTTTTCTTTTAATGAACTAATATTAAATGAAAACTTTTGCTTTTGACACTTCTCAGACGTCAAAAACCTCCTATAAAAATAACATCGTGTATGCGCCTGATATAAATCAAAAACAAATTTTTTAGCACATTGCTCATAAGCAACATTTTCATTCCATTCTTGCTAATCTGACATGTATTCTGAAAAAACCGGAGACACAATATGTCTGCTTATAAGTTTTTGCTTCTGATTCCTTATTAACGAGAAGAGTGGATATGCTATCCTTAGCAATGGCTTTAAGGGAAGGTAATAAGTGGAGTCAAAAATAACCCGACCATATGAGCAAGGAGACAAACGAGGCTTGTTGCGAGCGTGTTAGTCTCGGTCGTAAACGGGTTGCACTGTGGCCGGGATGAATGAAGTGTCAGAGCCAACTAGTCACGCAGATTAATCAACAGCGTACTTCCACGGTGATGGATTGTTAACAACGAGACGTTTGAGAGCTATTAAATTGGTGTTTTCAAGACAAATATTGCCAATAAAATAATGTTTACAAAGCGCATAAGATGGGATAAAAGTTGGACCACATACGTGATGTGATCAAAATTATTTCACATAATTGCCATAAAGTAAAAGGGTGATTTCAAGTTAAAAAATTGGAAATTATTAATCTGACCAATAAAAAAAATAACAGTAAATCTTGGAAAAAGAAATGCACTAAATCCTGTTTTAGTGCGGGGTTTTTTCGGGGGCGGGGGGATTATATATATATGTAAATTCCATCAAATGCATATGATGAAGAAAAATTAATTAAAAACTGATACAAATTGATCAAAACAGCATGCAAATTAATAAGAATCCAATAGATGCATGGGATCTGATGGTCGATTGGCCAGTATTCTGGCACCTAGGTAACGCAGGTTTCGAGTTCGAATGCAGGCGGTGCCATGGATGTTTGTAATGGTTCAGCATATACATTAAACTGTAAGTCCCTGTTTAATTATCCTTCTTGTTAAAAAAAAACATGTGAACAGTTTTGAATGCACATTTTTTTCGGGTTACATCAGGTCCCGGAGGGTGCATAGACATTTGTAGTGGTTCGGAATCCACATTAAGCAATAGGTATCGGTCTGATATGACAGTAGAGCGCTGGCCATATGACTGACAACTCTTCCCAGTAAAAAAGGAACGTCATGAAGCCAAGTCAGACTTCTACCTACGAGTGCACCATCACAACAGAAGATACCAAATAAGAAAATGTGGTCTGTGGAATAAAATGCACATTTTAGAAACTATTTAAACAAATTAAAATAATCCTGTGTGTAAATTCAATTTTTTCTTGTTTGGAAAACCAATTTCTAGCTACATCATGAGGTTTTAAATTACATATTTTCTATGTGGAACTTTTTTTTTGTTGTTCCTATTTACCACACAAATTTTTTTTAATGTGTTACAAACAATATATTTTATAGCTACTTATAAAGTTTCAGGATAGTTTTGTCTTACGATTTCTTCTATACGATCCCTATGCATCGCGCAAAAACAGGTTTGAATGTACTCATTTTACAATATATGAAAATGGAATGTTAATCAGTTACCTAAAATGTAAGAAAATAGTCTTTAGGAGGTAGCCACACGTACGTTATAATATTTTTTTACATTTATTTTCCTTTTCTTACGTTAGTGAACGTGATTACTGTTTGACTAATTTTTTCAGTAATTTAAAATAATAGTTTATTTCCACTTTCCATACAGAGATAAATAATCATCAAATAACACAAACGCCAACATAACGAACAGATGGTTTAGAGTAACAATAATAATTGGATTTATACAGCAGGTGCCCTTTACGCTAACAATCGACCGCAATTGTATTATACATAATGTAAATAATTGCTATTAAAAAAACTGATATAAAAAAAAAACTTTTTGATTTTTTTTTTTTTTTTTTGTTGCAATATTTAATTTTTTAATTGTAAATACCGATGAATATATGTATATAATTGGCTGAAAAAGAAGATAAGAATTTAATGTAGAAACAAAACCCATAACAGCTAAAAAAAAAAAAAAAAAAAAATTAAATAAATTACAGAATAATACAAAAATCTATAAAATTCCAAACTATTTTTCTTGAAAAATCTCATTTTCATTTTGAAATAAATTTGTGTTAATTAAGAGTCTTATTACATTGCTTGATTATAAAATATCTATAAAAATTATTAGCTACTCTAATAATATCGAATATATAAAGAACAGATTAAGGGAAAAACCAAACATATTCGATTAAAAGAAGAAAATAAGGCACTTTTTATGAATGAAAATAATAATAATAATTTACATTCCCTTTAAATTTGACAATTTTTATAGGAATTATTAGAAATCTTATCAAAAGTAATTTTTTAATTTATTAATTAATTAATATTTATGATTAATTTTTAATTTTATTATTAATATTAATTTTTACAATTAATTAATTTATCATTACATATTTTTATTTTTAATTTAACTTTCTTATGATACAAAATAATAGTATTTTGTGCTTAAAAAAATTTTTAGACGAATTATGTCATATGACAAAATTGTTTTAAAACGATCAAATAATACAGTATAATCCCATATCATATTTTTGAGTTATGATGTGTGATTAATCGCATATTCATGATACCGAACACGTCATGATATGATAAATATATCGTTATAAAAAAACTTTTATTCGAATCACTGTTTCGTAATAGGTAACACTCCTTAGCCATATCAACTAAGCACTACCCGAGCGTAGCATTTACAATTTTGAATCTTTAGTCACCACGATGAATGACTTGCAACTTAAGTCTGGGTTAATTGAGGAAATTAATCAATCAAATCAAATTTGTCTACTGAATAAAAAAAATTTAGATCAGTTAAATAAATAAGATTTTTATTACATAATTTTTAAACAAATAACATTTCATCAAATTCTCCTCCCACCCCAATCTTATTTTCCCCGTTTCGCCTGCATGAGATTCTTATCCAAATCACCTTTTTTGTAACTTAATTTTCTGGGCTATGTGAACCAAGGCACTTATCCGTATACTTCAATAGAGTAACACTTAAGATTAATAACTAAAGAGTTAATCAGGGAAATTAATCAATCCATCAAATCAAATTTGATCTTTGAATAAAAAAATCTAAATTAGTTAAATATGCTTTTTATCCCATTTTACAACAATCCATCTGATCCCCCATATGGAATGTTGTAAAATGGGATAAAAAAAAAGTATATTTACCAAATTAAAATTTTTTTCCATCTTACCCTCATACTATATAGTGGTCTGATGGCCAATTAGCTAGCGTTCTGGCCGTTGACACCACAGGTATCAGGTTCAAATCCTGTCTATGGCATGGATGCTGGACCGGATTTTCCTATAGGCTAACTAGACTTCAGCCTAGGGCCTCAAGATCAAGAGGGGCCTACATTCAAATTGTTAACAAAATTAGAATGACACTATTCTAAAAACAGTAAACACTAAAACACTGAATCAAAAATATGGAGAAATTCTACACATATGAATAATAAGCAAACATAAAAATGTATTGGTTAAGGTCAACGCGTTCGGCTCATTGGGTCTGTTCGTTTGTATATACTAGGTTGCACCAAAGTAGAATTCATACATTCACTGATTGCTATGGTAAATACTCGACTGTTCTCGATTTTTTTTTAATTTACTATCCGTGCCACATTTTTATAAAGTTTAGTACCAATCACAACATGCTTCATTTAACATATTGATATACACTGAAGTGACAAAAGTCATGGGATAGTAATATGCAAATTTTCAGATGGCAGTAGCATCGCGTAGAACAGGTATAAATGCGCAGTGCTTTCGCAGAGCTTTCATTTCTGTTCAAGTTATTCATGTGAAGAGGTTTTGACGTGATGATGACCGCACGACGGGAATTAACAGACTTTGAACGCGGAATGTTAGTTGGAGCTAGACGCATGGGTCATGCCATTTCGGAAATCGTTAGGGAATTCAACATTCCCAGATCCACTGTGTCAAGAGTGTGCCGAGAGTATGAAATTTCAGGCATAACATCCCACCATGGACAGCACAGTGGTCGACCGCCTGCACTTAACGACCGAGACCGGCGACGTCTGCAAAGAGTCGTAAATTCTAACAGACAAGCAACACTGCGTCAAATAACCGACTGCGTCAAATAACCGCAGAAATCAATGTGGGACGTACAAGGGACTTGTCGGTTAGAACTGTGCGGAGAAATTTGGCTTTCTTGGGCTATTCCAGCAGAAGCCTTTACTGACAGAACGACATCGCTTGCAGCGACTCTCGTGGGCACGTGAGCATATCGGTTGGTCCCTAGATGAATGGAAAACCGTGGCCTGGTCCGATGAGTCACGATTTCAGTTGGTAAGAGGTGATGGTAGGGTTCGAGTGTGGCGCAGACCCCACGAAGCCATGGACCCAAACTGTCAGCAAGGCACTGTTCAAGCTGGTGGTGGCTCCGTAATGGTGTGGGCTGTTTTTTCATGGCATGGACTTGGTCCTCTGGTGCGACTGGACCGAACATTGACTGGAAATGCTTATGTTCAGCTGCTTGGAGATCACTTGCAGCCATTCATGGACTTCATGTACCCAAACAACGATGGGATTTTATGGATGACAATGCGCCATTTCACCGGGCCACAACTCTTGTTCGCGATTGGTTTGAAGAGCATTCTGGACAATTCCAACGAATTATCTGGCCACCTAGATCGCCCGACATGAATCCCATCGAGCATTTATGCGGACATCATCGAAGGTCCCTGTTCGTGCCCAAAATCCTCACCATCAACGCTTTCAAATTATGGACGTCTATCGAGACAGCATGGCTCAATATTCGTGCAGAAGACTTCCAACGACTTGTTGAGTCCATGCCACGTCGAGTTGCTGCACTTCGCTGGGCGAAAGGAGGGCCGACACGATATTAAGAGGTATCCCATGACTTTTGTCACTTCAGTGTATATCAGAGTAATGATGTATTTTATTATCTGTCATGTAATTTACAAACTTAAAAATGGGAGGAGAAAGGGCCTCCTAAGTGGAATAGCCTAGGGCCTCTTTTAATCTAAATCCGGCCCTGCATGGATATTTTGTTAGTGTTTCGAAATCCACGTTAAACTGTAGGTATCGGTCTAATTAGCCCAAAGTGTGCACAAAATTACAGTAGAGAGACAAACCAAACCAAACCGAACCATTGACCATATTATAAAAACTTTTATCCAAAGCACTATTTCGTCATAGATAACACGCCTTAGCGATAGCAACTGAGCACTTACCAGTCCACTTCAATAGTTTAGTACAATTTTGAATCTTTTGGTGAATAACTTGCGCCCTAAGACTGGAATAAATGAAAAAATGAATCCTTCAATCAAATCAAATTTTTCCAATGAATAAAAAAAAGCTTAGATCAGTTAAAAAATATTTTTATTTTATTTAGTTTTATTCGTTTTTCAACAAATAACTTCTACAACAAACAACTCGCAATAGGCAACAAATAACTCACCATATTCCCCCTCATCTCATGTTCCCCTTTTCCTCTACCAGCAGCTCTTATCCGAATCATCGTTTTGTAATAGGTAACTTTCTGCGCGATGTGAACCGAGGCACTTATCCGTCCACTTCAATACCGTAGCATTTATAATTTTGAATCTTTAGTCCCCGCTATCAATGACTTGCGACTTAACACTAAGCTCCAGGGATAGTTGAGGAAATGAATCAATCAATCAAATCACATTTGTCCATTGAATAAAAAAAAATTAGATCAGTTAAATAAATAAGATATTTATTTTATTTTTTTTACTTTTCAACAAATAACATTTCATCAAATTTTCTCCCCTACCCCAATCTCATTTTCTCCTTTCCCCTTACCAGTAGCTCTTATCCAAATCGCTGTTTTGTGGCAGGTAACTTTCTGGGCGATGTGAACCGAGCCGCTTACCCGTCCACTTCAAATAGGGTAACACTTAAGATTAATAATTAAAGAGTTAATTGGGGAAATTAACCAATCATTAAAATCAAATTTGATGATCTAAAAAAATCTAAATTAGATAAATATGTTTTGTATACCATTTTACAAGAATCCATCTCATCCCCCATATGGAATGTTGTAAAATGGGATAAAAAAAGTATATTTAGATTTTTTTTCCATCTCAATCCCCATATAAAGGTCTGATGGCCATTTAGCTAGAGTTCTGGCCATTGATACCACAGGCATCAGGTTCGAATAATAGTTGTAGCAAGGATACTTGTTAGTGGTTCGAAATACACGTTAAATTGTAGGTTTCGGTTTAATTAGCCCAAAGTGTGCACAGAATTACAGTAGAGAGACAAACCAAACCGATTCATCACCCATATTAAAAAAACTTTTACCCAAAGTACTATTTCGTCATAGGTAACACGCCTTAGCGATGTCAACTGAGCACTTATCCGTCCACTTCAATAGTTTAGTACTTACAATTTTGAATCTTTAGTCACATCGGTGAATACGTACGACTTAAGACTGGGAGAAATGAATCTATCAATCAAATCAAATTTGTCCACTGAATTTTAAAAAAAATAGATCAGTTAAATAAATAAGATTTTTATTTTATTTAGTTTTTTTTTTTTTTTTTTTTTTTTCGTTTTTCAACAAATAACATTCATCACGTTTTCCCCGCCCATCTCGTTTCCCCCCTTTCCCCCCTTTCCCCCTACCAGTAGCTCTTATCCAAATCACCGTTTCGTGACAGGTAACTTTCTAGGGGATGTGAACCGAGCCACTTACTAGGCAAGGATGTAAACTGAGCACTTCAATAGTTTAGTACTTACAATTTCGAATCTTTAGTGACATTGGTGAACTTAAGACTGTGACTAATAACTTGCGACTTCAGACTGGGGTAAATGAAGAAATGAATCTATCAATCAAATCAAATGAAATTTTTTCCATCATATGAATAAAAAAAAAAAAAAAAAAAAAAAAAAAAAGATCAATTAAATAAAATAAGATCTTTATTTAAATTTTTTGTCATTTTTCAACAATTAACTTTCATCACGTTCTCCCCGCCCATCTCGTTTTCCCCCTTTCTCCTCACCGGTAGCTCTTATCCAAATCACCGTTTTGTGACAGGGCTTCTCTGGGCGATGTGAACCGAGCCACTTTTCCGTCCACTTTAATTTCTTCGATTAACCAAGGTGTTAATCGAGGAAATTAACCGATCAAATCAAATTTGAGTATTGATAAAAAAAAATCTAAATTAGTTAAAATATTTTTTTATTCCATTTTACAACATTCCATCTTATTCCTCCATATTATAAAAAGCTTTTATATAAGTCACTATTTCGTAAACGGTAACACGCCTTAGCCAGAGCACTTATCCGTCCACTCCAATAGTGTGACATTTACAATTTTGAATCCTTAGTCACCGTGGTGAATGACTTGCGATTTAAGACTGTCAACTCAAAGGATAATTGAGGAAATGAATGAATGAATCAAATAAAATTTGTCCATTGAATTAAAAAAAAATCAGATAAATAAAATAAAAATATTATTTATTTAACTGAATTTTTCTCGTTTTTCAACAAATAACTTTCATCACATTTTCTCCGCCCATTTCATGTTTCCCCCTTTCCCCTACCAGTAGCTCTTATCCAAATCGCCGTTTTGTAACAGGTAAAACTCTCTGGGCGATGTGAACCGAGCCACTTACCCGTCCACTTCAATAGGGTAACACTTAAGATTAGATTCGTATAAACAAATAGAGCCGTAATGTACGTCATAAAAAGCGGAAAGGGTGATAAGACAGCAAAGGGCGTGTCATCGGTAAAGAATTCTTGGCGGCCGATAGCAATGAAACCCGTGTTTACAAATACGAAACAAGCTCTCCACTTGAACACGAATTCGTGAAACTTCTGATCACGTACGCATCTGCGAGTCCAGTGCACGATGACCGTCCCCTCTGACACAAAGGCCTTTGATGGCCTCACAATGGGGGCCCTTGTGGACGAATTGTTGAACAAAATAACGAGATGTAAGCAATCGAGTTCTCTTCAGGATGGGAAATATCTGTAAGGAAGATGTCAGTGAGGTACTTGGAGATCGCATTGATAGGTTGAGGTTGTGAAAAACCACGTATCAATTAGTTAACGAGGATTGCAATGAGTGCTGTTTGGAAAAAAAAAAGGGGGCTTTTGTGATCCTCAGAGTTAATGAATAAAGTAATAGAAACGTATTTAAAAGTTAGTTAATTGCTCTAACGATCTTGGATATGTGGTACTTTAAAATCTTAAACGGATTATGCTCCTAGTATCTCATATTTGTTACAAGGAGTTAATTATTGAGACTAATAATTTTTAATTCTGACGAAAACAAATAATTTAGACTGTCATATTGTTCTTAAGGAAAAAACAGGAATTCCTTCATGGTTTGTGATCTAATGGCCAATTGGGTAGCTCTCTAGCCTTTTGAAGATTCGAAACCTGCCGGTGACATGGGTGTTTGCTAGTGGCTCGAAATCTATTTTAAACTGTAGGTCTCGGCCGAATTAGCTTAAAGTGTCCAAAAAATTATCATGACAAACCAAATCAAACTCTGTTGGTGTCTAATATCAGGCAATAGTCATTCTATAGTGAATTCAAGTTGTTTTAGACCAGTTTGACTCGATTTTTTTTTGTATCGATTTTTTTAGTATGTTTTTTCATTATTTAAGATAGTTTGTATTTACTTCCTGCTATTTTTATTTTTCAAAATGAATAATAGTGAACACAGTGATATTAGCAGCGATATATCATGTGATGAATTTGAAAGGTCTAGCGAGGAATCGGAGGATCCCATTTCTGATTCTAATGTGTAATCCGAATGATTAAATTTATACTTGAATTTCTAAATACATATAGAACCTTTTCTACAAAACTGTGGTATATATATTTCCTTTCTTGCCTATGTATACCTCATGCACTGTATATTATATTGAAATAAGTTTTTTTTTAATATCTGTAAAATTGTTTATTTTACACAAGTTTTAAATACAAAAAGTTTCAAAGATGCTTACGGTTAAAAAAAAAAAATTTTTAAATTCATATAAATATATTTTTAAAAACTCATTTTAATATAATCTAGAATATATGTTTTATGTATTTAAAAAATTTTAAAGTTCTAATTGCAGTATTTGAGAAAAGGTACATCAAAAGTTGCCATCATAACATTGTCAGTATAAAAGGTACCGGACCCCTTAACTCTTTAAAATATATATATATATATATATATATATATAGGTTCTAATATAGTTTTGTTTCAGAACAATATTTTTTACTAGAATCGAAGAAATAGATTGTTAAATTTGAGATTAATCCTGTTTTAGAAGTTTGAAACATTTTGAGAAAAATGCAATTAAAGTCGAAAATGTTACACAATTAAAACATTCCAGCTCCATAAACTACATTTTTCTTATTTTTAAAAAAATATTTTATCATTTTTCCTTTTCCACCTTTTTCTTCTATTTGTAAAGAATGGGCATATTTGCGTGGATATTGAGGCGTTTGAAAGCAGTGGCAGTCTTAAAATAGTTTTTTAAAATCAGTATTAATACACTTCAAACTGGAATTTTATCAGATGTAATATATCAAAAGAGAAGAAATGAATTGGAGATGATTTTTCAATAATAATCCCAAAATCGATTTTTTTAACCCACCAATTTACTGAACCCCTTTAATATTCTGTGATTCTCAAACTGTGGGCAGTGATTTTCAAAGTTAATGTAACGTATTTTCTATAGAAAAATTTAATTAAACCAGCAAGTCAAATTAGAAAAAAATTAAAATATGGAAAAAGAATTAATAAGCCCAGATTTTATTATCTTGTGTAAACATGAGTTTGTCCTGGTAAGGGGTCCGTGACGTTATCCTAAAATGAGGTCCAAGTAAATAAAACTACATTACAAATTTTAGCAGAATATGGTACTTTGGGCCCCTCAACTCTTGAAATTATTCATGAATAACGTTAGACTTATGGAATTTTCTGGAGAATTTAGCTTTTGCTTGAAGTGTTTTTAGTATGGTTTTGAAACACTTTTCATGTTTTGGCTTGTGATTTTAAACATTTATATATCCAATGGCTATAAGCACTCGGAGTGTGTTGATCAATTCCTTCTTCTTGGAGTTTCATATTTATCGCTTTCGACATTTTTCGGTGCCTATTGAGCTGTATAGTGCTTCTTATTATTATATTTGGAATACTTCATTCTTCATTTATGCCTAGAATTTCTAAACTTTGATATTTTTTTATATTGTATGTGATAACGTTTCTTGTAGAATTGGGAATACTTCATTCTTCATTTGCGACTACATTTATCTTACTTTTGAATATTCTTTTAGAGATTCTTGAACAATTCATTCTTCATGAAGTTCTTGATCTATTCAACATTTCTATATTCACGTGGCTATTGAATTTGGCTATTCTTGTAGTATTCCAATCAATTGCTTCATACATCTCTTGCATTATTAAACATTCGCATATTCCTGAGTTTATACATCCGTTCTCGAATGTTCACACATGATAAGTTGAAATTTGCTGATCAGATTTCAGCATTTTTTAAAATTTTCTTTAAATACAAGGAAATAAATGTTATTTACAGTTCATTTCAAAAGTATTAAGTTATTCTCTTTACAATTATAAAAAACACGTATTAGAGCAGCACTGAGGTCTCGAAACGTTTCTGAGCTCTTTTGCAGAATTTTTAAATGCACTTCGGTAATGCATTCCTAATTTTAAAGGATTAGAAACAAAGACTTTTGCTAAGCAAATGTCTTGAATGGCTTTTGACGAAAGGTCAAAAACTTAAATGTAGTTTGAAACATTGACATTCCACAAACATCCTGTTTTGAAAAAATTTGTAAATAAAAATGTTTTTTTTTTTTTTTTTTTTTTTTAACTTAGGCTATTTAGAAATACTTAATTAAGTCTGTCTTTCGAAATATTTGGTTTTGAAAGTTTTGTTTAGAAACAAATATTTCTAATAAAAATAAATAAATTAGTTTATTCGTAATATTCTTTTGAGTTTGCTAATTATAACTACATCAATTACATTTGAAAAAATTGTTCTGAAAAACGAGGTCTTTGAACGATATTTTTTGAAAGGAAAAATTAAACATTTAATTGTTCATCGTAAAATTTAAATGTAAACTAATTACCAATAAGGAAAATTTTTAAATGGTTTTATTTTTTATAAAAAAAATCCCCAACAATTAATGTACTTGATAAAAAAATTAAATGAAAAAAAAAAACCTAAAAAAATTTAATGAAAAAAAAAAAACCTAAAAAAAAATTTAATGAAAAAAAAAAAACCTAAAAAAAAAATTAATTAAAAGTCAGATAAATTAAAATCTCAGATTATAATTATATCAGATAAATATAAATTTCCGTTTAAATGTTATAAATGGTTTCAGAGAATGTTTGAAAACTTTCAAACTACATTTAAGCGAAATGTTTTTACTTTAACTGAAAATAAGTCACAAATGTCAAAAATTTTTATAGCCATAAAAAAGTAAATATCAGTAGAATATAAAACTGCGATTCCAACGTAAAGTCAATTCTGCGAAAGATTTCGATATTGAATGTTGTTGTTTTCGAAGTCCCTGCACTAAAACAAGACATGAGTGTGTATACATAAATAGACATAATAGTATATTAGATAGACATATTGCATATATTAGACAGGAGTATAATCCATTGACTTAATAAGTATGCGAGTATCAATAAAATATAGAAACTTTGATACTTACATAAATATGTCTATGATAGATTTTGATAGATTTTTTGGCAGTTAGATGATAGATTTTTATGGCATAATAAATATTTTGGCAATTCTATGGTAGATTTTGACATTAAATGTTATTGTTTTCGAATACCAGGCAATTTCATCTAAGGGCGTTTTCTACTAGAACTGTATATATGCAACAGATTCAACATTTATTGGGCGGCATCACAGGTGATCTGTATATACCCACCGGGGTTATCGAATTTTTTAACAAACGCCCCCAAAGATGAGGAGGACATTTGGGTGTTCACATCCTTTTCCTCAAATCTAACGAAAGGGCATTCAGCTTCGGAAATTTGCTGTCATCTTTCCAGGTTTGGTTTGGTCTGGTTTATGGCTCTAAGGTCATTTTATGCACACTTTAGGCTAATTAGACCTGGACCTACAGTTTAACGTGGATTCCGAATCACTCACAAACATCCATGACACCCGCCGGGATCCTAGGATGAGCTTCTGATTTGCCATAGATTTTCAGATCAAGCAACTTTGGTTCACACTATTCACGTGAAAAGAAAATTGAACTATTAGATATTTAAAACAAATTAAAGCCTTTCTTTCTGACATCTATAAAATAAATTTAATAATCATAATACATTTAATCAAATAAATCCCAATAAATATAATCAATCAATCAATTTAATAAAATATTATACCTAAAAATCTTCCGGAAAAATATTTTTCAAAACAAATAATGAGATGTATCCACGTGATTCTGAAACGGACTGGTGCATCATCAAGGGGAAACCACAGCCAATTACGAATTTCACTTGGAGCACTTTGAATATTTTGAATTCTGGAAGTATTTCATACAGAAAAATGCTTTCAGAAAAGTGCCATCAAGTCAAATTGTGAACAGATATAACTCAAAGACCTTGAATGCTGCAACACACAAATGCGGGGTAGCTCACCCCCATCACAAAGTCCTCCCGGATGACATTACCCCAGCGTAGAAGTGGGATACATAAGTAGTACACGAGGCCCATCGATGCTCAATAGAAGAAGAATGAAATGTGTTCATATAGTGCTCCATAAATCGCGGGTTCGAATCCGTTGCTGTTACTGCTTTTAGAAATAAGGAAACAAATGATAGCGATTGTGACAATTTGTATCGCATCGACACTTAGATTATCTGGTAAGAGTACAGCAAATGTAGAAACAACACGAAAACATGAACCTTTCTTTAAAACTACTCTTTGAAGGCCCTCAGTCGGGAAGGAATCAGTCTCTTAATTTATCAGTAGACTACTGTTCAGGCCTTCAAGTAGAACCAGAAGTGAAATCGTGTCATATAAAAATTCTTAGGAGGAAAATCGATGATAATTTATATTTTTAATTTCAAAAAACTAATAAAAAATTTTTAAGTTAATTTTCAGAAAAAGTTTCTACCTACTCACCAAGTTCTAATATATTTCACGTAGTGTACGCTGAATAACTATGAATTTAAATACACCATAGAAATAAATGGTGTAATTACTAAAACTGCATTAACTTCGTCTGGAATGCAAGGTGGAAATGATTTAATATTAAAGAGTACTGGGCCTCTGTAAATGTATACATGGCAAGAGCTGTTTTAATATTTTAAAAAACAATTAGCAGATAGCTAAATCATCCGAGATTCAATAGCTTTACGATTATTTTATTTTTATTTATGATGTCTAAAGATTTCTTTTGGACTATTTTAATTAATATTAAGATGCCAAATGAAACAATTAATGTAACAAAATTAAAATAAAAATAAAAATATTAATTTAAAACTATTTCAACTAGAAAAAGATTGGTACAAACTTTGCTTTCAAAAGTCTATATAAAATAAGACTTTTGGAGACTAATTTGATGAAATGTGTGAAATACTTGACTTGAATTGAATTCCTTGGTGATTAGATATCTATTATGTATTTATTTAATAATTTAATATTCGTTTTTTCAGTTTTAATTTGTATTTGTTCAGTTTTATTTAATATTTTAATTGTTTTTTGTATAATGAAAATTAAATGGATATTTTTATTACGCATTAGTGAATCGCTTGTCTCAATTTTTTATGTCCGAAGGATTATGAAGGGAGGGAATTACCTTTCTGGAAAATTTGAAGCTGTAACTGACCTTCATTTGTATGTCAAAAGGGAGAAAACCATGTAAACTGCTTCAGGTATTCTGGAGAGTGGGGGAAGATTCAGGATGGGAGACGCTTATGCTGTGAGTCTACTGTATCCTACTGTTATAGTGTGATTCGTTGGAAATGTCATAACCACCATCCAATCTCTTCATTTCTGAAAACAATGACAGCAACTCACGCCGCTAACGCAACCAAACATGGACATTACCGCTATACTATCCCTCTCTGCAAAAATCAATCTGTAGTATGTGAACTCTAGGATTTAATATTGCTTTTATTTTGTTGTACATCAGAGAACCTCGTGTCCTGCATATCACTGACAGGTAATGAAATGAGGACATTGTAATCTGGAATAACTTTTAGGGGTAAGTGCATAACATTTGTGTGTCACATGGAAGAAAACTTATAAAACTCACCTCAAGTACGCTGACTATTAATGCAGGATGCTTATACAATGCAGCAATACTCGTCAACAATTCTCTTCATTTCTGAAAGTAGTGACTGCAGGGCACGCCTCCAGGGAATTCCTTTCTGCAATCACATGGGTATTTTGTTACTATGCCCCAACTTGATATTAATTCGAGCTTATTTACGATATGACTACATAAAAATGTCGAACAAAGATTTTATAAACTTATATAATGATTTATTAATATATAATGTTAGGATTGCACAATATGTTAAGCATTATTGAATTCAATTGAATCTTAATTTTGTAAATTTCATTTACCATTTTTTTCAACAAATCATGGAATATCATTATAGGAATCTATTAAAAGGCTATAAATCTATCTATTATATTATAAAAAAGAAAAAAAAGTGAGAAAATGTCTTTTAATATATGAATGCTTATTTTTTTTAATATTTATTATATTATTTTTTTAATATTTATTATATTATTTATTTAGTATATTATTTATTTATTATTTTTATTATTCAATATTTAGCAATATTTTTAAGTACTTTAGTATTTATTTAGCTAACTCTAATGACTCAATTCTTAAACATTCACAAGTAAAATTCAAACAAAACACAACCACATTTCTATTACTAAACAGAAATGTTTAAATTTGTAACAATGTATTGTTGTTCTTGCTATTTTATCAAACTCTAAACATGGTGGACGTGCGGACATTTGCGTACGCACCAGTTTTGTCCTACTTGAATGTCATATAAGAAGTAATCAGAATAGTTATTCTAAGTACTTGTAGAATTTGCGTTGGCCCTTATATCTTTCAGATTACGCTTTTATCTAAATAATGTGTATTTGTTTGTGTAAACAGTTGTTATGTGCAAAACAAACAGTAAATTTGTTTAATTTGTAAACATTGGCGTGCACATTTGCAAGCAATGTTCCCGCCGAATTTCAATCGGTATTCATCTATGTTTACATCTAATTTCAATAAGGGTTCGTCTATGTTTACATCTAATTTCAATAAGGGTTCGTCTATTGTTTACATCTAATTTCAATAAGGGTTCGTCTATTGTTTACATCTAATTTCAATAAGGGTTCGTCTATGTTCGCATCTAATTTCAATAAGGGTTCGTCTATGTTCGCATCTAATTTCAATAAGGGTTAGTCTATGTTTACGTCTAATTTCAATAAGGGTTCGTCTATGTTCACATCTAATTTCAATAAGGGTTCGTCTATGTTCCCATCTAATTTCAGTAAGGGTTCGTCTATGTTCCCATCTAATTTCAGTAAGGGTTTGTCTATGTTTGCATCTAATTTCAATAGGGTTTGTCTATGTTTACATCTAATTTCAATAAGAGTTTGTCTATGTTTACATCTAATTTCAATAAGAGTTTGTCTATGTTTACATCTAATTTCAATAGGGTTTGTCTATGTTTACATCTCATTTCAATAAGGGTTCGTCTATGTTTACGTCTAATTTCAATGAGATTTCCTCTATGTTTACGTCTAATTTCAATGAGATTTCCTCTATGTTTACGTCTAATTTCAATGAGATTTCCTCTATGTTTACGTCTAATTTCAATGAGGTTTCACTTAATTTTACGCCCAATTTCATTGAGAGTTCATCAAATTTCAGCAAGTAGACATTCATACCTTTTCCTATTTCTGTTTTTTAAATTATCAAAAATTGTGAAATATTTTTCTATCCTCTCCTGTGTTTTCCAATAATAGGAAAATGTAACTTGCCTTGAGAAGATGAGACAAGTCCTGTTTAGAAGAACGACATATATTTTAACAAACTTATTTTGATACTATATTTTTGGATCAAATCTAAATAAAGCTGCATTGTACTTAAGATTGAATTTATTAGTGTCCATTTTTATTTGAGTATTTTATCATGCTTCACATGCGGAAGTAAACATTTTTAAATCAGTACTCTTTTAGTTTTTATGAAATAATAGGAATTCCAACAATATTTAAAAAACCCATTAAAGTATTTATAATTAAAAACACATTAAAATAATCATGATTTTCAGTATTAATCGAATTCATTAAAACTAAAAGTAGTAGGATAGTGTGCTTTAAAAAAATTTTTTAAAAAGTAAGAGTTCCGTTAAGAAAAAAAGGGAACTACTTATTTTGATTTGTAATTAGTCCCAATCGATAAATGTATCCGATAAAGCAGTAGTTCACAAAATTTTTATATTTTTCCTTTTCCCTTTTTAATTACTTTCCATTATACTATAGTTATTTTTATTAGTTATAAATATTTTAATA
This sequence comes from Caerostris darwini, assembly GCA_021605075.1. Lineage (NCBI taxonomy): Eukaryota > Metazoa > Arthropoda > Arachnida > Araneae > Araneidae > Caerostris > Caerostris darwini. The sequence goes on from BPLQ01004710.1 coordinate 86,491, forward strand.
GTTAATAGTTATAATTATTTTCCCTTTACCCTTTTAATTACTTTCCATTATATTATAGTTATTTTGAAGTTATAGTTATAATATTTTAATATTTAGTTTAATAGTTTGGCTAGCCACTATTTTTCCTTATTATATATTACTGTAGTTTTAATTTATGCAAACAGATTTTTTTTTCAAAATTGAAGTATTTAGAATAGGTATAATTTTAGAAAATGAGCTTTTATTACTTATTACTAAAATCTGTAGTGAAATATAGCGATATCTAATTGAAAATTGGAAGATGCAGAACAACATAAAAGGTAATTTAATATCAAAGTTTATTTTTTAAAATGTGGTATATCATCATATTTGGGATCATCATACCTCCTGACTTAAAAAAGGGAGGGGTACAAGAAGTAAGTTAGCTAAAGGGATTAACTACAAGGGAGTTAGTTCTCTTACTCTTGGGAATTTTATTTTTGTGACTTTACTCTCGTGGTTTTCATTTAATCGAATGACTTCCATATTTTCGTTGAATAATCTTATCCCCTTTACAGATTAAAAAAAATTTACTCTGTACATCCTAGAAATCTAGTGTTTAGTTTACATCTTTTTTAAGCAGACAAGATGTAAACTAAGCACTTTGAATCTTGAAACTGTAAAATTATTTATTAAAATCAACGCTAATAACATTCGCATTACAAACAAATAAATATAACAGAGAATAAAAATAACGAATTACATACAAAATGACACTAATGTGGAGAATGAACCTGGTGCATTGTCGTAAAGGCTCGTGCTCACCAAGGCGACAAGATGCAAGCGACCAAAATTTGACCTCACCACGGTCGCCTGAAACCGGTTTGCAGTCCTTCGCTTGGAGTTGCCCAACTTTCAACTTGAAGCGGTTTTTCACTAGGCGTAATGCTACTTCTGACGTTCCGCTGTGAAGGGGTAGAAAAAATTTGGTCGCTTGCCTCTTGCATCTTCACGTCTCTCGCCTCGGTGGGAACGAGCCTTAAATGAATTAATCCTTGGTCATATTTTTATGAACAAGTATTCTGACATCATCTTGATTCGTTGTTTGCAGTCGTTTTACTTTAAACGAATTTGCGATTGTATTATGTTTAATTCGTTATGATGAAGGAAATGCAATTATTTTTTTTATCTTTCTTCCTTTTTTTTTTTTTAAACCTTTCCCCCTTCTTATTTTTATTAAACATCCCCCGCAAATTGCACACTGGGCTACTATCACCCACTTAATCATTTCACTGCCCTCTAGGGTAGGGGTAGTCAATCTTTTAATACCTACCGCCGACTTTTGTATCTCTGTTAGTAGTAAAATCTTCTAACTATCTACAGGTTCCACAGTTGTGGGGATTGATAAAGTAGGGAAGTAACTTTACTTTATAAAACTTATGTAGCAGAAGTTACAAAAAGTTAAAGAATATAATAATTTCTTGCCAAATATTTTATATCGAACTTTCACTCAGTTTGGTAGAATAAGCATTTATAAAACAACTTACTGTAGATCTTTTATTCATGCTTTGCATGCATACAAACATGAAGTCTGATGAAGTTATATTTAATTAAATTATTAATGAGATCCCTGATGTTCATGCAGCGAATCTAAATATTGAATATCTGGTCAGTTTTTGTAAGGAATGAACAAGTCTTCTATTTAGGAAATATTCAGGTAGTTTCTTTGGGTGTAACATCATTAACAGCACAAAAAAAATTGATTCCGCAAAATATGAATTAGGGAAAGGTATGAATAAACTGAATATCATTTTCCACATATTTAGGCCATTTTTAAACAATACTCGAAAATTCTCCTATATCAACATTTAAAAAAAATCTATTAAATTAAAAAAAAAAGGAAAGTGCTTCAGTAACCGACAGACCTACCACTCACCATGAAAGTTGGAACCCCCATTAGTAGGAGGTAGGGACCAGGTTGACTACCACTGCTCTAGAGCATGATATTGGTCACTTTGGTTTAACCAATACATCAATAAATGATTCTAATAAAGTTCCGATAAATAGCACGATTGTCAGATGTCTTTTTTTTTAATTTATTCCTTAAACGTCGGTGATTGAAAGTGTGGTCAATTTTGAAAATTTCATTGTCAAAAGGCCTACGGTTAATTCTGAAGAATAAAGTGGTGACTGAAAAGTATCGTCGGTAAAGATTATTTTTATGGATGTTACATTTGTTCTTAATCATTGACTTGATAGGAGCTAGATGTAAAAATGCAAATCATTGTCATGAAAAGTCATGTAAAGAATTTTTTTTAACTCGAGAATGTTTTTTACCAAAACGCTTTAATAGCCATTTTAAATGCATGATAGTTAAAGTTTGTGTTTTTTTTTCAAAAATATTTCATCTGTAAAAAAAAATCAAAATACATCATTCCTCCCAAGAAGGTCACATTTCATATTTTAAAATTTCATATTTCTATATATTCGTTTCATATTTTTATCGCCAATAATAAAATGAAATTATAGCATAACTCTAGTTTTAGCCAGTTAAAATGAGTATTTTAAGTGGATATTACGAAATAAGGCAATGCTTATGTTTAATTTGGCCAGGACGCTTATGAGGTCTGCTTGCATTGCATTATGACCAGGAATTTCAAGAATATTTGTCCAAATGTCATGCGATATTTTTCACATAATAAATTTTACACGTGACATTACAAATAGACAGACATTGTTTCAGCTTTATTAGTCTGCTACCGATAAAAATTGCTATTTTACCAATAAGACTTAATTCAGACGCTTTGTAGTAGATAAAGCCTTTTAATGTTTTCAATCGTCCTTATTTCTTCACTGCTTACTAATCACTCGGAACGCTTACCTTTGCTATTTAATTTAGACACATATAGAGTTTCGATTTCGTTAATCCATATCTAATAATATCCATGATTTCAGATGTTTACTCATTTCCGAATGATAAACATTTAAATCGGGTGGCTGTGATTTATGAAAACTGAAGGTATTGAAATTATGAAAAGCTTGCCATAAACTACTAGATATTTTGTTTAAAAGATGATTTAGAAAATCTAAATAAATTATGAAAAACTTGCCATAAAAAAATTATTAGATACCTTGTTTACAAGATAATTTAAACAAATCCACGTGTAAAGTGCATGCATGTGTATGTACATGTGCAAATCCACGTGTAAAGTTTATTAATGAATTTTTAAACAAAATATTTAAATAAATATTTAAGCATGTGTTTAAATGAGCATTTAAACAAAAAGTTTAAATAAATATTTAAAAACATGTTTAAATGAGAATTTAAACAAATGCAGATGTAAAGTTATATCAAGGAAATTTTAAGGAATAAAGTTTCGTTTAAAGGAATTTTTAAATAAATCTTTAAATGAATATTTAAACATTTCTTTAAATGAATATTAAGAATCCTATAATGCTGATGTTATGACAAATGTAATTTCGACTTTTATCAGGTTTATGTTTATACTTAAAAAAAATGCCTAAATGAATGCCTTGAAATCAGACAATTCTTATGTTACGGTCAGGACATTTAAATATTTTTTCAAATGTCGCGAAATATCATTCAGCAATTTATAAATTTTACAGCCTATAAAGGGAAAAGGAAGATATAGTTTCAGGATTATTAATTACAAAAAGAACTACTTTTTTCTTACTTTGGACACTTCATAGAAGATACAGTTTGTTAATCATTTAGAATCCTTAGCTTTCCTTTTAAATTTTAATTCAAAATTCAACTTGCTGCAAATCCGAACTTTGAAAATCTACTGGTTCCCGTTTATAAACACTCAATTAGATGTATATATTTTATAAAAGAAATAAAATGAAAGTTTAAAGAAAGTTCAACAAATTCTCACATACTTGCATTTTGAACCTTTTAAATAGATTTTAAGAAATGCTTAAATGAATTCAATTATGGACATATTAATTTCTGGTTTCAATGCCTGCCCATGAACATTAAACCTCCTCTGCCATTGTGATCTCTTTTAGGATTTTAGAGGAAGATATTTAGTGGGTCCTGGTTTTGTCCAGATGAACATATGCGAAAATAAGTGGTTACACTGAACCAGGATTCATTAGTGAATTGAATGGTTTCCAGTGATCTCTGTCAATCACTTTTCTCTATGGAATGTTAAACGGACTTTCCAATGAAAACTTGAGAGAGAAACGCAACAGCAGCGCTTTTTGCAAACAGACATCTCTCATGTTAGCTTTCTGGAAACAGTAACTTTTAAAACTCGTTTTTCTGTAGCCACATGAAAGACGCAAGAGAGCTAAGAAACTATTAAACTCCATTATGCCATTCTACGGACAAGTTGACAATAGAGTAGCATAACGGATTACAAACTTAATTGTCCGTCACGGCTCTGTAATGTAAAAAATGCCTTCCCATGCTTTTTCTCTAAAGATTCCATATATTTAAACTGTCTAAAGTAAGAATCTGGGCGTCACATTCATGAGTTCCCCTTCCTCAAACAATCAAGTCACAAAATATCTACACTTCTCAAACAATCTACAAGATGATATGGCCCCCGACTCAGTAATACTTCAATATAAAATATTATACCAAATATTAACTTCAGCGAGATTCAGAATGTACTAGGAAATATGACGCTTATGAACAAATCTCACATCTGTCTTATCGCCGTTTCGTTAGCATAGTTTTTTATATTGACCGTTGGAGTGCGGCTTTAAGCCTAAAATAATAACTAACTCCCTAGTACTACAGTCCATGGCGGGCCAAGGCAGTATATTTAAGTTGCCTTCATCAGTAAGACAGGACACTGGGTGTCATATTCGTAAATTCCCCTTCCTCAAACAATCAAGTCTCAAACAATCTACACTTGAGACTGCTCTGCTTCTGGATATTTACCCTATCATACCACCTTACATAATTAAACAAAATTTGGTGGTTCCACAGCTTAACTGTTTGCCTTTGAATTTGATCAAATGCTAAAATAAAAAAAAAGGGGGGGTGAGGTGTATGATCGACAAAAAAATATTGAAAATTATGCCATGTTCTCTTCCAAATGTCACATACCGTATGCTAAGAACCTTTATAAAATCTGTTCTTACATTTGCACCATCCACTTGCATGTATCCTTTTACATATATACATACCCGATACTAGAAAGTATTTCAGTCATTACTTTTCAAGGCAACTGACAATAGATGCAAATTCTCTTAATTTTGAATACCAGTGTATAACATGTCAATTGTTTTTATCTTTATATGTGTGTATTGCCCACGCCAGTTTGTGCATCCCCTCTTTTGACCATTCTTAGAAAGTAAAGTTTTTAAATGTTCTTTATTGCTTACTAATCAATCAGAACGCTTACTGTTGCTTTTTTTAATATATGTAAAAAAAAAAAAAAAAATTGAACATCTGCAAATCCAGTCTAATAATATCCCTGACTTCACATATTTACTCATTCATGAAATGATAAATATTTCAATTAGGTGGCTGTTGGTTATGAAACCCTAGAAAGCGCAATGAAGTTATGGGTGGAAAAGTGTAACCAAAACCGTCTTCAGGCTTGGATTATCTCTGAAAATCAAATCGACAGCTTCACGAGGAAGGAAAGCGCTGACCTTAAACCCGATGACAGAGTCGATGAAAAGAGGCAAATATTTCCCATCTTTAATCTCAGCTTTTTGCTCAGGGCGTGGTTCTGTCCGGCTTTCATCGGACTAACTTCTGTTTAGATAAATTACCAGACCTAATCTTTCTCGATCCGTTATGAAGACGATGACAAGCTACGGGTCAAGCCCAAGTAAATACGACTCCTTATAATATTTATTTAGTCGAAGCTGGTGTTATAAACTTCTCACGCGCAAAAACAAGGGCTGCCATTTTTATCTCGGACGGCCAGATAATGAGTTTGTTGTTGGAAACTTCAATTGCAACACATAAAATCTCTCATGCCTGCCTCTTAATATACACATTTTATCGCTCTATTGTGCTCTTATCAGGGTGGAAGGGATGATTTTTTCGCTTCTCAAAACAAGTAATGTCTTCAAAAAGATGATATAGAGACTATTTGGTAAACATTTCCCCGATATTGTGTTGTATGTGTTAGAGTCCTCTTCAAAAATCAGATTCCGCCGAATGTACTGAGACGGGGGGGAAGGGGGGGATTCCATCCATGAATGTGATAGATTTTTTCTTTCTTTCTTTCTTCTTCTTTGGTATTTTTATTTTAATTAAAAATAAATTATCGGAGATTGTGTTAGGGTGGGGCAAAGGTGAATGAGACGCTGTTTGAAGAAGCTCTTCAGAAGTTGCGTTATCTATCACTTTTTTTCTGGAAGTGAGGGGTTCTGATAAATATAGAGTTAACATTGATTTATCGAAATCAAAAATAACAGTTCGGCATCGTGTGAGATATTGATATATCGCAAGTACAAACTTGTGCCAATTTAACGGACTTATTTAAAAACTTTTAATGAATTTCAAGTACATAATATAGTACTTATAAGAATTTCATTACATAGTAGGAAAATATAATATTATTATTGTATTTTTTAAGAGAGTACACAATAATAAGAATGGATCTTTTTCTATTCCTACTATTAGTTCACTCTCTCCCTGTATACATTTATATATCTTGTTCAAATTTTCAATCGTTCATAAAATACTTTTTTTTCATCCACTCAAGTTCAAATACATTTTTTTTAACTTGTAGTGGATGGCACTGATGTTAATACAGTTTTTTCAAATATTAATTCATTAATTAAATTTAATTAATTTTAGTTTTATATGGGAGAAAAAAAATTTCTCATATATAAGATATTTATCAAGATATAAATTTAGGAATAAATAATCGCTTTCTATTTTGTAATTTTTCTAAATATTGTGATTCTGTCATGTATATTTATATTAATTGTAATTATTTAATAAAAAGTAACTAAAATAAAAATTTTCTTTGTTTACCTAAGTAGAAATTGACTTAAAAATTGCTTTTATATTACTTTTTAAAATAACAAGTAATATAAAAAAAAAATTTTAAAGTTAATTCCTGCTTTTTTTTCCACTCTATTGCAAAAAGGTCCTTTACAAATAAAATTGAAATTTTCCTCTTACATCTGGCGCCCTCTATTATTAGATACATGCAACTTAAATCTAAAAAACACTAAAATTAATGAATTAAATTTAATGATTGATAAATATTTGAAAAAACTGTATTAACATCAAGTGTCATCCACTACAAGTTAAAAAAAATGTATTTGAACTTGAGTGGATGAATAAAAAGTATTTTATAAACGGTTGAAAATTTGAACACGATATATATAGGGAGAGTGTGAACTAACAGTAGAAATTGAAAAATAGAATACCATAATTAGAATGTATTCCATTGTCGTGTCAATAGGAGTGTTACTATGCATTTATGAATATTTTTTTTTGTATTAAAGTAAAATTGTATGTAATTATTATATTCTTCTCCTGTTGCGGTAATATATTTTATGTGTGGTCATTGGAAGGGTGTACACCCCTATCGACACGACACTGTTCTGACAGGCGATAAAACATTTTTGGGACAAATTTCAATATTTAATAACCATCTTTTTCGAAATTTATTAAGCCTTTTTAATAATTTTAATATATTTAAAATCATCTGAAGTCATGCGTTTTCTTAAGAGGAGTCCGTTTATTTATATATATATATTTTTAATTTTTGCGCTTTTACTTCGAAGGAATTTTATTTAAAAGGCTGAATGAAATTTCGAATTTATCAGCTGCTAATATATTTTTAAATATAAATTAATTTTTAGAAAAGAAAAAGAATAGGAACAGTTAGATAAAGTGAAGTCGTTGAAAAAAAAAAAAAAAAAATCAAAAATGTGGGGTACAAAAAAAAAAAAAAAAATGAAAAAAGGTAAAATGGAAATGAAATTGAAAAGTACGGCAGTTTTGATCAAATATATTTCAATTTAAATTAAAAATTAACTTTTTTGTATATACAAGTTGAAATATCCGTGTTACTTTTAAGCTAATTCAAATTTCGTAATTTTAAGAAACAGATAAAGCTTTGAAATTTATGGATAGTTCGAAATTGTTCTAAGTTCTGCAATTCATCCATGACACCATTTCTTTATCTAACAATAAATTTATTTTTCTAGCAACAAAATTCTTTTTACATTTGAAAACCTATCACGTAATAATTGTCTGGTAAATTTTTTCACTTAATATAAAATTGTGTAATAACAATAATAATACTGTATATAATCTTTTGTTATCGTTGCACAATAAATTTAAGAGAAATTTAAAAATTCCTTTCTCAAAAAATATTTTACAAACATATTCCCAAAGTTTTGTTAAAACCGTTTTACAGATGATCTTTTCTAGAAAAAAAAAACCGCTATAATATACCTAAAAATGAATATTTAAATTTATCTAAAATTATGTGTTTTCCTAATTCTAGTCAGTTTAATTTTTCTTTTAAATTTTTATAATTTTACTTACCCGACTCGTGGCTCAGTGGCAACATGCGCCGCTGGTGAGCATTAGGACTGAGCTTCAGTCCTCTAGAGGCTTTGTTGTAGACACTGTGTCAAAAAACAAAGAGACTCAAGGGCGTTTGGGATGTTCAGCCTCTCTGGAAAATTCAGATAGTACAAGGGGTAGGTAGTACCCATGTAGTACAAGACTTGATGGGATTTTTACCGGCTTTCTCCTATACGATACGCCAATGAGGTGTAGTTTCCCCTAAAAGTCTCCCAGAAGGCACTGCCCTCCTTCTTCAGCATCACGGAGCCCAGTCAGATCTATACCTACGGGTGCTCCATCACAGCACACATAATTATTAATTTAATATAATATTATTCATTTATGAAGGCACAAATATTAAAAAGCAGTGAAATAATAGCATTAGTATGCTATTCAGCGATTAAATGTAATTTTTATATTTTAGCACTAATATAGAAGGTGAACATTTTTTTTACAGTAAATTTCGTATTGATTTTGTATAAGTGTTATCAAAAATGTTTTTCCTTATTATTGGACATTTTAAAAAGATAATAGAAACTAGAAACAATAGATGAAGAAACGTCCTCTCTTTACACTAGATTAAATATGTTTATTTAAAAATCGAAACTTCATTTTTAGCACGAACATAAAAAAATATATATATTTCTTTGTTTCTCTAAATCTACTGAGTACTTTATTTAGCCCTAAGAAAAGAAGAATAGCTTGAAGAAGTGCGATTGCATCAGAGTGTCTTAGAGGTTAAAAAGCTCCCGAATTTTCTATCTTGCTAGATAAATAAACGATAGCTTTAGAGAATAAAAAGTTCAGCTCAGTGACGAAGACGGTAGTTTAAACAAACAAATAACTGTCTAATATTTTTGTCTATAAAAAAACACAAGCAGATGTTTTTTTCAGCAATATAGAGTTCAAAATGTTCAACATCCTACGCTGATAGTTTTTCATATTATAACAGCAATTTAACGATAGTTTTTCAGTTTTATAATTTACAAAAGTATAGACTGGTGAGAACTGCTGAACGTATATAATCAGTGAAATTAATAGCAAGCCACACACATACATGAAAAAGAAGAAAAAAAAAACCTTTGAAAGGATATCTATATAATTTTTCATTAAATATATGTTAAAGTTAAAGCTCGAAAGCCATTAATGTGCACATTACCTAGCTAATCTGCAGATTAGCTGATGTGCTCCAAGATCCTTTTCAAGGAATTTTTCCCAATCAAGAGCTTTTTCAGCATTTTAAGTAGCTAATATGCACATTAACATTTTCCGTATTGTTAAAGTTGAAAAGTTCTCCAACATGTGCCTCAGGTATCTCAACCCAACTACATCCAGTTACATTTGAACTATAATACATAAATTAATACAGGTGATCAAATAATTATTAATTTTAGAGCTGGAAAATATTCATTACACAATAAAAGACAATCCCATAAAATCCTTAAAAATTGTGAATCCTTAATATACATTGAAATTGTTCACAGATTTATTTTTAAGGCCCTACTACAAAATACAATCTTTATATACCCTTCATACTCTTATATACACTTCGTACAACCTTTAAACTCTCTTTAAACGTAGCATATTTTGTAAAAAGAAAACAAATCTCAAATAATTCCTAACAAAATTAATACATCGAATTTCCTAGGAGAGATGGTTAAGCCATGTCTTTTCCCTAATTTCAGCGTCACGTGTATCACCCAATTTTATATTCAGATTTTTACTAAATAAAGCAAGTGGTTTTTGAACAATTTAGATCGAAATTGTAACTGAAATTCTAATTATTAAATGTAGCTAAACTGTAGCAGATTTAAAGCAAAATCATTATTAGCCTGAGTATTTATTTCAGATACAACTAATTAATCAGCACATTTTCACAACGGCATGCGATTTCTGTTTCATATGTTCAGGACTATAAATACGTTAACTAGTTGTCAACGTTAGAAAGAAAATTTAACCCTCTATAGAGAAAATAGGAGTGGTTCAAGTATTCCACATGACCAAACAACCTTACTCTCCCCTTTCTAATAAAAAATAATTTATTATAATAAAAGGTAAATAAAGAATTTGATGTATGAATTTAATCAAATTAACTAGCTATTTTAATGATTGTTTCAAGCATTATGTATTATCTAGTGACAAGCACGTCTATTTTGTTGAGAACAATTTTAAAATAGAACATGCTTTTTGGCAGAAATATGTACATAAAATTACGTAGATATACATCCTGCATTCAAGCGTTTACACGTTATTATCCACGTTTCTTATGTTCTACTTTGTTTGAAATAAATAAAGAAAAAAGCAGCGAATAAAATAATTTTTATATTTAAATGTTTGCATTTTATTAAATTGAAGACGAATCATATTTCCTAATCGTGTTTTTCATCAAAATCTGTAAACTGTCATAAAGAATACTTTTCATATTTTTGAGTAAAATTGATATATAATGAGTTTAGGTCGTCTGGATAAGAAACGGTGGGCAGAGTAGTTAACGTCATATCACGCACAAGTTGCACCGTCCGGAGTAATTTCGGTTGCGGTTAAAAAAAATGACACATTTTCAAAATATATGATTTAGTAAAAATAGGTTTTTATTTCGAAATTATATTACAAAGTATAGTCTTTCAATTTATTACAAATCTTACTGGTCAAACGATTTGTAATGAATCGACATTGTTTATTTATATGAAACTAGAAATTAACAAAATAAAAAAATTATTTAATATTATAAAAATAAACGAAATGAATAATCATATTTGTTTCAGATGGATTGTAAATTGACAATAGCAGTATGAAGTGTTCTTTTTAAAAAAAATTTAACATACTGTAGGATATCCAAACTCGTACCCAGGAGAGTGGCTGGCGGGTTTGAGTCCCTCCCAGACTCAAGTGAAATATGTCCATGAGTTGAAAATATAGCCTCTCCCCACTTTAGGTCCAATAGTTTTTTTTTGTTGTTGTTAATATTGAATTTTATATAATAGATGTAATCGATGAGCTAGCAAAAGAGAAAAGGTTGAATTTGAATTTATAATTTGTTTATGCCAGATTTTTAAGAAATTAATTTTTTTTGTGTGCAATACTTTTTGATTTTATTGTTTTCTTTTATATATATATATATTATTTGAACCAAATGAGTGCAATCTTAAAATTATTATTTTATGGAATTTCAATTTCCAATACTTTTTATATTACTTACAGTTTAGCATGACTTATTGAACTTTCATAAACGATTAGGTTTTATTTGGTTTTCACCACACCTTTCAAGTCCTGGTATCCTGAGTACGCACATGAGGGTACCTATTTTGATCTTTATGCAGAAAACAATTTGTAAACGGGACAATATTTTTATTTAACAAATAACATATACACATGCCATCAATATTTTTCAACAATACTACTTGTGGTTACCATAAATTGACGAGAGTCACAAAGAGTACAATCTAGGGAGATGGCAATGCTGATACGGAAGACATTAGCTCTCAGACAGTCATGATTTGTTAACAGTCTAAAGTATACGAAAGCAGCTTTTCTTGGGCATCAGGAACAAAACAAGTGTTAACGAAAATTATTTGTTTGATAGTGTTAACGGAAGGGAAATAATGTAAAACTCGTTAAGTTGGGAAATTGACCTTATTGGATTTCTTGACACGAACCTAATTATGCTGAAGTTACTAGTTGAAATTTAAATCGAGGGTATTATTGAACAATATACAGAAAATCTTGTCATTCATCTTCGAATGTAATAATGTAATCTTCAATTTCATTATTCAACGTAAAGGCAATATCATTCCTTTTAACCGTAATATGGCAAATATATAGGAGTTTTAAAATAAACTAATCTTCAATTTCATCAATGTAAAGGCAAAGGCATTCCGTTTGACCGCATCATGGCAAATATATTGTTTTAAAATAAAATCTTCAATTTCATCAATGTAAAGGCAAAGGCATTCCGTTTGACCGCATCATGGCAAATATATTGTTTTAAAATAAAATCTTCAATTTCATCATTCAATGTAAAGGCAATATCATTCCATTTAACTAACAGGTGGACTGAAAAGTTCATAGGCTGACTCATAGATGGCCCTACTACTATTAAATCCATATGAATTTTAGTTAGGCCTAACTTTCAAAAGACACGTGTATAAATTTGACTGATGTTGCACAATTAGTATGTGAGTTATAGCATTTTTAGTGTTCATCACGTGCAGTCCACTCGGCTGACTGTCGATTGGACTCCGGTGTGAAATGATGGAGCCATATTTCATCCATTGTCACATATCGACGCAAAATTTCGGGTTTATTAATATTGAACAGCTCCAAACACTGCTTAGAATCATCAATTCGTTGTTGTTTTTGGTCGATTGTGAGCTCTGCGCGGCACCCACTTTGAACAGAGCTTTCGCAAATCCAAATATTCATTCACGATATGTCCAACTGATATCTTTAGGGTCTCAGCTATTTCAATCAACTTCACTTTACGGTTGTCAGAAATTATTTTGTGGACTTTTTTGATGTTTCGTCGGTAACAGCCTCTTTCGGGCTTTTGAAGGTTAGAGCTAACTAAAAATCATATGGATTTAATACTAGTAGCGCCATCTATGTGTCAGCCTACCAACATGTCAGCAAAACTGTTATATTATGGCAAATATATAGGAGTTTTAAAATAATGCAATCATCTTATAAATCAGTTCCATCTTATAAATATCATCAATTTCATATTTAATATAAATATAATAGTTTCATCTTATATAATGGCAATTTCATTCCGTTTAACGTATTATGGCGAAATAGGAATCTTAAAATAAAGTAATTTTCAATTTCATCATTCAATGTAAATGCAATATCATTCCGGTTAACCATATTATGGCAAATATATAGGAGTTTTAAAAAAAATCAATAAAAGAGTGGTTATAAAACTAATCTATTCCCATCCTTGGCTGTTCTGTATTATGTTGATTGCAGTTTAAACAAAAACAAAAAAATAATAGTTAAATAAATAAATAAATTTAGAATAAAATTTGATTGTGTTACAAATATTTCTGAAATTTTCAATGTAGAAAAATCCTCTTAAAATAATGAAATAATGTCTTTATGATCTGATCTAATTCTAAAGATAAGAAAGCTTGAAGAAGAGCTTTTCGAAAAACGTGACTTGTTCTTAACTATAAACTCAATGCTTATTCCGTTTGTTTAAAATAATTTCTTATCTGATGACACACAACCGAACCATTTTGAATCTTCACTTTTCTATTCATAATTTCAAATAGTAAACTTAACTAAAATGAAATCCAAACTTATTACCAACGAACAATAAACCGAAATGATATTGTTTATCCGTTCGATTCCAAACATCGATATGGAACTAGGTAGATGTAAACAACTCAACTCGTTTTAAAAAACGGAAGAGGAAGGGGAGGGGGCGAAAAAAGGCTGTCCGCGCATTGGTTAGAAAAACAAACATCTTCAATTTCATCATTCAATGTAAAGGCAATATCATTACGTTTAACCATATTGTGGCAACTATATAGGAATTTTAAAATAAAGTAATCTTCAATGCCATCATTCAATGTAAAGGCAATATCATTCTGTTTAACCGTATTGTGGCAAATATATAAGAGTTTAAAAAAGAGTAATATTCAATTTCATCATTCAATGTAATGACAATATCATTACGTTTAACCGTATTATGGCAACTATATAGGAGTTTTGAAGTAATGTAATCTTCAATTTCATCATTCGATGTAATGGTAATATCATTCCGTTTAACGTTATTATGTTAAATATGAAGGTATATGTCTTTGTAAAAGAGTAGTTATAAAACAAATCTTTTCCCATACGAGGCTGTTCTATATTATGTTGATTGCAGTTTAAACAAAAATAAATAAGCAAATAAAAAATTTCAGAATAAAATTTGATTGTGTTACGAATATTTCTGAAAACTCCTCTTAAAATATGTCTTTATGATCTGATCTAATTTTAAAGATAAGAAAGCTTGAAGAAGAGTTTTTAAAAAAACGTGACTTGTTCTTAACTATAAACTCGATGTTTATTGCGTTTGTTTAAAATAATTTCTTATCTGATGACATACTACCGAACCATTTCGAATCTTCACTTCTTTCCAAATAGGAAACTTACTCAAAATGAAATCCAATACTTATTACCAAGAAACAATAAATCGAAATGACATGGTTTATCCATTCGATTCCAGACATCGATATGGAACTCGGCAGATGTAAACAACTCAACTCCTTTTAAAAAACGGAAAAGGAAGGTTGGTTGGTGCATTGGTTAGAAAAACAAACATCTTCAATTTCACCATTCAATGTAATGGCATTATCATTCTGTTTAACCGTATTGTGGCAAATATATAGGAGTTTAAAAAAGAGTAATTTTCAATTTCATCATTCAATGTAATGGCAATATCCTTCCGTTTAACCTTATTATGGCAACTATATAGGAGTTTTAAAGTAATGTAATCTTCAATTTCATCATTCGATGTAATGGTAATATCATTCCGTTTAACGTTATTATGTTAAATATGTAGGAGTTTTGAAAAAACGTTGTAAAAGAGTAGTTATAAAACAAATCTTTTCCCATCCGTAGCTGTTCTATATGATGTTGATTGCAGTTTAAACAAAATAAATAAATAAGCAAATAAAAAATTTCAGAATGAAATTTGATTGTGTTACAAATAGTTCTGAAAAATCCTCTTAAAATATGTCTTTATGATCTGATATAATTTTAAAGATAAGAAAGCTTGAAGAAGAGTTTTTAAAAAAACGTGACTTGTTCTTAACTATAAACTCGATGTTTATTGCGTTTGTTTAAAATAATTTCTTATCTGATGACATACTACCAAACCATTTCGAATCTTCACTTCTTTCCAAATAGGAAACTTACACAAAATGAAATCCAATACTTATTACCAAGAAACAATAAACCGAAATGACATGGTTTATCCATTCGATTCCAAACATCGATATGGAACTCGGCAGATGTAAACAACTCAATTCGTTTTAAAAAAACGGAAAAGGAAGGGGGCGAAAAAAGGCTGCCCGTGCATTGGTTAGAAAAACAAACTGCTCCTTTTAGGAGAAGTGACAGTGTTTGATAACAAGCATGGCTTTTTAAAATAAATACATGGAACGAACGATGTATTTCCGTCCAAATGTGGAGCACAGCTTCGTCGAAAGATGGCGCTATTATTAGAGAGTTGGAAAAAGGTGGCGTCAGGTTCATTAGGGCTAACAAATATATGAGTTTTAAAATTCAGACTTCGAGATACGTTATGGGTGAAATTGCTGACGGATACATGTTTTCGCTCTGGATAGTTTTCCTCATCACTCTTTTTTGACTAACCGTGAAAAATATGTTTATCATTAAAGAGTTTTGGGCACTTTTTTTTTACGTGGATATCACCGAAAGTTGGCAGTTCGACAAGAATCTAGTTTTCATAACGCGTGGTATTTGTGTAATATTTATTTTCAAATGAAGATATTCTTTACGTAATTTACAGTCGATGTATTTTCAACTAAAGAGCAATTTATGAATAATACTGTCAGATTTACTGCGATGTGCATAACTTACTCATTTACTTAAATGCTGTGGTAAAAAGTTCATTTTCTATTACCATTTTACCTTACCAGTACTTTAAGATGAAGACGATGTTGAATAATTTTACGAAAAAGATGTTTAATCAATTTTGTTACCTCAAAATGTCATACCTTATCCCATAATGATATAATCTTTAAAATTAAACATTTGGAAGTAAAATGTTACAATGATATTGTGTCCACCTAAATTAGAAACAAACCTATTATAGTTGGCGGCATGATAGCCAATTGGCTAGCTCTCTGGCCTTTGGTACCACAGGCATCAGGTTCGAATCCTGGCTGTGGTTTGTATGCTTATTAGTGGTTCGAAATCCACTTTAAATTGTAAGTCCCAGTTTAATTAGCCCAAAGTGTGCACAAAATGACCGTAGAGCGACTAACTAAACTAAACTAAATTAAACTATTATAGTTGACTTGGTATGACTTCTTTTGGGTATCACTGCAATTTGGAACAAACATTCTCCCTTCCTTAATTGATGGCATTTGGGAATTTTAAATCTCCCATGGTGGGCCAAGGTCGTCTGCCTAGTGGCATTACATCTCTTTAGGTTATAATTATAAAATTATTTCACTTCTAGCAGCGTTATAAAATCTTTATATCAAATATTATGATTTTGATGGTAATATGACAGTTGATTTGTTTGTTAAAGTGGGCTGTGAACAGATCTATCTCTCTTATAGTAATCAAGCTGTCTTCGAAATCTACTTATCTTATAAATTAAAAGCCTTAAATATTGAATCACCAATCTAACTTATTCGTGTACTGCGCCAATCTCACTAATTCTTGTAGTCGGTTAATCTCACCTATTCTTCTATTCTGTGCTATACTATATAACAATGATATTCTTGTACAATATCGTTATGTTCTATGCTACTCTTCAATCATCATATTCTTGTATCATGTCATTCTTCTCACTTACCATGATATTCTTGTATCATGCTAATCTCACATATTCTTGTACGAAGCTGAACTTTTTTATTTTTGTACTGTTCTATTTTTGTACTATTCTGTCGCTTATTATGTCATTTATTCTTGTACCATGCAAATCTGCTCATATTTCCTAATGTTCATTGAACTTCCACTGTTCAAGAGTTATAAACAAATCGAAGACCAGATTTTTTTAAAATTGTTTTTGTGAGAAGTATAAGGAGTCTATTTTGCTTGTATTCAATTTTTCACATAGCTTAGAATTATTTGACTTTTCTGGACTTCCAAGATGAGATCGCACGGCAAATTAATGATCTGGGTAATTTTTAGAAGAAGGGAATTAAAAATACTACTAAATAAAAAATACACTACTACATAAATTAAAAATACTAATTAATTTTACGTTAGTCCTTTTACTTAAATCATTTTTATTTATCAGTTATAATTACATTAATATACAAAGTAACTGAACTAATCCGATATGTGACATAGGAGTAATATGCGAATAAACAGTATTCTTTTCTCGCTGGTGTACGAGTAGACAGCATATTTCTCTCCGCTGATTCTAATGGCCTTTCAGAAATGATGCGTTGCAGTCTTTGCTTTCAAAACCCAAATAAAAGGTGGTGATTGGGCAGTTTGTGGCATCTCATCACCAATAATATATCTTGGTAAAAATTTCAAGCTTTCTTCTTGTAATATGCATAAAAACAGGTAATACTTGTTATCCTGAAAAGTCTGACTTAAATTTCACGCTTCTTTCCATTGGGTCTTACAGAATTACATGTAACATCAAATCTTTATGAAAATTAATTTTTGTATAGCTTTATTTTTTTTTTTTTTTCGTGTGAATTTGATGGATACAGAGAAGAATGTCGTAAATTTTAGAACAAGTATTTTCAATTTTCTGACATTGTACGGTGAATTTAGTCTTCGTTATATATATGTTAACGAAGACTACGTTTATATTTAATGTCAATAATCCGAGGTGATCGGGACTAACTCCAAAAATATACAGAAATCCAAGACAGAATCAGTTTTAAACCTATAGATTCCACAGAATTGTTAATGAAAATACTCAGCTTAAAAGCATTTTTTTTTTTTCATTTTTTTTTATCAAAATTGTGAAACCAATTGCTATTTATTTATCAAAGCAAATTACAAATCCGATCTACAAAACATTTCTTCTAATTTTATCCATTTAATGATGTAAAGAATCTCAAACTACATTAATTTACAATTGAATTTAGTACATTAATTTACAATTGAATTTAGTACATTAATTTACAATTGAATTTAGTACATTAATTTACAATTGAATTTAGTACATTACACTGAAGTGACAAAAGTCATGGGATAGCAATACGCAAATTTTCAGATGACAGTAGCATCGCGTAGAACAGGTATAAATGCGCAGTACTTTCGCAGAGCTTTCATTTCTGTTCAAGTTATTCATGTGAAGAGGTTTTGACGTGATGATGACCGCACGAGGGGAATTAACAGACTTTGAAAGCGGAATGTTAGTTGGAGCTAGACGCATGGGTCATGCCATTTCGGAAATCGTTAGGGAATTCAACATTCCCAGATCCACTGTGTCAAGAGTGTGCCGAGAGTATGAAATTTCAGGCATAACATCCCACCATGGACAGCGCAGTGGTCGACCGCCTGCACTTAATGACCGAGACCGGCGACGTCTGCAAAGAGCCGTAAATTCTAACAGACAAGCAACACTGCGTCAAATAACCGCAGAAATCAATGTGGGACGTACAAGAGACTTGTCTGTTAGAACTGTGCGGAGAAATTTGGCTTTCTTGGGCTATTCCAGCAGAAGACCGACTCGAATGCCTTTACTGACAGAACGACATCGCTTGCAGCGACTCTCGTGGGCATGTGAGCAAATCGGTTGGTCCCTAGATGAATGGAAAACCGTGGCCTGGTCCGATGAGTCACGATTTCAGTTGGTAAGAGCTGATGGTAGGGTTCGAGTGTGGCGCAGACCCCACGAAGCCATGGACCCAAACTGTCAACAAGGCACTGTTCAAGCTGGTGGTGGCTCCGTAATGGTGTGGGCTGTTTTTTCATGGCATGGACTTGGTCCTCTGGTGCGACTAGACCGAACGTTGACTGGAAATGCTTATGTTCAGCTACTTGGAGATCACTTGCAGCCATTCATGGACTTCATGTACCCAAACAACGATGGGATTCTTATGGATGACAATGCGCCCTGTCGCCGGGCCACAACTGTTCGCGATTGGTTTGAAGAACATTCTGGACAATTCCAACAAATGATCTGGCCACCTAGATCGTCCGACATGAATCTCATCGAGCATTTATGGGACATCATCGAGAGGTCTGTTCGTGCCCAAAATCCTGCACCATCAACGCTTTCACAATTATGGACGTCTATCGAGACAGCATGTCTCAATATTCCTGCAGAAGTCTTCCAACGACTTGTTGAGTCCATGCCACGTCGAGTTGCTGCACTTCGCCGGGCGAAAGGAAGGCCGAAACGATATTAAGAGGTATCCCATGACTTTTGTCACTTCAGTGTAATTTACAATTGAATTTAGTACATTAATTTACAATTGAATTTAGTACATTAATTTACAATTGAATTTAGTACATTAATTTACAATTGAATTCAGTACACTAATTTACCATGCAAAATTCTAACAAGCACTATGTACATGTCTCAACAAACAGTATTCTAAATAAATGTCTTCATGCATATTAGTTTTGCTTGAAAAATTAATTCACTGATTTAACTTTAAAGTAGTTTTTTAACATAAATGAAGGCATACGAATAATTTCTATGCTCCTGCAGTTTGAAAACTGATGTTATTATTTGTGTTTGTTTTGTTTGGCCTGAGCTTCAACTTATGTAAAGCGCCTTCTGGGAGAGTTTTTTGATGCGAACCTTTGTAGATATATTTTGTTTAATTCATCAATATGTCCCTTCTCATAAGATGGTTAAAAGGAATAACTTCGCATTTGCGTATCGTAGAAAACCCATAAGAACGAGGAAAGAGGCTGAACATCCAAAACGCCATCGATGCTCCTCGTTTTTTGAAACAGTGTCTACAACAAAGCCGCCAGCGGATAGAACCTCGTCTCTAAAGGCTCGTTCCCACCGAAGCGTAAGGCGTTGACCAATCACTAGCCTCACTGCGTTCACCTGAAACCGGTTTGAAATCCACCGCTTCGAGTTGACCAACTTTCAACTCGAAGCGGAACTTCACTAGGCGTAAAGCGATTTCTGACGTTTCGCTGTGAACGGGTCAAAAAAATTTTCTTCCTTGCCGCATGACGCGTCACCGCCTCACGCCTCGGTGGGAACGAACCTTAATGCTCACCAGTAGTGCGCGTTGCCACTGAGTCACGAATTGGGCGCCCCAGATTTGCGTGTCGTAAGGGAGAAACCTCTTACCAAGCAACCTGACTATTGATACGAGATGTTTTTTAGTACATATTATCCCAATTGCCATCAAGTTTCCCCGTTTCAAAAAACAATGATACAACGCCGCCTGCGGATTCAAACCTCGGACCTCCTGCACTCTAGTTATTATTTGTGTTGTTAGAAGATTTTTTTCTTTATCTCACTGAGATGGATGATGACGATGATAAAGTTAACTGCATTTTTCGTTCATTTTACACTCTAACACAAATCTTTTTTTTTTTTTTTTTTTTTTTTTTTTTTTTTTGAGTAAATTAATAATAATAATTTTTTTCACAAATAAAAACAACTCTAAAAGGATTAAAAACTTACTGTTTTCAAAATATCAGAATGGTCAATAAACATAATAAATTTTCGCAAATAAAAAGTGCATCTGTTTAGTGTATATAAATCAGCTTGATAATATGAAATTTGGAAGTTGATTGGGACAGAGTGGTCTAATTAAATTTAATTAATTACATTTCTCTTTCATTTATATAATATGAAGAGTTCATACTTTTTTCTAAATGTCGAATTAAATAGCAAATTGCTCTTCATTTAATTTTCCATTTGAAATCAAGTTTATTATTAGTGTTATTTATTTAATTTTAATATACTTGCCTAACTGCATCGTGATTAATTTAAAAATCATAATTGATTTGATTTAAATTTTAAATTAAATCAATTATGATTTTTATTCGAATTTTATCAATTAGAAGTTTCTTCTCAAGAACATATTAAATATTTGTATCGAATTAGATATTATATTTTTCCTTACTCGGAAATTTTATAATTTTTTTTTATTTTATATAAATTTTATATATTTTACTCCTATTATAATTTTATAGTGCACATGTTTTTTTCACATTTAAATCTTTAAATCAAAGATGATATTTACATAGAATCTGCTTTGTATAAAATGCTCATTTTTTAATTTGTTTATCGAATTACGTCAAAAATTTCCAATAATTTTTTTACATTCATTTTGTACCGAAATAGTTTATCGGGTAAAATGCATTATTTTGCTAAAAGTAGACAAAAAAAAAATATCATCCACATAAAAAATATAGATCTAAGGAATTGCGATATAGTTTTTAATTATGAAAAATAATTACAAATATTATTTTGCAAAAGGAATTGATCATAAATTTTTAAGTAAATGTATTTCATTTGGTATAAAACAAAAAAAGGTCTGCAAAATATATTCTATTAAAAAAGATCTACAAAATTTGATCTGTAAAATAAATAGCAAAGCTTTGAATGTAAATATCCGATATCGTATATTTCCGTGTATAAACCGAGAATTTTTAGAACTTTTTTTAAAACTTATGAAGAAAATGTTTTATTTAAAATGGAGTCATTTGTTTCATGAAAATGAAGTTATTTTATTTTCGAAATTGTTTATATTTCTGGTTTGTTGCATCATCGCCATAAAAAAAAAACCGGATGGTGAAATTTGTGGTCGGCTAACGGAAAAATGCCAAAATGTACACCAGAAATAATAACAAAATACTCTAAATAATTAGCACATAAAAATAATATTGGGAAAGAGAAATTATTTTAATCTTTTAACTTTTTGGATGTTTTGAATACAACCTTTACTCAAAAAAAAAAAAAATAATAAATTCGTCAGTCAGAATCTAAGTTTTCGAATAGATTCATTTTCACTCATTGGAATGTCTGGATGCACATCATCATCACTGTCAATACTTTCCATACTAGAATTTATGTCCTTTTCCTACGCAAAATCACTTTTTTTTTTATTTCGGCTTATATACGGATTCAACGATGGAAACAACACGTTCCTTGAGGTCATTGCTGCAGGCGATGAAACTTGATGTCACCACCTGATTCGAAAGCGGCGACCATGCAGTTTTGTCATCCTCCGTCCCCATGTCAAAAGAACTTCGAGAGCCAGTCGTCTGTTGGAAAAGTGATGCGTACCCTGTTCTTTGATTGCCAGGGACCTATTGATCATTGATTTCAAGGATACAGGTACCTTCATCACTGCAGGAACGGTACTGCGAAAAGCTGGACAGATTATGACGTACAATTAAGGTGAAATGTCTTCGAAAACTGCAAAACGAGGTGATTCTGCTTCATAATAATACGCATTCCCATATTACAAATTTCGTAAAGCAGATGTTACGCTTGCTGAAGTGGACACGCTCGAGCATCCGCCTTACAATCCTGATCTCTCCACATGCTATTATCACCCCTTTGGTCCCTTAAAAATGTCTTTGAAAGATCGACTGTTTCTGTCAGACATAGAAGTCCAGCAGGCAGTTTCGGACGTCTTCAAGCAGCGGAAAGAAGAGTTTTAACATGGGGGTAAATTTAACCTGGTGAAGTAGTGGAATGATTGCCTAAATGCTCCAGGCAATTTTGCATTTTTGGCATAACAAATCTGGATTGTATAGTCTTCAAACGGAATCTTTTTGATCGCCCCTCACATATTATGAATTTTTATTATTGTTATTGTTTCTTAACCCACTTGGTCAACAGTAACATCTAGACCAAGTCCATGAACTCATACATCTTAACTCGACGGGTTATGATAAAGGGTAAAAAATGCTTGTCATTGACCTTGTGGCACAAAGACATGGGGCATCCTTTTACGACATGTATGGTCTACAGTGGGGCTATTCTAACCAGGACTCACAGGGTGAATTATTATTATTTCTTCATATATATATATATATATATGTTGTATATTATGAAGAAATTCTTATCATAACATTTATTTACATGAATATTTATTTAATCAGTACATTTTTTATCATGATTAGCATAACCATTATGAGGTGAAATATTTAATTACATATTTTTGTTATCAAATTCGACCTTTGGATACCAATATCTTTCTTTAAATATATATTTAATATTGAAGTCTGATTTCCTGTTATTTGATGATTTATTTGCTAATGCAAGAAAATATTTAGTTAATTAATAATCGCTTAATATGATTTTTTGGAGCCAATAAAGATAAATTTTTGCCAAGTTCAGAAATATATAAGACATATGATAGGTTTTAATTTATTTAAATAGTTTGTGATTAAGATAAGTTTAGCAAACAGTTTATTAAATCTTAAACCGATGTCTAAACTATGAGATAAAGTTTTTTAAAAACTGTGTAAACAAAATTTGAAATTATATTTTTAATGCTGATCATTATTTCTTTCATCATATTAAATCATGATAAATCAGTTTAGCTAATGCTATTAATTTTTTTAAAAAAATTTCTTACTATTTTAGAAGTTTATCTAATTTTTCAAAAGTTAAAATAAATAATTGATAATAAGATTTATATTTAAAAAAAAAAACATGAAATTTACAATTTCATCGCAATATTTATAAAACAACAACAAAAACAAAAAAAAACAACAACAAAAATATATATATATATATATATAAGAATAATTTTATAGCAAGCATTATCTAAAATAAATCAATTGCGTAGTTTTCAGAAATAATTGCAATCTTGCTATTATTTTGAAACGAATTTTTTTAAACTTTTATAATAGCATCATTATTGTTAATGAATAATTAATTACACAAGGCATAAAAATTATTAATATTAGTATACTGTATTAATGCGTGACTATTTTATTTTATTTATTCTATTTTTAACAAATTTCATATTGTTTACTTTTATTATAATTAAAATTCATAAATAAATTCCCATATGAAACAATTTTTAAAAATATGCTGGTGTTTTAGGGCATTTCAACAGTGTGTAAAGAAATTATTTGACATAAGCACAGTAGTATAAGTATAAAAGCTTTTAGTATCAAATCTCAATTTGTTCGTTGGGAATTTTACTGGTTGTCTCTCATACGACACGGAAATATGGACAGTTATACACAAAAATCATCCCAGAAGACAATATCATCCAAACATCTTCGTTTGCTGCTGCTGGAAGATGCTGGAAGAGAGCACAATGCACAAAAAAAGTAATGAAAGTATTATTTCTATTGAAATATTATTAAATATATATTTTCATTAAATAATCATTATTTGTGTTGTCGTAAAAGGAAAGACAAATATACATCTTTTATGTTACGTATACATTTTTAAAAGAAAAAAAATTAAAAAGAATGTATATCAATCTTTTCTTTTGGGGCATCACAAATAATGATTATTCATTAAAAACTGATTAAAAAATAAAAATAATGCATTTTTCATATGAAAAGTTATTCTTTTATTAAAATTTTATAAAAATAATGATTACTTAATGAAATGATTTTTTCAGTAATTATATGGAAGTAGTATTTTCATTAAAATATTGGTCAATAGTAATATTTTTTCCTTCATTAAGTAATTATTTGTGTGTGTTGTCGAAAAAGAAAAGACAAATCTATATCTTTTAAAGGCATTGAATTTGTATATAAATTATTTAAATAACACATTTTATAATTTTCTATAAGAAATTAAAACTTAAAATATAATTATAGTCACTCGTAAATGCGATATAAAATGAAAATAAAACTTTTATGATAAAAAAAAGAAGACTAATAAACAATTGAAAAAATTTGTAATTGTTACTTTTATTATACTGTATTTATATACTGTATTAATTTTATTATATTTTATTATACTTTATTCCATGGAAGATAGAAACGAAACACATAAAAAATATTTTTTTAAATATTAAACAAACGGAAAACTTTTTTTTTTTTACCAATATATATAGAAAAAATATATTAAATTTAAAAAGTGTTATAATATTTTGGTTCAAAATTTACTTAAATTTAATTACTTGTAAATTAGCATAATGAATAACATTAACAAAGTCATGTTTAATTTGTCCATTATTTTTATTATTTGTGATTCTATTTTTAAAATCATATAGCAATAATTAATTCTGACAGGTTTTTTTTTTGTATAAATTAATTTTATTTATTAATTTAAATTATTTTTTAAAAAGCATTAAAAATGTTTTTGTAAATAAGGACATTGTGAATATTTTTTTCAAAATCTTATTTGTTAAAAATTTTTTAATTTTTTTTAATCTTTTACTTTAAGTTCAAAACCTTCACTATCATTTTCAAGAACATTTTTTCCAAATTTTCTAAATCATTACAAAAGTTAACAGAAATAGCAAAACGTGTAGAAATATCTTAAGTGACGTTTTCATCGAATAAGTAAAGACAATACTCATCTACAGTTTGTGCTGCCATCTTTTGTCAATAATTAGCAAGTTCTCTGTTGCAAGAAATTACTGGAGAAACTAAAGAAAGTAATTTTACATTTAGGAAGAAAATATGATTAAAAAACGAATAAATTAATAACTGGTAAATGAAGAAAAAAAGATTACCATTAACGCTTTTTAAAATTTAAATAATGAAGATATTAAGTATAAATCGAATTATATCTTGAAATATCTAATCAAATGAATAATATAATGAATATAGTCTTGAAATATCTATTTATATAT
The DNA here is from genome assembly GCA_021605075.1 of Caerostris darwini. Lineage (NCBI taxonomy): Eukaryota > Metazoa > Arthropoda > Arachnida > Araneae > Araneidae > Caerostris > Caerostris darwini. Next base: position 112,390 of record BPLQ01004710.1, read on the forward strand.
TAAATTAATCAATAATAATTCATTTTACATGAATAAAACAATGACAAACAAAATTAAAAAAGAAAATGAGATACGATTTTATAATTAACATTACTAAGGATATTTATATTTATACAGATAAAATTCAGTTTTAAAAAATTAGTATTCATGAAAAAAAATTTTAAAAAAATAGCTTTTCGTGAAAATCTACATTATTTACCCTAGCATCTTTTTAAGTAATAAATTTAAATATAAATAATTTATAATAATTTATAGTGAGAAGATATTTTTATAAATAATGATTGCAATTCAGACAGGGCTGGTATTTTTCACATTTTTTTATTTTTAATAATTGTTATTACATATGTAAATGTTAATTTAATATTTTTTAAATTTTTTAACTCTCCTAAAGCATTTTTAACCTGATTATGTAAGTTTTATCTGTACATTAAAGAAGATGTAATTAATGTAGACTACTAATTATATTAATGTAAACTACAATTTTGAAAACCATAATTTTTTTAAATTTTAGTTTATTTCTATTTACAATCCAAAGTTACAATACTATATGACAAATTTCTCAAATTATTATATTTTTAAGCAAATATGTTAACGTCATGAACTAAAAGGTTTTCTTTAAAATACTAAAATTTAACTTTTAATAATAAAGATAAATTTAAAAATTGCCTCAAATGTAAAAAATTGGCAATTTTTCTTGTAAATATAGCCAAATATGTTAGGATGATTCACTTAATTTTAATTTAACATTTATAATAAGTTTACTATTTCTGCATTCATTGTAAAATTAGTAATGGCACTAATTCATAGATGGCAGTGTTTCATTCTGAGCAAAGATTAAGAAAAATTCTTTTTTAAAGATTAAAATGATTTCAGCTCAGAATATTCTAATTTTAAAAATTCTGATTCGAAAAAGAAATAACCTACTTTTATCTGTTAAAATCCTTCCTGTTAATGTGACCTATTTTTTAAGTTAAAAGTTTTCGAAAATAGCTGAATTGTTGTAGGTGAAAACTGAGATTATTTATTGATATTTAGAAATAATTTCAATAGATTGAAATAGGAAAATTATAATGATTTTATAATTTTAAATTTATACTTTTGTTTTAATTATTGTTTTCTTTTAATAACATATAGTTATAAAATTAGAATTCAATCGTTTTCGTTTTTAATTAATTCGATATCATGTAAGAAAATAAATTTATACTTTAATAAAATGATAATATTGACAGTTGAACTATACTAATAAACTTAAAGTGTTTTATTTAAAAAAATTATTAGTACTACAAGATAAGAGAAAAACTGTAATTGTACAATTAACCTATTAAATAAAATTAGCGTTTAAAATACAACACAATAAAAATTATGTATACAAAAATTTGTATTCAAAGTTTTCAAAGTGGAAACATTTCACTGTTATCGTGTCAGAAACATATATGTCCAATAGAAAACAAATGTATTTATCCTGACGTTTTTAATGGATAATAAAGTTAATAAATGCCAGTAAAACAATAAGTATTGTCTAAGTATTGTCAGTTATTATCCTATAGCCAAATGCCAAATTTCATTTTATTTTAAGTAATTAAGTAATATGAATTAATATTTTAAAAATTAATAAATGCAAAGACTTTAAAATTGAATCCCATGCAAAAATACACATAAAACATGTTTAAGATAAATACTTTATAGTTGAAATTGCTTTTACAAATTTGCTCTCTATAAGGTTTTATTTTATTTATTTATTTTTTGTCAATCTACAACTATAATAAAAAGGAAATTTAAGGTTCCTATGTATATTGAAAGTAATATCACTGCTTTTTAATTTTTGTAATAAATAACTTAATACTTAATGTAATAAATAACTTCTAACATTGCTTTACATATATAAAAAAATAATGTTTAACTCCTAGATGAAAATATTAGTATAGTGTGGAGGTTGTGCAGCTAGATTGTAACTGCATGTTGTTGGGTTGAGACTTGAGACACAGGTTTGAGAACTCACAATTTTTTTTTTTTTTTTTACACACTCACAAACCCTACTTACGTACAATTAAAGAGAGACTATATTAAACACATTTAAAGACATGAAATTATAGATTCTTGGAAAGAACCAAAAATCAGATACTTGAGTATGCGCGAAATATACTTCCTCTCCGAGTGAGAGTCTGTAAGCCAACAAATACGCAAGGTTGCGTTAAATATATAATATATCCTTAAACTAAACGTTTCTCAACAGAAGCGCGAGGTTGCGCTGCATTTCCTTTCGGATGAGAGTCTCGAGTCCTACTGGGCCATTTGTCCTGAACGCCACAAGGGGCGCTCTTGCAGGGCATAAAAGGAAGCACGCTTACATTAGTATATTTTATGCACATGTTTCTAAATTCAAATTTTTTGGAAATTAGTACATGAAGGACTTATTTACGAATACTATACGACCAATGGTAAATTTATAAAATTAAAATAGCAATATGTTTGATTAGGCGTAGTTTTTCAAAACTTCTACTTTCTCAGTGGAAGTATTAAAGTTTTAAAATTTAATTCTCATAATATAACATTTGCGATTATTTTTTTGTTAATTAAAAGTTGCCGAAGTGCAGTATATTGTCCTCCCAATCACAGAGAAAGCTGTGATCTATTTATTAGTATAAAATCACACTGTATTACTCTTTATCATATAATATTTTTTTCCAATTCAATGAATTAAAAAATTTTCCTAAAACATTTCAATTGCTTTATTATTTAATAAAAATGACCGTTAAACTAAAGAAATTACGTCTACTTTGATAAATATATTCGGATAAGTTTACGGGCAGAACTTACTTTACAACTGTATTAAGTTATTATTATTATTGTGATTTTACAATTATTATTATGAAAGATTTTTATTTTGAAAGATTTACAATTATTATTATGAAAGATTTATTATTGTGAAAGATTTTTGTATTACAGAATCAATGGTTTCCGCAATTTATTGTGAGTTATAAAAAAAATTTAAATAATATGTTTAATAATCAATCAAATGTTACATAATTTCCTAAATAAATGTGTTACATAATTTCTTAAAAGCAGAAAATATCTCAGAATTTATTCTTTTTTTTATATACTTCAGAATTTATTGTAGTTCAAGATATTTTTAATTTTGAAAATGTTATTTAAGTTTTGATCTGATAAGTGGGGCCTGATGACCGAGTGACTAGCACTCTGTGCCACCAGTTTCCGTTTCGAATCCCGATGGTGCCATGGATGTTTGTAGTGGCTCGGAATCCAACTTAAACCGTAGGTCCCGGTCTAATATGAATGTAGAGCGTTTGGCGTAAGGCTGGCTACCCTACACTGTAAAAAATAAAGGCTGACAATCTGGCGAAATTTGTCTCGAAATCTGCAGTAGGCAGAGACGGCCTTGGCACACCGCTGGGCTGTTGCACCAATGAAGAAGAAGAAATTTGATAAGTAAAACTGAAAGTGGGAAATTGAAGAATATATATATATACACTCATGTCCATAAATTAAGAATAATGAAGTTCAGGCAAAGAAAGAGACAGAAGCAAAACAAATTTGACTTATTTGTAAAGTCTATTTATTAAACAAAAGGTAAAGAGCAAAAAGGATGCTATATGTTTGACATAATTAATAAAAATTACGATTTTTACTCCCTGGAGCAAATTTCAAAAAAGAACCTATTTACAAAAAACAGTATAACATGGTTAGTATGATGGTTAATATGGAATATGTCTCCCGGACGATGCAATACAGGCCTTACAACGCCTAGGCATGCTGAGTATCAAATTATCAATCTGATCTTGGGGAATATTACACCACTCATCAAGCAATGCCCTCGAAGTGCCGGTTGACAGGTGGGAGCGGGTTGACGGGCTGCAATTCGTCGGCCAAGCATATCCCACACATGCTCTATTGGATTCAAGTCCGGTGAGTATGCTGGCCAATCCATACGGGTGATATCCTCCAATTGAAGGCATTCGTCTACAATGTTTGCACGGTGAGGACGGGCGTTGTCATCCATAAACAGAAATTCAGCGTCCATGGCGCCCCGAAACAAACGTACATGTAGCTCCAGAATGACATCCCGATAGATGTGGCCTGTCATCGTTACACTCTGAACATGCAGGTCAGTTCTGGAACCAAGAATAATTCTTCCCCAAACGAGCCCTCCTGCACCACCGTAACGGTGTCGTTCAATGGTGTTCTCTTGATGGTAACGGGTACCTGGCGCTCTCTATATGAAACTCCGGCGAGAATCAGACTGCAAACTAAACCTGGACTCGTCGGAAAACATCACACCAGACCACTGTTGCGGTGTCCACAATGCATGCTCTCTACTCCAGGTTAATCGCAGGCGACAGTGAGTTGCGGTAAGTGGAACACATCTGACAGGCCTACGAGCATATAGACCAATGTACCCTAAGCGTCTGTACACGGTCTGCCTTGAAACTGTCGTACCGGTAGCTGAAGAGAGCTGACGAGACAGGTCTGATGCTGTGCTCCGTCTGTTTCTTTTGGCAGTAACTGCTAAATATCGGTCCTCATTCGGCGTTGTAACTCGGGGGCGACCTGTGCTGTAACATCTACTCACATTACCATCATCTTGGAATCGTTGCCAAAGCCTGAAGATGACACTCTGGGAGATTCCAAGTTCCTCGGATGCTTCCAGCTGGGTACGTCCACATTCCAGTCGTCCGATAATTCTACCACGTAAAAAATCATCCAAATGCTTCCTTTGTGCCATAACTATGCGGTTATTGCACTGAAAGGCTTTTAAAGCGCTTGTGAACAATTTTACTTCTTCGCCACCATTCCTTATATACCCCTCTCTTACACTCTCGTCATTGTGACGTACTATCCGCACCATCTGTAATTTGCATATTCTTCTTCAGGATGTGTGTGATAATTCTACAGGTGAAATTTTAATTTTAGAGTTCAATTTCTGTGTGATTCTGATTTATCCTTAATTTATGGACATGAGTGTATTTCTCATGTATAAGGAAGACATAATTTAAGAAAGATAGAGATTTTTTTATCTTTCTTAAATTATAACACTTTTATCCCGAATTTATTGTTGGAGATTAGCCTAAAAACAAACAAAAATTTTTATTATAATTTATACGATTTTTTCTTAAATATGAAAACTTTTTTTTATATAATTCTCGCCATCAGATAATTCTATGTTTCAAATGTTGTAACAGGAATGGGAAATAACATTGTAGCTCTTTATGATCCTTTACATTCTAATTCATCGTTCTAAATTAAAAATAACTTTTATAGTACGATAATTCGTACCTGGAACCCTATTTATACTTAAATAATAATTATATATTTTTTTAATCGTTATTAGATGTTTTGTCTTAGCGATTGTTTTCAAATACAAGTAACCCTCCTATAATACGGTTGATAGGTTCATAAAAAATGCCATGCTGTGTGAAACCGTATTATATGAGACCCACAACCAGTACACAATGGAGAAAGCTTATTCAAAACAAATTTTTTTTTTAATTCCATATAAGCAATTTTAAATTTTATTTTAATTAAAAATATAAACGTCTGTATAAAATAAAACGAAAAGGTACAAAAAATATTACTTTCATTTAATGCGACCTTAATTTATTAAATTTCTTTCTCATCACTTCTCAGTTTAATTAAACAAAAACGTTTCACCTTCTGTTGAACGATATCCCCTTCACTTTCAGAACATTTTCTTCACTTAGATTTATTTTGCACCTTCTATATTCTTTAAAAATATTTGCAATTTTGGTTTGTTTCCTGATTCTTACAAGGTCATTGCAGATTTCGCGGTAAGGAGATTTTGCAGTTCCCTTTTGAAATTTCGCTTCGTTCAGCAGAAGAGTCTGCATTTAAGATTTTCAACTAAACTTAAGCCTTGTTTAATTTTTTTAGGGCTAAATAAGTAAGTTCACGTCTTCTTCATTGGGCAACAGCTCTTGATAGGCCAGGGTCGTCTGCCTGGCAGGTTTTGAAAAATGAGATGTTTTCTTTTTATGGGCATACGGGTTGTCAGCCCTACGTCCAACGCTCTAGTATCATATCGGGATTTCGATGGCACCAACTTTACAACGCATTTATGGACAAACATCCATGGCACCGCCAGGACTCGAAGTCAAAGCCTGTGGCACAGAGCGGCAGAGAGCTAATCACTTGGCCATCAGACCCTCACTATCGTCCTCAGAAACGATTTGATTTACAGCTTCGTATAATATTTGCTAATAAATCTTAAACACCCTCAACAACCATATCCACAATATTTTGTTTCGATTGATTTAACAAGTTCTAATATGTCACCAATTTCATTATCTGAAGATTCAAGCACATTTTCTATTTAAATTAAAGATGGCCATATCTTCTTCCAACATGCACTTAACGATGACGTTTTTAGTTCTTTCTGTGACAAAGATATGATGTCAATGCTGAGCTTAATTTAAAATTTCTTCCAAGCTTCCATTACATTAACTGATTCTGAATCTATTATGCCTAAAATTCACTGTAATGCTCTTATGTAAGAATTTTAAAGGTATAAATAATGCCTTGAATCAGTTGTTGGAGCAACGAAGTAGTGTTATACATTATTTTGAAGTTGGGATGACCCAAATGTTTTTGCTTTAAATAACTTCCAACATTTGGCGCAAAACAATATAAATACCAGTATTTAACATTTCCAGTTACTCAATTTCAAGATGACTTTTCAGCATTTATTGAGGATTGGGAAAAAAATTGACAGTGCATTGTGTCCAGAGGGGATTACTTTGAAGGCGATGGAATAAATTTGGAAGAATAAATAAAGTGTTTTTGAAAAAAAAAATAATAGTTCTTACTTTTTGGGCACAGTAGTATATACAGATATATATTCTATGTACATAATATATACAGTATTGGAATGAGCAAACTCTTATTGTTTGCTACCCTAATCAAAATTAAAATTTATCGTAAGATTAGTCGAAATTTTTTATCCATTTTTTTAATATCACTCAAAAACCTTTATCACTCACTTACTTATTTTTTTAATATCACTCACCCAAAATATTAAAAAAAAATGACAACATTGATCTAGACATATTTCAAAATATTGATTTTGTCGCATATTAAAATGAAAATGCCCCTTTTATCCCTAAAATAAAATCATAAAAATTAGGATTTGATCAAAAGGCATATTATTTAGTCAGAAGACTAACGGAAGAAGACTGTGATATGCGAATGACAAAACATAGTAGTAGTAGTAGTGGACAGAAAAGTATCGGGAAAAGAATTGAACACGACTGATACAACCAAAATTGTGAATAACTGAATGCGCTATGTTAAAGCATCTTAATGCTGAGACGACTCGTGGCTCAGTTGCAACGCGAGTTGCTAATGAGCATTGGGGCTGAGACATTAGGGCTTTGTTGTAGACACTGTTTCAAAAAACGTGGAGACTCGATGGCGTTTGGGATGCTCAGCTTCTTGCCTCCAGAGTAGGACTACCTGAAGGGAGTTTCCAGGTTTTCTCCCATACGATAATCAAATATGGGTAGTCCTCCCGGAAGTAGAAGCCCTCCCCATATTTGCCATCCTTCTTTGGCGGCAGGGAACCAAATCAGACTTCTATCTACGGGTACTCCCTCACAACATATCTGCCTCTGTTTCCCTCCCGCCAAGAGACCACACGATTCTTGGACTTGGTCTAGATGTTGCTGTCGACCAAGTGGATATGAAACAACATTAAATTATTATTGCCGGTATTTGATTATTTTGATGCTAATATTATCAGCATCTTATCTTTTGGTAGTCTGATCTCTTCGATAATATTCTGCTCCTTTCGCGTTTATTACTCATCAGTACAAAAATCGATTTCAGTTAAATACAGAGTGTCCATAAAACCTCTTTATAATTTTCAAAAATTTATTTGAAAGGCAAATTAAAAGACAGATAAGTTAAAATTATTATAAATGAAACGTACATGTTGTTTTTACTTCATTTAATTTTAATTTAATACATCTCTATATGATCACCATTAGTTGAACGAAACTTATCAAGATGGTATTGCCATATTCGCTGTAACATATCCTCATCAATAATAGCAATAAATCATCTGCTTTAGATTAGTCAAGACCCTACTTTTTTTCAATGCATTTTATCTTTAACATAACTCTTTAGAAAAAAATCAAAAGTAATATCTGGCGTACTAGGTATTCAAGTTTTCTTAAAGATATCGTGTATTGAACAAAGAAAGTGGGTATGACACATTTAAAGCAGATGATCTCTGAAGACATTGACACCATTGATGAGAGTATGCTACAGAGAACATGGCAAGAAATCGAGTACCATCTGATGTGCTTCTTACAACTAATGGTGATCATATAGAGAAGTATCTATATAGACGCCATGTGAGAAAGTTATCCCCATCCACCCATTTTTTCGCAAACTATGGAAGGATTTACAACATGACAGATTTAACTTGATAACCTCCAGGTTCAATTTGAAGAAAGTATATTCAAAGAAACTATGCTTAAACATGAATTATCTTCGAAATTTTAATCTTTTAAACAGTTGTCTTAAATTAAAACTTCATTTGAATAATCAGATTGAACTGCATAGCAATCTTATTATGCAATATAAGCAATACAGCATATTATTATGCTTAAAGTGCAATACACAACTAATCAAACCTTAATGTTCATTTTAATTTTAATTTTAGTTTCAATTCAATATAAAGAGATTTTTTTGCATCTATCACCATTCACGCAATCGTCCATTGACCATAACTTCTATAAACTAACGACCAAATACTGCTTTGTGATCAAATCAGTATTCTTTATCAATATAAAATAGATCACTAGTTTTAAATTATCATACTCTTTGAAATTATGATTAAACATGAATCATTCATGGATGCCTTATTCTTTAAACAATTAAGGTGGATTTCTACTTGTTACTGAAATCCCGCATCATAGATGTCAATGCAAGTCAATCAGAAGCCTGATCTTCTGCCCACTTAGGCTTCCAATTAGCTGACTTTCTGTGATGTCATTTTTATGTTAAAGTTAACTTTATAGCTTTAAAGTGAACGTGTTAGACACTTGAGGTTCTTAACTTGAATCTGTTGAAATCAAAAGTTTATTCGCACAAACAAAACATATTTTAAGGGAAGTAGGATTTGAAGTGCTAATAACTGCATTATCATTTAATTTTCCAGTGAAAAATTACCCAATTAAACCTTAAAGAAATTTAGTTTAAAATAAATAGAATAGCATTGAATCGTTGTAGGATGCTTTTGTCCTTTAACCCATCTTTATGTCAATACTGGAATTGCATTGGTACATTGGTTAGATTTTAGTATTAGTACTATTTAGTACTAAAATGTACTAATACTAAAATCTCACATCGTAGAAATCAACTTAACTTTGAGTGTAAATACATAATAGCAAACTATCACTCAAATTTGACAGCCAATAATCAATGTTGTTGATATTTATATTACATGTAATTAATTTTTTACTGATGAGAACAACCTGTCACTCAAATCTGATAGCAGATAATCAGTATCACGGATAATGAGACCTTATAAAATGAGCAATTATCTGTTCGACCTTCACAGGTCGAAACAATTGGAATATGGACTACACCATGAGTTGTTGTATCGTGATTGGGGATAGAGCATGGGCTGAGGAAGTGTGGAATCCATTGAGAAGTAAGGGAAGTTACCCCTCTAGTCGACAAGAAGTGTTGTCTTTTTCTCTACATTGACTGAAAATTTCTGCATTGACTCTACATGAAATTTATATCTTGAATTTTCATTTCATTGTAAATAGAATCCTGTATATATAAATAATGTTTGTACATAAAATTTAAAGTGTTCTTATGAATCTGAAAGTGGCCCTCTCCTTGAAGCCGTTACAGGTCTAATATAGGCCGAGACATTGCACATCCATAAATAATACCTGTTACGAAAAGTACTTACAAAACAAACGAGTATCGATTTTGTGGAAACAATATTCAGGAAAACTACACTTAACCACAAATTAATAACGTTACCCTATCTTTTGAACATATATAACCCCTAATGAGTTTGTTGGACATCCACACTTGAAGTTGTTGAAATGGGAAGTTTATTCACATAACAAACCTTTCCCATGTTTAAAGTGCAACCGAAAACACGTCTTCCCAATGAAAAATCATCCAATCAAACCCCAGCGAACTTCCAATTCAAGATAAATAGAGTCGCTTTATTGTGTCTATGGGAAGAAGCAATGGAGCGTTAAGCACAACTTCCGTCACCGAACGCAGAGTACTTTGGGACGCTTCCCCATGCAAAGCAGACCTCCAGAGACGCGCTTCGTGGAAGCGAGATCCATCATCAGGGTAATGGATGAGAGCAACATTAAGACACGGATCCCGGGTTTAATTAGCACCATGCATCACTCCGGCGAGTCCGCAGGAAAAGAGATACTCGGTGTCTTCCAGCTTTCTGGGTTCAGAGGATCAATGTCAACACGATGAAAGTGGGCTGTAATTATCAACAATGGAGTGGACAGGGTGGAACTGAACTTTTAATTACAAAAAGATCCTCCCATGCAAATAGTGCACTGCTGAATTAATTTAATGTATTTGATGTTCTCTAGTAGAATGAGTAAATCTGATGTCTTTAAGTATTTTTTAAACGTTCAAATGTGTCCAAGTGAGTAAAAAAAGTAATGAAATATTTTAATATTTAAAATAATGCAAATAGTAATAAAAAATATTAATGTTTCTGTTTCGTTCATGATAATTATTAATTTAACATTGTAAATATTTTATTTATTTATATAATAATATTTACAATGTTGAATTACGATGAAAGAGGGTTGCAATTATCAACAATGGAGTGGACAAGGTGGAACTGAACTTTTAATTACAAAAAGCAGAACTTTTAATTACATTCCATGCAAATAGTGCACTGCTGAAATTGATTTAATGTATTTGTTGTTGTCTGGTACAATGAGTAAATTTGATGTCTTTAAATACTTTTTTAAAGATTATAAAAAAGTAATTAAATATTTTAATATTTAAAATAATGCAAATAGTAAATAGTAATTTAAAGGTTATGAGGATCAATGTCAGCACGATGAAATTGGGTTGTAATTATCAACAATGGAGTGGACAGGGTGGAACTGAACTTTTAATTACAAAAAGATCCTCCTATGCAAATAACGCACTGCTGAAATTAATTTAAGGTATTTGTTGCCATCTAGTACAATTTGATGTCTTGGAAAATATTTGAACCTTTAAAAAAATATTTAAAAGTGAAAAAAGTAATTAAACATTTTAATATTTAAAATAATGCAATAGTACACTGCTGAATTAATTTAATGTATTTGATGTTCTCTAGTAGAATCAGTAAATCTGATGTCTCTAAGTATTTTTTAAACGTTCAAATGTGTCCAAGTGAGTAAAAAAAGTAATTAAATATTTTAATATTTAAAATAATGCAAATATTAATGTTTCTGTATCGTTTATGATAATCATTAATTTAACATTGTAAATATTTTATTTATTTATATAATAATATTTACAATGTTAAATTACGATAAAAGGGGGTTGTAATTATCAACAATGGGGTGGACAGGGTGGAACTGAACAACTTTTAATCACAAAAAGATCCTCCCATGCAAATAGTGCACTGCTGAAATTAATTGAATGTATTTGTTGTTATCTGGTGCAATTTGATGTCTTTGAAAATATTTAAAAGTGAAAAAAGTAACTAAATATTTTAATATTTAAAATAACACAAATATTAATAAAAAGTATGAATGTTTCTGCATCGTTCATGATAATCACTATTATAACATTGTAAGTATTTTATTTATTTATATAATAATATTTACATTGTTAAATTACGATAAAAGTGGGTTGTAATTATCAACAATGGAGTGGACAGGGTGGAACTGAATTTTTAATTACAAAAAGGTTCCATGCTAATAGTGCACTTCTGAATTAATTTAATGTATTTGTTGTTATCTGGTACAATTTGATGTCTTTAAAAATATTTGAACCTTTAAAAAATATTTAAAAGTGAAAAAAGTAATTAAATATTTTAATATTTAAAATAATGCAAATAGTAGTACAAAAAATTTTAATGTTTCTGTATCGTTCATGATAATCATTAATTTAACAATGTAAATGTTTATTTTATTTATATAATAATATTTACAATGTCAACACGATGAAAGTGGGTTGTAATTATCAACAATGGAGTGGACAGGGTGAAAATGAACTTATAATTACAAAAAGGTTCCATGCGAGTAGTGCACTGCTGAAATTAATTTAATGTATTTGTTAGTTGTCTAATACAATGAGAAAATTTGATGTCTTTAAATATTTTTTAAAGATTCAAATATGTCCAAGTAATTAAATATTTTAATATTTAAAATAATGCAAATAGTAATAAAACATATTAATGTTTCTGTAGCGTTTATGATAGGAAATCATGAACTTAAAATATTTATTTTATTTTTTATGTATGTTGATCAAAAATATATTTAGGTAGAAATTCGTTCTCGATTAATATCGTGGAAGTATTTCGTTATTGGTTATAACATTTAAAACAAATAATATTAAAAAAAAAAAAAAATTTTAATCAATTCCTACTTTTTTTTCACTATATTGCAGAAAAGTCCTTAATAAATAAAGTTGAACTCTTACATCTAGCGCCATCTATTATTAGATACATGCAAAATATAATTAATTAACTAAATTTAATTAATGAGTTAATATTTGAAAAAACTGTATTAACATCAAGTGTCATTCACTACAAGTTCAAAAAAATGTATTTGAACTTGAGGGGATGAATAAAAAGTATTTTATAAGCGATTGAAAATTTGAGCAAGATATATATAGGGAGAGTGGGAACTAATTTTTACATTCATCCACTCAAGTTCAAATACATTTTTTTGAACTTGTATTGGATGACACTTGATGTTAATATAGTTTTTTCAAATATTAATTCATTAATTAAATTTAATTAATTAATTTTAGTTTTTTTTTAGATTTAAGTTGCATATATCTACCAATAGATGGCGCCAGATAAACTTAAAAAAAGGAATGAAAATTATTTATAAAGGACTTTCTGCAATATAGTAAAAAAAAATAGGAATTGACTTTAAAATTTTTTTTTTATATTACTTGTTTAAGTTACAATCAGTATAATTTCCACCTGTTTAATATGATGAATACCCAAACTATTGGCATCTCACAATAAATAATTTAATGTATGAATTTTAGTACGGTAAATGTAAGCAAAATCCAAATATTTTTTCATATTAACATGTTGTTCAAAATAATGAGAATTATACATAAGAAAATATTTGTGTTTTATTAATAAAAAATATGAAATATTTTTCGGTTATCTGGATGCCACTTTGTGCGAAATCTCACCAAATCATTGTCAATCGTATTGTAATGAGACGCAACATTTGGTGAGATTCATGGTAAATTCTTGACGTGATTTACCCTATTTTAATTACTCCCCTAAGAGTAAAAGAGTCAAAAATAACTATCAGTTAGAATTGCGAATGCATAATTATTCATCTATTTGATCCAAAATGATTTTAGTAGAAATTTAATTTTGATTATTTCGTCGCATTCATAGTATATTTTAGGAAATGTTATAATTAAACTATAAAATAAAATTTTGTGCATTGTTTTCAAAAATTTAAAATTTATTATAAAATTTAAATATTCATTTATTTTAACTTAATGTTTTAATTAATGATACAGATTTTTTTTCGTTAGTAACTTACAATTAATAATTAAAAATTGTGAAAATTCATTTTTATAATTATTTTTAATCTAACTGACGTGAACGAATTCACCTCAAAATCATACTGTTAATTATTCAAAATCATACCCTAAATCTATAATACATACTATACTGATTAATATCTGCATACCTTTTACAGTTTTTACTGTGTATTGTAAAATTATAAAAAAAATCTATCAAGAAAATTGTCTCATAATTTGCCATCTGATGTAATAAAAATTTCATTTTTTTTTCTTCTAAATTTTTTCTTTACACCTAAATACCATTTTTGTAGTTTTTTTTTTCCTGTATATTAAATTTGAATAAAAATAAATAAGTTCATTGTTCAGATAAATTGAGGCTTTTTTGTATTGCAATAAAAATCACATAAATTATCAGAATTTCTTTATCATTCGTCCATATAGGCATTGTGAATATTAAATAAATAAATAAATTAATTAATTAAAAAAATAAATAAATAAAAAATCTGTAATAATAGCTGCTACCATGAGGGATGGTTCAACACTAAAAAAAAACTTTTTTCCAATCTCTTATTGACATTAATATTCAATTCATTCGTCATTTATTTTTCTATCAAAGAAATATTTTTTAATTAGTTGTTTTTATTTGTTGTTGAACTTCGACTTTTTCTAAAAGCTTCTGCAATAATCTGATCTAAATTTAATTTTAAGTAATATATAATTGAATGAAAACTTCCAATATTTTTAAAGAAAAGAAAAAAAACAATATTTGTCGAAATATTTTTTTACATACAATTTTAAAATTTTCGTCGTTTTTTTGTGTGTTTTATATGTGCAATGTTATGACACACGTTTAATTTTGAAATAAAAATTGAATCAATGGTTAAATTAAATCTTTGGATACTAACTTCGTTTTGATACAAATTTAATCACATCATCGTTAAAGTATATATTAATATTTAAAGGTTAATTAAAAATTGATAAAACTTAAAAGAACTAGATAATTACAATACGTCCCAAGAAATAATTATCTTAGAAACTAAGATCTGATTATTTTGTATTGCGACTACAAAATTAATATGAAATAACATTATATTTGTTTAGCAAACATGAATAAAAGAAAAGGGACCATTTAACAGTTCAAAAGAATTCTAAAACGCTAAATTCTTTCAAAACAAACCAATGGTGTTTAAAATATTATTTCTTATTCTGACCAACAGATGGCAGTGCCTGGATGAGTGAATATTACGTAACATAACTTCCAAGGAAAAAAAAAATTCAAGTATTTATTAAGCTCTACGATTTAGAAACTGAACTTACTCATATTTTTTGTAGTGTTTAAATTTTCATAGAATAAAATTAACTAAAGTAAGGAAATAATACGTTACGAAGATATTTTCTAAATCTTCTCATAGATGAAAAGATCATTACGTAGATCTTAAAGCACTGTCAAAGTATAACGTCGCAGTGTCAGTACTTCAAGCAATCTTTTATAATCTAATTACTTGGATTGAAAATAAAATGAAATATTTAAAAAAAACCTATAATACCTTATTTTAAAAAAAAAACCTTATCGTACTTTGTATTCTTTACAAAATTGTTTAGCTTCATCTGTCAATTAAGAAGGTTCAAAAGGCCTTAGATGAACTTGAAAATGTAGGCAAAGCAAATTATTTTTGCATTAAAAACAGGTGCCTACATTCAAATTTGCAGTGCATGTTCTGACATGTATCTTTAAGTACCATAATACATGCCAGAATAGAAATAATTATAGGAATACAAAATAAATATAAACCACATTTTGCATTATAATCGAAAAGGTTTTAAAATCTTTCTTGTACAAACAACAATAGATGTCTCGCATTGTTGCAACATGGATTTGCGTTTATATTTTAAAATGTGTTCAAAGGAAGTCCTTAGTAATAAGTACTTTATAGTCAGATTCATCTAATGGTTATATATCTCCATACAAAATAACATGTTTTTACCTGTCTGACATTTTCACAGAATCCTTCTTTCTATATATTTATGTCACTATTTCCGGTTATTCGAGCTACCGATAGCATTAGGGTTAATTTAACCATGGCCACCTTGTATGTGATTGTGTGTGTGTAGTACAAACTGTGATTCCATATTTTTTTTTTTTTTTTCACACGAATCACTTAAAACTTTTTAAGTATTCTAAATTTTTATTATACTTTCCCTAACTTCGCTTTTTGTTGTAATAAAATATTTAAAAATCAGGTTAACAAAAATAATTCGATTGGAAGGGGGAGAGATTTTCAAATAAAAAAAATTTGTTTTACTGTTTGAAAATCTTAAGTAATATTAAATTATTCGCTTTTTATATTGCTTATTACCAATCTTTTCTACTTAATTTTATTTGTATACATTTTATTACCTAAGCATAAAAGTACTAAGATTATAAACTTAATAAATCTATATAAAAAAAAAATGATGTAAAAGTTAAAATCTCAATTTAATCGTCAAAAATTTAATTAATAGCTTGAAACCTTTTAGAAAAAAAAAAGAACTATTTTTTTGTCGTCATAAAACATTATGATTAAAATTTACTGAATTACATCAATTCGCATTGTGTATATATATATTTCTTAAATTCTAAAAATTCATTTTTTTAGAAGTTCAATGGCATTTTTTGAAAAGAAATTGTTATTTAATATGTATTTAAATTTAATATTTATATGTGCTTTAATTTGTTTTGCTTCTCAAAAGCAAAACGAAAATTTTTTTTCGTAAGCTTACATGTATCATTATTTATTATTACTATTTTTATGAATTGTAAGTCTGAATATCTTCTGACATGAATAAGTTAAAAGATAATAAAGATATTCCCGCATTAAAATAGTTCGCGCTTTTATTATTATTGTTTTTAGAGAGAGAAAGTTGTCAGTTATATCACGCTTTTTCTTTGCCATGCGACATTCTCTCTATAAGCGAGGATCTGTTAGTTACAAACAATTAATGTTTTAATAAATATATGCCTCTTAATTAAAAAAATATATAGATTATCATTTAACTTTTGAAACTTATCTTAGTATATAAGAAACTACAAAAGACTTTGTATCACCTTCAAGGTCTTATTTATCTATTATCTTTTTATATATATTTTCATATAACACGAAATTTTTTAAGGAGCTAATCACCATTTTATGCGGAGCTTAGTCCCATATATTCATAAAAAAATTATCCGAAACCATTCGAAAGCAAACAAATTTTAAGACTTTTTCGATTTTTTAAAGTGAGAAAGACTATACTATGGGAATACATAGAAAATATGGCGTTTTTAAAGAATTCATGTTCAAAGATTTGATTCTATTTACATGATAAGATCACATTCCCAATTGCAAGATCTCACTCTGTTTACGACATAGGATTGCATTGATAGTTGCAATTAATAATAGGGAATATGACCAATTATCAAGCAGTAAATAGCATCAAAATTGAAAGAATATTATGATATTTCAAACAGCACTTTAAACTGAGATTAAGAATTTTAAGAAGACTGAATTTTTACTCAAATCTAAGATATTTAGACGTATCCAAAGAAAATTAATTTGTGAGTTATTATGTTAAGAACTTACCTTTTTTTTTTTAAATTCATGACTGACTAACTCCCTGGCACCACAGCCCATAGTGGGTCAAGGCCGCCTGCCTGCTGGCAGATTTCGAGACAGGTTTTCATCTTTTTACAGGGTAGGGCTATCAGTCCTACGTCTAATGTGACGTAGAATGTTAATTCTACGTCATATTAGACCACGATCTACGGTTTAATATGGATTCCAAACCACTACAAAACCCATGGCACCACTGGATTTGAACTCGAAATTTGTGGCACCAAGCGCCAGAGAACTCGGCACTCTACCAACAGGCCCTAAATTCATGACTACATTTAAAAATTACATTACAATTTAATACAAAACAATTAATATATTGAATTGTTCCATATCAAAAGAACTTTTGAGAACATAATTTTTAAAAAGTCACAAACACAAATGGTTTCAAAATATTTAATTATAATATATTCCATCTACATCAATGCAGTAATGCTATCAATTACTAACTTTCATGCCAGTTTCAAAGAACAACTTTGATTTAGATTAAATAAATGTAGGGAATACTGTTGCGACGACGTCGTGATTGACAAAGCATTTCTTCTTTAAAAGCGATTCCAAAAGTTTAAAGAAATGGTAGTCAGTAGAAGACATGTGGATGAGGCAGGAAACTCAAATTTCAATTCGTTCAGTTTTCGGAGTGTGACTTATGAAACGTGTAGTCTTGGAACTATGGAGAATAATAACACCTTTTCATTTTACTAACACTGGTTCTTATAAATTCAATTTCTGATGCACATTATCAATTTGCTGACAGCTAAACTATTTATTAATTGTTTGAGCTATTCCTAAGAAGCTGTAATAGATAACCCCCCTTTGATTCCACTTTTGTCTTCTTTGGATGTATGTTAGTTTGAGTATGCTTTTAGGCTTTTCATCTGCATCTAATCGCTGTGCAGTGTGTGGTATTATCATACCTTATTTTTCATTCCAAATAATGACACGGTTCTAAAAAGAAATTGAAGAATGAAAAAAAAAGTGTTATATTTTTAGATTATTATTTATAAATCCATTGATGTTAGTTTATAATAACAATTTATGCAGTATATTTACCATGCAAAATTATTTAATGAGCTTTTTTTTTTATTAAGGAATACCTTTTCGAATTTTATAACATTAATCAAAAAGTGAGTCACAAATTAGATACAGAAAAAACAATAGGTTTACTTTCTGTTTTGAAAATACACAACATAACAAAAAAATGTTTATGGTGTTTCAATATGTGATCCAGTTATACAGGCACAATAGCGATGTTCTTTGCTCAGAATGATGCTGTTTATTGACTCAGTTGCCAGCAAATTTATAACTGTATCAAAGGAGTTAGAAGACCTTAATAATAGGAAGGCATGTTATTGCACTTAATGTGGATTAAGTGCAATAACATGCCTTCCTAAAGCATCTCAAACATGTACCATCGGGTTCCAGTTCAGAGAACATGGTAATCAACCAATATGCACCATGGTATCCTCATGAAAGTAATTCTACACCAACTGTGGGCTCCAGCATTATCATTATAATCCCCAACTATACCTGCTGGAAGACAAATAATTGGATCAAGAATGTTGTATCTATGTAGATGAGTAGTAACAGTGCCTATTAGAACCATATGAGGATAAGTGACGCCCTCCAAAAAGATATTTGCTCATACACATACATTGGAGTCACCAAATCTGTCCCTTTCATGGATATGACTGAGATAATAGAGGGGCTTTTGGCTTCCGCCAGATCAACAACCACTTTAGAAACAAAATAATCAATAATGAGTACAAATTTCCATCGATTTGCATTCCAATTAATATATGTGCGAGCACAATTATAGTTTTATTTCGGTGGCGTGGTTTGAGAAGTACGTACAATGATGGATATACGACCATCTATCATGAAGCTTTCTGCTTAAATTTGTCTGGATACCTATCTTCCAATAGCTGCTTCAAGAGAGGATCTGAGATGGGTTGATATAGCGGTTTTGTGCTTGCTTGTAATTAGATGCAAATGTTGGTTTTCTTGGGCCCTCATAACTCTAGGTCTCAAATCTGAAATACTATCTCGAAATTTCACTACATAAATAATAATGTGTCTATGTTAAGTCTGCGTTAATCTTTATAATAGTAGAATTTTTTAATTCTGCGAACGAAATGTAATGCCAAGATCAATAGATTAATATAGTCAAATCATTGACTATTTCTCGGAAATCCAGATGACTGTCAATTGTTTGAAAACTTGATGCAGGGGAATATATATTAAAAAGGTATAAACTCGGAAGAAAAGTTCTTGTGGAACTCACAAGAATTAAAGATCCCATAAGATTGAAAGATAATGTGATTGCTTATTCTTTAAGATATCCTAGCCAATCTCATTTCTTAGGCAATCCCACAAGAAAAGTAAATAGTCTTTAAAGACAAACCAGGATGAAAATTAGCACTAAATATCTTTTGCGCTTACCACAAATATTCTTGATTGTTACATGGATCAAGAAACAAGAATTCGAGAAGAAGATTCAAAATTTATACCTATATCTTTCAAAGGCAACAATTGTTGGATGACAGAAAAAGTACTACTTTTAGTATATAGCATAAAAAACAGGAATTCTATAACTATATAGTTACGAAATTTCCAATTCTTTTACAATAGCAAATTTTTATTTCCTCAATCCATAAAAACAAAATCAAAATATTTCTAATGTCAAAAGACAATTTATTATTGATCACTAATAATGATTTAATAGACAATCACTAAAAATAACCAGGATGTCAAACATGGAAAATATTCTGGATCTTCTATATTATGAGCTCCGAAAATGGATTGAGTAATAATTAAAATAGAAGGTCATTTAAAGCATTTATAAATTTCAAAGGTCGTTAGGTCATTATTGGGTGGATAAAATAAGTAATAGTTAAGTTCTTATTCAATTTCTAGAAATCTTCCAAGTCATTTGCAAACCACTTACCTTAACACCTTAACATAAACAAATTTCATTCAAGCGCATTTTTTCTTCCTCATTTATTAAAACGAACAAAACATTCCTGTCTGAAGACAATTTATTATTAAAAACCAATAATGACTTAATTGACAGCCTAAACCTCCAAGACAAGGTTCAAGTACCCGATAACCATTCTCAAGTGACAATGATCCCGACTCTGATGGCTTCATTGGAAGATTTCAAGAACTTTAAAAAAAAAAAAAAAAAGTGCAAGACTTGCAAACTATCGAATACCATCCAGAAGATGTCTTCACCACACCCACCAACCAAACACGGGAGGTTAAAAAATATCGTGCAATATCAACACGACCTTTACACTTTTAGTGCTGCCCTCCCCTCGTTCGAAACGGGGGTGTTAACGTGTGGAATTCGAATGCCACAATACGCCACTTATGCCACGCACGGAGCGCGTTAAGAGCTGAATCCCCACTGAGCATTAACATTAGAAGGATGGATTCTCTCGCTGTTTTTTTGCTTAATATGCCCCGCTCGGTTGTCAATCAAGTGTGGAATTTGACGTTCTTTTGATTAAGAGGAAATGTTGAGGAGGTTTGTTCAAATAGTAAAAGTTTTCAACACAATGGGAATATTTAAGGCGGGAATAGGTGCATAATGTTAATATTATGCTGTACAGTACGTTCATCTTAAAAGATCTCTTAATTTAACTGTGGTAAGGTTTTTTTTTTATGAAATACATAGGTGTAGAAAGTTGGGAATGAAATAAAAATAAATGTAGAAGCAATTTAATATTAAAATGGCTAATAAGAATTTAGAGCATTGGTATGAGGTATGATTGCAAATGTAATTAAGTATACTTTTATAGCGGGTTTTTTTTTCCCCTAGAGAAAAAAATTAATTCATATAAGGATTTACTTGAATAAGTTTTGACAATTATCTTAGATTTGTGAAAATATATGCTGGGCATGAATGAAATATTATTTGTCAGTTGTTTCTAATTAAAAAAAAATAGGTCATTTATATTATTTTGCCATGTGAAAAGATTTATCGCTTTTTTTTTTCTGCTACGCTTGGCAAAGAACTGCACTAGTATATTATTGTTTTTCCAAGCATCTCGCTGAAGAGTATTTTTATATTATTTCTTTGGGGAGGGGTTTTTAATTAGTTTAAATCGTTCTACCCGAGGGCATATGAAACAATTGGGGGAGGGGTATGTACCTGATAGGTTATTTCAGGATATCATCACTTTACAAATAATCTACTTTTTCAGTAATTAAAAAAAAGATAAAACGCCACGATTCTCTAAATGTTATTGTTATCGAATGCTGGACTAGACAGAGGTGTAACCGATATAGCATTAGCTCGTGTGAGCCATTACATGATTGCTGCACTCCATCCACTAACCCAGGGGTCGGCAACCTTTTCAGTCGGAAGAGCCAAAAATGGCAATTTACAAAATTTCAAAGTTTTTAAAGAGCCACAAAATTTTTTCTTGCCAACAATAAATAACAGGTGGGCTGAAAAGTTCGTAGGCTGACACATAGATGGCGCTACTAGTATTAAATCCATATGATTTTTAGTTAGCCCTAACCTTCAAAAGACACGTGTATAAATTTGATAGCTGTTGCGCTATTAGTATGTGAGTTATAGCATTTTTAATGAAGTTATAGCATTTTTAGTGTTCATCACGTGCAGTCTACTCGGCTGACTGTCGATTGGACTCCGGTGTGAAATGATGGAGCCATGTTTCATCCATTGTCACATATCGACGCAAAAATTCGGGTTTATTACGATTGAACAGCTCCAAACACTGCTTAGAATCATCAATTGGTTGTTGTTTTGGGTCGATTGTGAGCTCGCGCGGCACCCACTTTGAACAGAGCTTTTGCATATCCAAATATTCATTCACGATATGTCCAACACGTTCCTTTGATATCTTTAGGGTCTCAGCTATCTCAATCAACTTCACTTTACGGTTATCAGAAATTGTTTTGTGGACTTTTTTGATGTTTTCGTCGGTAACAGCCTCTTTGGGGCGTCCACTGCGTGCATCGTCCTCGGTGCTCATTTCGCCTCGTTTAAATTTAGCAAACCACTTCTCTACGGTTGATTTTTCTGGTGCAAAGTCCGAATAATGTTTATCAAGCCAAGCCTTGGCTTCAATAGTATTTTTTTCGCCAAAAAGCAATGCTTTATTAACACATGAAATTCCTTTTTATCCATTTTTTCAAACTAACAAAAAGTTGCTTCACTAAAAATGCTATAACTCACATACTAATAGTGCAACAGCTGTCAAATTTATACACGTGTCTTTTGAAGGTTAGGGCTAACTAAAAATCATATGGATTTAATACTAGTAGCGCCGATTTAATAATACTAGCCCACCTGTTAGTACTCGCATAAATAAAGTTTTTTGATAAAAAAAAAATCTATAAGAAAACATATCTATTTATTCATTATATCATTCTATTTATTCATTATTAGATAATTACTTATTATTTAAGTAAAAAATTAAAACAATTAAACATTTACTTACAACACTAACTTGTACTTCAATAACAAACAATTGAACAAACAAATTCAATGGGAGCGATGGCTTTGCATGGTTATTCAAGTAGAAAATTTAAACTTTACTAAACAATGTAATTTGTACTTAAAAAAAAAAAAACAATAACATACATTTGAGCAAACAAATTCAATGGGAGCATTGGCTTTGCATGGTTTTAGAAAGTTTGGATAAATTTGGCTCATAACTTGTTGCTTTAAGTTTCAAACACGACTCTAAATTTTCATTTGTTAGTTGGCTTCTTACTTTACTTTTAATTATATTCATGCAAGAGAACGCTTGCTCGCACGAATATGTCGATCCGAAGATAGTCAGCACTCCAAATGCCAACTTCTTCACCTCACTGTAGCAATCTGGAAGACTATTCCATGCGTCGAATATAAGTGCCTCAACTCGCGGCATTTCTTTTAAAGTTGTCCACTTTTGTTGCGTTACGTACATACATTTCTGGACCTCCAACTCTTCCAACTTGCTTTTCAACTCTGTAAATTTTCCACTCCACAAAGCTTTACTTTTTAAATCGATCAATTGCATTTCTAGAGATCCAGTATCAATTCCAAATGGCTCAATGTGGATTTCGTTACTATTTGTGTTGAGAGGATTTACTATGAATGCTAGAGTGGTTTTGTTGGTTTTGAATTGCTCAAATCTATCAGCAAATTCATCTTTAATTTTTTTTATAACTGTGCTGAAGTACCTCGTGTCAACAGTTGCACTAGTTTTATCACGATATTGCTTTAGAAATTGAAAATGAAGTAATATACCGCTCTGAATATCTTCTGCAAAAGAATTAATTTTTCTTCAAAACAAACCAATTCTTCTACCAAAACATAGTCTGGGTTTCCCTTTCCTTGCAGTTTTAGATTCAGCTCATTTAATTTCGCTGTGATATCCACCATAAAGTAAAATTTTTGCAACCATTTGCCGTTCTCTAACTCAGGGTGATTAATGCCTTTTTTATTTAGGAATGTATTTATTTCATTCAAGCACAAAGCAAAACGTTTCAACACCTTACCTTTGGAAAGCCATCGCACTTTATTGTGAAGAAGGAGGTCGGAATACTGAGTCTCCATTTCGTTTAAGAATTCTTTAAACTGACGATGGTAGAGTGCTTTTGACAAGATGCTGTTAACAATCTTGATTACCAAATTCATGACCTCAACTATTTCGGCCGGAAATGTTTGGGCACAAAGCGCTTCTTGGTGTATTATGCAGTGAAACGTAAGAATTTCGTGGTTTATTTTGCTCTGAAGAATCGTTGTTGCCCCTTTATTTTTTCCTGTCATACTTCTGGCTCCATCAGTTGCTATTGAAACGATTTTATTTAAATCGATCTTAGTGTCTTCAAGGCATTTTTGCACGGCATTCGCTATATCTTCCCGTCTAGTTGGTCCCGAGAGCGGTAGCAATCTTAGAAGTTCTTCTTTTGGAGCTTGGGAAGACATATGCCAGGCAAAAAGGGCAACTTGCGCCGTGTCTTTTATGTCGCAAGACTCATCTATAGCCAGTGATAAGGCAGAAGAAAGTTGAATATCTTCCACCTGCAAATATGATGCATTTGAAGATATTTTAGCTATTCTATCTTGTACTGTTTTAGCGGATAGTGACAAATCTTTGATTTTTTCAAGACTTCTGGTTTGTTTTTGAAATCACGAAGCAGTTCTTCAGATTCCTCGTGGCAGACGGTTTTGATCCACCAGTTGCGCCAATGAAGAAGCTTCGGTACAAGACATAGTAGCTTTTAGTTCCGTTGTTCTTGGCGTAGTTTGCATCTCAACGCGCAATCCATCAGGCTCCTCTGGCCCATTCCCTAAAACAAACAAATTTATTATACTTGAAATAGAATATTACTAAAGCAATAATACAACAATGGGCTATCTCTGATACTTAACTATGCGTATTATTGTATATAAGAAATATAAATAGTTAAATATGATCTAAACAATTGAAAAAGATCTCCATAGTAAGTTCTTAATTAGTAATACGGAAATCATGAATTTTCCATGAAACTATAAAGCTTTGTTATTAAGCTTTATTATATTCTTACTGTCAAATCTAAATATATGTGAAATTTTTTTTTTTTTTTTTTATTCTTATCCACCTTCACACCAGTTAATTTCTCAGAATATAAATTTGTGAAAATATTATTTGCTTTCCAGTCAAATAAAGTAAACTATGGCTTCAGTGTTGAGAGATTGTTTTGAAAATAATACAAAACATCAGAAGTTGAAAAAAATATTGATAATAAGAATGAAAATTATATTAAATAACAGTAAAATTTTATAGTAAGTACAAATCTATATGTTTTTATAGCTTATTTTTATATGAATTGATGCAGATTATTTATTATAGCTTATTTCCTCTAAATATTCAAAATGCTGAGGAAAAAAATTTAAAAGAATATGAAACACAAGAAATTTACTGATCTTCATCAAGTTTACTAACATTGAACAAAACCCAAACAGTGACCCAAACTTAATAATTTTACATGTTCTTCTTGTAAGAAATTTTCTTAATTCTTTCCCATTAACGGCCGAGCTAGACCGCATACGTCAATAAATAGATACTTAAATAACTAATACCTAAGTAATACATATAAGTAATACCTCAGAGTAAAATTTTTAAAAATCTGAACATGATTTTATGTGTTCAAATTGAAAACATTTTCCTTTTTATTTCAACAGAACTGTAATTATATTTTTTCTGATGTGTCAGTGACTGATAAATTTTGAATTTGAATGCTTTTATTTGTTGAAAACTTATTAATAAAACCATGGGTATATTCAACGTTTGCACCATATTGTAATAATTAAATAATATTATAATCACAAGTAGTTCAACTACGGTTAGAAAAATATTACAAACGCACACTTTTCTTTCAAACTAATACACAAATATTCTTTCGGTACTACTATATTTAACTAAAAAAAAAAAAAAGGTTCATTTTGTTCAACAATATGCTCGAATTCCTTTTTTAACAAAATTCTGTTTTCGCAAGTCCATTATAAATTCCTTGATCGTCCTCATACAATGTGAAAATCTTCTTTCAACCATTCTAATGTGGTAAAACCTCGCAAATCTTTAAGTCGAAAATATACTAAAAATACTCTAATTGAGTTGAAGTCCCATTTCCAGGTGTGTGCCGCCCTGAATAAGTTATACCCTGGCCCATAAAGTTAAGGCCTGTTGCCCAACAACAGCTGTGGAAAGAAGACGAAATTCTCAGGAAGGATTAAAAAAAAAAAAAAAAAGGGGGGGCTTTAGTTTTATGACCGAAGAGGAGTCAGCTACTAGATTTTTTTCTTCTTTTCCCGCCTGTACTTCTGACTTTGTCTTGAAGATCTTTTTTTATCACTGTCTCTTGACACTTCTTTGATGAAAAAATTGTCTTCCAAGTTTTGCTACAGGGATATCCAGCAAAGTTTTGGAGTTGTGTCTCAGTTATGTGTGGATGCAGACAGCTTTATGCGATGCCTGTACCGCGTGGTATTTAATGAACAAGTTAGGATATTTCTTTTTTTTTTTCTCTTTCTCTGAAATTCTTTCGGTTTAAATTTCCGGTGAGGCGAAGAAATGTTGCTATTTGGAGGCGATTCATCCTGTAGTAGTAGTAGTACAAGAAATAATGTATGAAAGTTTAAACAGTTTTTAGCGAGGATTGTTTGGATAGGGGGAAGTAAATCCAAATTGTGGAGAGAAAAACAGTGATTTGTTAATATTCTAAAGTTGTATAAATAAAGGGGTACCTTGGTATACGTCCTAAATCGTCCCAGATCCTTGGATTAAGCCAAAAAGGGCGTAAATCAAATGAATTTTTTCCTTAAGGAGGAAATGATTAATCCGTTACCATAAAAAAAAAATCCTGTTATATGCATATTATACATTAAAATAATTTAAATAGCATTCAGTAATAAAATACAAGAATATTTAAATAAATACTTACATAAAGGACAATTTACTAAATTTTATTTTCTCTCTTTTCTTTGCTTTCTTGTTTTTTTTTGTTACCAGATATGACATTTGTTAAAACATTTTTCGAAGAACTTTGTTTCTGCCTTCGCCTCAGTATGTTCACGTTCTAGTTCGAATCCTGGCGGGGAATAGATGTTTGTTAGTGGTTCGGAATCCACGTTAAACAGTAGATATCTGTTTAATTAGCATAAAGTGTGTAAAAAATTACCCCAGAGCGACAAACTAAAAGAAAATTTGAAAAAAACCTCAGGATGTTTTTAAATTGTGGCCTTGTCTGGTCGTTCCAGACAATGCTATTACGGCATGTTTGGGCTTTATTGGGGTAGTACTTCTTTTCAAACTTTTTGACATTCATCCATCTGACAAAGGCATACAGATGCGCAGATTGATACATAGAGATTGTATTCCAAAGATCCTATAGCTCAAACATTTTTCGCGTCCAAACCAAGTGGACTTATTCCAAAATAGACGGTATCACTGTATCGCTAAGGTATCACTGTAAATCATTTCTGCATCATTTTCAAAGAATAGAGGCCTTTTGTTATAATTGATGTTATATTGAAAAGTTTCCTGAGTCGTGCTCCCGTAATAAAGTTCGTTAGCTAACATGAAAAACGGTAAAGGTTTGAATCCGCTGGAGATGTCCACTGTTTCAGAAATGATAAAACTCGGTTACGATCTTGCGTGAGCTTCTTTCATCAACAAACTATTTTTATTGTTGGAGTTTTTGGGTTCTCTTTTTTACTTGACGAAAATGCACGAGCGTTTCCCTGAAATCTTCTGGAAAGAAGTATCTAGTGCAGTGGTTGCAGTTTTTAAAGTTGTCGCGCATTAAAAAACCTACAAATAACTGTAGTCACATTATATACAAATTTCTAATCAATAATCATCGGGTACTAACGCCTGACAGTTTTATATCAAGATGTTCTCCACAGAGGGCCTGAATGGCCGAGTGGCTAGCGCTCTGGCGCTCGGTACCCCAGGTTTCGGGTTCGAGTCCCGGCGGTGCCATGGTTGTTTGTAGTGGTTCGGAATCCACTTTAAAAAGTAGGTCCCGGTCTAATAGGATCGTAGAGCGTTGCGGGGGCATTGTTACTCCGCGTCCGTGGCTTATCTTCAAGTTACACGCGCCCCTTGGGTAATGCAAAGTGAGTACGTCTCTGCAGCACTTGCCTTAAGGCATCCAAAGACCAAACTGTCTGTGTTTGCCAGCTGCATTAGAAAGAAAAATGTTCTCCATAGATGGAGGAGTCTCAAAAGCTGCAATGGAAAATTTTTTTAACATTGAAAATCAGAGCAATTTAACATTTTCTATTAGGTTCTTAGAAGCCAACCATGGAATTTTTCACGCCAAGCTTCTCGGAAACAATACTTTGGCACATTATTACTGTTTGGCGTGTTTTTATGTGAAGAAATAAGAATAACAAGTAATATACAAAAAATAAAAAAAAATTAAGTCAATTCCTACTTTTTTTTCACTCTATTGCAGAAAAATCCTTTACAAATAAAGTTGAAATTTTCCTCTTACATCTGGCGCCATCTATTGGTAGATACATGCAACTTAAATCTAAAAAAAAAAACTAAAATTAATTAATGAATTAATATTTGAAAAAACTGTATTAATATTCAGTGTCCTCCACTACAAGTTCAAAAAAAATGTATTTGAACTTGAGTGGATGAATAAAAAGTATCTTATGAACTATTGAAAATTTGAACAAATATATATATAGGAAGAGTGTGAGCTAATAGAAGGAATTGAAAAAAAAGAAGCAGTAAGTTGGTCGTTTGTAATAAAAGCAATCTTTGAATGGGAAAACTGACAAGAAAAAGAGTAACTATATTTATTTTTATATCTGGGCACATATTTATCTGGAATACAACAAGCCGCACACCGAAAGCTTCTAGGGCCCATTCTTTGAGAGCCATTGATCTAGTCATCAGGTGTTGTTCCTGACACATTATATAATGGATGAAAACGTTATATAAATTTTCTTAATATATTACAAGGACCGTTACTAATACATTATGAGATCCCTGATGTTAAAAATAGATTAAAAAATTTTTTAATGGGAATTGAAATTTGAATTTTATAATTTGAAATTTGTAAAAATTGTTTTTTTCTTACGAATCTACAGTTTCTACGTTTTTCACTTACTTCAATATTTGATAACATTAAATCTCGATAGTAATGTAGAAAGCTTAAGTTTTCCTATGCTGTTATAAAGTAGAATAAAACGTTCATTTTTGTAATTTAAAGTTCTAATAAGCATTTTATATAAAAAAAAAAAAGAATGAAAATTTTGCTGCGTATGGTTACAAATTTTTTGTTTTAAATTTGTCTTGCTTATTCAAACCCTTCTATTAAATTATCATCTTCACATACATTTTATTTATTATTATTATTATTATCTATAAAAGTTTAAGAGTGAGAAGTAATTATAATAACGATTTAAAACTATTGTCCTTTATACAGTGTACTAATATAATATTATAAATTCGATCTTAATCTGTATGTTTCTGATTCATCAAATAGGCAAATAATTAATTGCTTTTAATCTAATCATGTCTTTGTTGCTCGTGTTAAAGGTCGTGTTTTTTTCCCCCAATAAAAATTTCATAACAAATTTAATATTAACTATTTGAATTAATATATATATATAGGAAATTAAGAACTGTTATCTATTTTGATTTACAAAACAAAATGCTATTAAAAAAATCAGTGCTTTAAATACAATTATATCATTATTCATAAATATCATTCGGAAGATATTAGTAAATTATATCTTTCGGCATAGATTCCTATCTTACAGTCCAATAAATAAAGTGATTATAAACATATTGCTAAACTAAACAAAGACTTGATTCTTTTATGAATCCCAATAGGGAACATACAGGAAGTTGTTGTTGTTGTTGTTATCGTGTCCATGGATTTAAAATATTAATAAAGTTAGATCAAGTCAAAAGTCTTCACGATAGCGGCCGCTAGCAAAACATACAGAAATAAAATGTTGGAAAAATCCGCTTTAATTTCAAATTTGGAGATCAAACGTAAAAGTTTTTGGATTCTCGATACATCCAGTTGAGAAAGTAAACTAAAAATAGTTCTTTAAAATATAAATTTCGAAACTAATATAAGCACACAATGCTTAAGAAAGAAAAATAACAATCCCTTACAAAACTCAGCCAAACGGCTTCATGGAAAACCTTACCCTTCTTGTTAAAAACCAAATTACCTATTAATATATATATAGGAAATTAAGGACTGTTATCTATTTTGATTTACAAAACAAAATGCTATTAAAAAAATGAGTGCTTTAAATACAAATATATCATTATTAATAAATATCATTCGGAAGATAGGAATCTATGCCGAAAGATATAATTTACTACTATCTTACAGTCCAATAAATAAAGTGATTATAAACATATTGCTTAACTAAATAAAGACTTGATTCTTTTATGAATCCCAATAGGGAACATACAGAAATAAAATTGGAAAATCCAAATTAATTTCAAATTTGGAGATAAACGTAAAAGTTTTTGGATTCTCAATACATCCAGTTGAGAAGTAAACTAAAAATAGTGCTTTAAAATATAAATTTCGAAAGCAATGCTTAAGAAAGAAAATAACAATCCCTTCCAAACTCAGCCAAACGGCTTCATGGAAAAACCTTACCCTTCTTGTTAAAAACCAAATTACCTAGTTACCTAGTTATCATTATTCACAAATATCATTCGGAAGATAGTAGTAAATTATATCTTTCGGCATATATTCTTATCTTACAGTCCAATAAATAAAGTGATTATAAACATATTGCTAAACTAAACAAAGACTCGATTCTTTCATAAATCCCAATAGGGAGCATACAGAAATAAAATGTTGGAAAAATCCAAATTAATTTCAAATTTGGAGATCAAACGTAAAAGTTTTTGGATTCTCAATACATCCAGTTGAGAAGTAATCTAAAAATAGTTCCTTAAAATATAAATTTCGAAACTAATATAAGCACACAATGCTTAAGAAAGAAAAATAACAATCCCTTACAAAACTCAGCCAAACGGCTTCATGGAAAAACCTTACCCTTCTTGTTAAAAACCAAATTACCTAGTTACAGAGAGCAATAAGGAAATGGAGGGATCCGTGCCATAAAACCCCGCTATAACCAAAGGTGTTCCAGGCGGCAGAAATACTACAGAGGTTCTTCGGTACCAGAAGGCAGAAGATACTTTTTTTTTTGTGAGCGTCCCACGAAGTCGAGGCAATTGAGTTTGACGAATGGGCTACGTTCCATGCTGTCGGAAAGATTGTTAGTGATAATCAGAGACTTCTTGTGTACCTCTCCCTCCCAGTGTAACTGTAACCACAGTCCATTTAGTGTCTTCTCCGCATTCCCCAGCTTTTTGAATCCCTTCCAGACACTTACTCTTATTTTTAATGCCCTGCTTGCCTCTAGAGTGGAAGATGCCACTGTCGCAACGCTGCTAATTCGTTTTTGTACATCGCACCGGTGGCCTCGTCCACAGCGCAGGTGATAAGTTTTCCGTAATAGATCATCATCAGTCTTTTAGAAACATAACGCAGGTGTTTTACTTATGTATTTATTTATTTAAAAATGTGTTTTGAAATATTGCTTACTTTTTAACGTTGGCGTGATAGACGTGTAAATTAAACCCTGTTAACTTATTTTTAACGAAAAAGATTATTTTTCTACTATGGTTTTAATTTGTTCCTTTCTTTTTTTAAATAGGCCTATGGCCTATGGCGAAGACCTATAATAGCACTTTTGCTTAGCACAAAAATTTTGATTTAAATGGTTCATCAGAAAATCATCTTGTTTTTCAGAAATGTTTTCGCCTTATTATTATTATAAGAACTATTATTATAATATTCCTTTATATTGCCATAGTAGTCAAAGTCATTTTCAGTCAAAGTACATAAAATGTCTCTAAAAATCTCTTAAGTCACCTAAAAATTTAGAAAATTTTCTTTTATCAAGAAGGCAGAAGACAATAATCAATAGCGCAGGTGATAAGTTTTCCGTAATAGATCATCATCAGTCTTTTAGCAACATAACGCAGGTGTTTTACTTATGTATTTATTTAAAAATGTGTTTTTAAATATTGCTTACGTTTTAACGTTGGTCTGATAGACGTGTAAATTAAACCCTGTTAACTTATTTTTAACGAAAAAGATTATTTTTCTGCTATGGTTTAATTTGTTCCTTTCTTTTTTAAGTAGGCTTATGGTCTGTAATAATGTCCTATGACATATAATAGCTCTTCTGCTCAGCACAAAAATTTTGATTTAAATCTTTAATCAGAAAATTAAGTTTTTCAGAAATGCTATCTCTAAATGGCTTTTAGTGAAAGTAGATAAATCTTTTCTACAGTCTTTTACATCTACAGTCTTTTAGAAACATAACGCAGGTCTTTTACTTATGTATTTATTTAAAAATGTGTTTTTAAATCTTGCTTACTTTTTAACGTTGGTTTGATAGACGCGAAATTATACTCTGTTAAATAATCTTTTTCGTTAAAAATAAGTTTTCTACTATGTTTTTAATTTGTTTCTTTCTTTTTTATATAAGCCTATGATCTATAATAATGCCCTATGACCTATAGCGAAGCCCTTTTGCTCAGAACAAAAATTTTGATTTAAATCTTTCATCAGAAAATAACTTGTTTTTCAGAAATGTTACCGCTAAACGGCTTTTAATCAAAGTACATAAATTGTTTCTTAAAATCTCTTAAGTTACCTAAAAATTTAGAAATTTATCTTTTAACAAGAAGAGATTTGAAGATATTACTCAATAGCGCAAATGATAAGTTTTCGTGATATATCATCATCTGTCTTTTAGAAACATAACGCAGGTGTTTTACTTATGTATTTATTTATTTAAAAATATGTTTTAAAATATTGCTTAGTTTTTAACGTTGGTTTGATAGACGCGAAATTAAACTCTGTTAAATAACCTTTTACGACAAAAATAAGTTTTTTGCTATATTTTTAATTTGCTCCTTTATTTTTTAAGTAGGCCTATGATCTATAATAAAGCCCTACGACCTATAGTGAAGACCTATAATAGTCCTTCTGCTCAGCACAAAAATTTTGATTTAAATCTTTCCTCAGAAAATCAACTTGTTTTTCAGAAATGTTATCGCTAAACGTCTTTTAGTCAAAGTACATAAATTGTCTCTTAAAATCACTTAAATTACCTAATAATTTAAAAATTTATCTTTTAACAAGAAGGCAGATGATAATAATCAATAGCGCAGATGATAAGTTTCCGTGATATATCATCATCAGTCTTTTAGAAACATAGCGCAGGTGTTTTTTATTTATTTAAAAATGTGTCTTTAAATATTGTTTACTTCTTAAAGTTGGTTTTGATTGAAAACTTTTTTCAAATGAATTTAAACTCTGTTGAAAACTTTTTTTCCATAAAATAAGTTTTCTGTTATGTTTTTAATGTGTTCCTTTTTTTTTAAGTATTAAATAAATGCGAAAAACTATAATAATCCTTCTGCTGAGCACAAAAAAACTTCATTTACATCTTTCATCAGGAAATTAACTTGCTTTTCAGAAATGTATAGCTAAATATTTTGTAGTCAAAGTACATAAATTGTGTCTCAAAATCTATTAAGCCATCTACAAATTTAGAAATTTATCTTTTATCAAGAAGAGATTTGAAGATATTCTTTTATTAATCTTTTAATTCCATAGTTGCTCTTGGGCCTGATGGCTGAATAACTAGCGCTCGGTGCCACAGGGTCCTAGCCCCGGGGTGTCATAGATGTTTGTAGTGGTTCGGAAAGTCTGTAGTGGTCTGTCTGTCTGTCTGTCTGTCTATATGTCTATCTATCTATCTATCTATCTATCTGTCTATCTGTCTGTCTGTTGTTTGTAGTGGTACCAGTCTCATTTGACTGTAGAGCTTTGAACTTAGGGTTGACAATCCTACCGCGTAAAATAGAAAACATCTATCTAGAAATCTGCCAACGAGCATTTGGCCTTGGCCCACCATGGGGCTGTTGCGCCACTGATGATCACTCCTCTTATCAAAACAGAGATATTTCTTAGTATGAATAAAAATTCAATAAAAGGAAGATACTTATTTATTATTTTGACAAAATGAAATTCGAAAAATTATGAAGAATGGGGTTATTTATCGTATTAGTTTCTCACTTTAATTTCATCTATCATCTTATTAATTCTGATATATTTATATCAATTTCATACTACAACGCCATCTTACGATAGAATACACCCTTTAAAATGTTATTAACCAACATGGATACATTTGTTATAAAGTAAGTGTTTTATCCACTCACATAAAAAAAACCTAAACAATTTATAATTTGATAGTTGTTTATTTGTATTTTTAAAATAATCTTTTCCTCTCTCTTTAATTTCAAAAGGTCCCTTTTTTTTTTTTTTTAAAGGAACGAATATAGAACACATGAGATGCTTTATTAAATCCTAGTTAATTAAATTGTGAAAGTATTTGTACTAAATCCTTTTTAGTGCACTACCAAAATTTAATAATAAACTACAATAATCCATCCAAAAATATTTATTTTATTCCTTTTAACTAAAAAAAAAAAAAAAAAAAAAAACATTCTGTCTCAAAACTTTTAAAAATAAATTCATTTAAATACCTTTTGGTTTAAAACTTAATAGTATAAACACGTAAATCTCAATACGGGGAGAACAAGTATTAATTTTTTTGAAAAAAAAAAAAAAAGTTAATATTTTCTATTTTAATTTAGCCGTTAAGAAGTTGTTAAAATTTGACTTTAAATCTGCTCTTTCCCCCTTTTACTCTCTTCATAGCATATTATCCCCATCTTCTGAGGCTTACGTAACTTAATTATTTGTTTACTGACGTTCAAGTATTTTTTATTATTATTTTCAATTACCTGCTCCATCCTTCTGAAGGCATAGGAGAAGAGAGCTACATCTGAAAAAATTCACCTCTCATACTTTTAATTAGGTGTCTTGAGAAGTATTTAACTCTCTCATAGGCATTCTCGCCACGGTTATTAAGACTTTTAATGAAAGCTCTGTTTATACAAGCTCAATTAGTGACAGACTTTGTATAAAAGTTCGCCGTCGCCATGGAAACCGGCCTTCATCCCCGTCAGGGTTACTAAAAAGTGCGATTGGCGTTTGTTTAGTTAAAAAGATTGAGAAATGTCGCCAACTTTTAAAATAGAAAATGCAAAATTAATTGGAGATCTGTCTATTTAACATTGATTGAGATGAAGTTTATTTTCAAAAACCTTCTCTTAATCTGCTATAATTTCTTTTTCATATATATTATATATTTATATATATTCGTTTATATATAAGTTTGTTCAAATCCTTGATATAAAAATAAAGCAAGTTTACAAGCTATCTTACTCATTGATTAATAATACAGAGAAATCACGAAGTACGACAAAGTTCTGTCCAGTGGAAAATCAAATACTTTCTTTAAATCTTAATTTTAAAATTAATTAAATCTTATATCAATGGTTCTGAAATTGAAATTATTTTAAATATGATTTAAAATATTAAAATTTCATAAATATTTAAAAATAATTTATTAGTACATGTATATAATTAAATATATCAATAACAAATTAAGAACGAATATTTTTTTTAAAAATTATGAATTCATATTTATTTTTTATTTTATTTATTTATTTTTTGTGTGTTTTGATTCACAGCTTGCATAGTTCAACGTAGAACAACATTGTTTTAAATTTGGCTTTTATTACTCAACAATTTAACAACAACAGCTTTTATTACTCTTTACAAGTTATAAACAATTACCATAATGTAATTAATAAAACAATATTCATTTTAAATTGTCTGATTGTGAAGACCATATTATTATTATAGAAGAATGATGAGGTTATTTGATATTTTAAATTTATATTTCGAATTTCAATGAAGAATCAAAAATTGGTTCAAAAATTTTCATTGATTCTCAATAATAATATTCTAATATAAAACACAGAGTAATTATTTTCTCTTTTTTTTTTGTTATTAGCAGCATGTTTATTTATAGGGTAGGTTTACAAGTCGTTTTACGCTTAAAAATGTACAAAGATTTTCTTTTTTAATTCTTGATTCAGTCATATTTATTCATTGAAAATTTTTAAATATATGCTTTTATATGCTCTAGTTAAATAAAATAAACATGCACTTAAACATAACGTTTTCTTTAAATAGACGTGTAATAACTGAATTATTATTTAATTTAATTTAAACTATATAACTGTTTCTAGAAATTGTTTTTAAAGAATCTGTTTGTCTGCTACTTTTTTTTCTGTGTTACCGTTACGACAAACAGTCTATAGAATCTACGTTTTGACTTTGGGAAAGAGATCAATGCTTTGAGTCCTATTTTCGAGCAGCTGAAATCCTTGACTTAGTTTAGAAAATACTTCAACTTAAACGTTTAAATAATAAAGATTTTTCTTGTTTTCTTCCCCTACTTTTCTTTTTCGAATTTTATTAATCCCTATCAATTGCACTGTGTGGAATTTTTTTAATCAATACCAAGTACTTTTTTTCCCCTTTTAGTTGAAACTATTTCTCATAGATGAAAATTAAATCACCTCAAGAAAAATTAACAAAAAGGAAATTATTTTTTCATAAACACGAATTTTAGTTATCATGAATTCTAACTATAGTAATAAATGAATTCCGATTTGTAGTAATTTAGAATTACTAAGGAATTTTCGAACTTAAATCTATAAACATTACCTGATTCATTCATCAACAAAGTATATATGCGAAAAGAAAATTTTTTTTGGTTACAATAAAATAAAAGATAAAAAATACATAAATAATCAGAGTGATTATACATCAGATGAAAAACAATTTCAAAAATAGGCCACTTTTCGCATAGATGACTAACGATATTTCAATATTTGAATGTTAGTGCAGTACACAAATTATTTAAGTGTAATTATAATTATTTTATAGATAAATATATAATTTATGATTTTTAATATAGGGAATCAAGCGGCAAAGTTACTATGATATTTATTGATAAATAAGAATTGAAGGGCGTGGATTACAGATTTATCTTAAGTTAAGCAAATTAGTAAAGTTAAAAAGTTTATAAAATTTTTGGAATTGAACAAATTGGTAATTATATCTGATATTTTTAATATTAATATTTCAATTTGTAATTACGACTGGAAAATTCTGAAAAATTTTTCTACAAATTAGTCATTTTTGAAGTATTTTAAAAACTTATTAAGGATAATTAAATGAAGTCAAACATTTCTTTTAAATAAAATTTGAGTGAAAATTCTTAATTTTATTTCCTAATTAAAATTAAATACATATGGATTATATTGTATAAAATTTTCGGTTATTATTGTGGGCCTTATTCAAACAATTAACTGAAAACTATAGAGGGCAAAATTAATGCAATTATAACCAACTCTTAATACGATAAGATTTTAAAATTGAACAATTACAGAATTGAATGATTTGAAATATATATATTTTTTTTTAACCTTCATTATATTTCTTAAAATCGTTTGTTGTTGAAATAAATAATGTTCAATAAACATAATTTACAAAAATTAGGCAACGTCAATCGTTTAATAATCGTAATCGTTTATCAATAGGACCCAATCGTTTTTCTAAATTTAAATGCTATTGGTCGCCTCCAGATAATATGGAACGGACATCATGACTAAAATACAGAACAATTTCCAAAGAATTACAGAATTGCATGATTTGAAATATTTATTATTTTCTTTTTAACAATCGTTATTTTTCTTAAAATTGTTTGTTGTTGAAATAAATAATATTCAATATTAAACATAATTTACCAAAATTAGGCAACGTCAATCGTTAAAAACTCGTAATCGTTTATCAATAGGACCCAATCGTTTTTAAAAATTTAAATGCTATTGGTCGCCTGCAGTGCCCTATGGAACGAAAACAACATAACTCCAATAGAGAAAAATTTTGAAACAATTACAGAATTGCACGATTTAAAATATTTATTATTTTTTAAAGCCTCATTATTTCAGTTCCTTCTATTAGCTCACACTCTCCCTATATATGTCTTGTTCAAATTTTCAATCGTTCATAAAATACTTTTTATTCATCCACTCAAGTTGAAATACATTTTTTTTATCTTGTAGTGGAGGACACTGGATGTTAATACAGTTTTTTTAAAATATTAATTCAGTAATTAAATTTAATTAATTAATTTTAGTATTTTTTAGATTTAAGTTGCCTATATCTACCAATAGATGGCGCCAGATAAACTTAAAAAAATGAATGAAAATTATTTATAAAGGACTTTCTGCAATATAGTGTGAAAAAAAGAAAGGAATTGACTTCAATTTTTTATTTATTTATTATTTTTTTTTTTTTATGTTACTTGGTTTTTTTTTTCTTAAAATCGTTTGTTGTTAAAATAAATAATATTCAATATTAAACATAATCCTGTCGGGCCATGATTGTATGGCCAATCATCTTTTTCGAATGAATATATTTGCAAGCCCAAAATGCATACTCTGCATTCTTGAAGAGGACATGGATTCATCTCACCTTCCTGTCTGCCCTACACTTGTTTCCTCTATTGTGTAGGGTCGTTACTGGGAGGCTAGGGCCCTTATGGGCTAAACATGTCACTATGTGATTTCCTTCTCTTCTTGTTGTTGTTTTCTTTTTTATTTTATTACTTATTGTAGCCTGCCATTCGAAATAAAAAAAAATATTAAACATAATCCACCCAAAATTAGGCAACGTCAATAGTTTAACAATCGTAATCGTTTATCAATAGAACCCAAACGTTTTTAAAAAATTTAAATGCTATTGGTCGCCTCCAGTACAATATGGAACGAACACTTTGACTCTAATACCGAAAAATTTCGAAACAATTACAGAACTGCATGATTTGAAATATTTATTAATTTTTTTAACAATCGTTATTTTTCTTAAAATCGTTTGTTGTTGAAATAAATAATATTCAATATTAAAAATAATACACTAAAATTAGGCAACGCTAATCTTTTAATAATCGTAATCGTTTATCAATAGGACCCAATCGTTTCTTTGAATTCCTTCTATTAGCTCACACTCTCCCTACATATATCTTGTTTAAATTTTCAATCGTTCATAAAATACTTTTTATTCATCCACTCAAGTTCAAATACATTTTTTTGAACTTGTAGTGGATGACACTCGATGTTTAACACAGTTTTTTTCAAATATTAATTCAGTAATTAAATTTAATTCATTAATTTTAGTTTTTTTTTAGATTTAAGTTGCATATATCTACCCATAGATGGCGCCAGATAAACTTAAAAAAAAGGAATGAAAATTATTTATAAAGGACTTTCTGCAATATAGTAAAAAAAAAATAGGAATTGACTTTTAAATTTTTTTTTTTTTTTTTATATTACTTGTTTCTAATTAAAATTACATACACATGGATCATATTTTATAAAAATATTGGTTATTATTGTGGGCCTTATTCAATCAATTAACTGAAAATTATCGAGGGCAAATTTAGTGCAATCATAACCAACTCTTAATAAGATAAGAGTTAAAAAAAATTGAAGAATTGCATGATGTGAAATATTTAGTATTCTCTTTAATCATCATTATTTTTCTTAAAATCGTTTGTTGTTGAAATAAATAATATTCTACATTAAACATAATCCACTAAAATTAGGCAATGTCAATCGTTTAATAATCGTAATCGTTTATAAATAGGACCCAATCGCTTTTATAAATTTAAATGCTATTGGTCGCATCCAGTACAATATGGAGCGAACAACATGACTCCAATACAGAAAAATTAACTGAAAATTATCGAGGCCAAAAGTAATGCAATCATAATCAACTCTTAATACGATGCGATTAAAAAAATTGAACAATTACAGAATTGCATTATTTGATATATATATGTATTATTTTTTTTAACCATCATTATTTTTCTTAAAATCGTTTGTTGCTGAAATAAATAATGTTCAATAAACATAATTTACAAAAATTAGGTAACTTCAATCGTTTAATAATCGTAATCGTTTATCAATAGGAACCAATAGGTTTTTTTAATACTTAAATGCTATTCTGTACTCTATGGAGTAGTACACTATGTAGTACACACTTTCCAATACACTATGGAGCGGACAACATGACTCCAATACAGAAAAATTTCGAAACGATTACAGAATTGCTTGATTTGAAATATTTATTATTTTTTTTTAACCTTCATTATATTTCTTAAAATCGTTTGTTGTTGGAATAAATAATATTCAATATAATAAACATAATCCACCAAAATTAGGCAATCTTTTTTTATGAATTTAAATGCTATTGGTCGCCTCCAGTACACTATGGAGCGAAACAACATGACTCCAACACAGAAAAATGTCGAAAACTGTCAAGGCTTTGTTGAGGAATCTGGGCGAACGGAAAAGAGGAAGCTGAACTGCTAATCATTTCGCTCCAAAACAAAGTCCCCTCAGTTCTCACGTCCCAC
This sequence comes from Caerostris darwini, assembly GCA_021605075.1. NCBI lineage: Eukaryota > Metazoa > Arthropoda > Arachnida > Araneae > Araneidae > Caerostris > Caerostris darwini. The sequence continues at coordinate 152,770 of BPLQ01004710.1, forward strand.
CACGTGCATCGGAAAAAGGGTATTCTGGCATTCGAAAAGGGGGGAGGTGATCAGGGGTGCTGACAGCGGCATGTCATGCGTTGGCCGATCAGATTTCACTGCTCCTCTGTGCAGGTGTTCATGCATGACATAGTGTTCCAAAGCAGGAAAGTTGGCCAGGCAGCTGTGAAAACGGGTGCCATTTCGTTGGGAAATTCTCCAATTCTGGTTCACTGATGAATGTTTGTAATTGGAGCATGTTTGGGTGGCAAGGACAGATTGTTTTACAAGTTATTAAACAAGCCTCAAGAAGGGCTTTAAATCTAGAAAATAAAGTGTTTAAAACGCTAAGTTTACTTCTGCAGTTGATAGTTAACAATAAATATTAATTCAAACATATTATTACATATGAATTAGACTGATACTTATAAGCCCATGTTTACACATATGTATAAGTTACATATGCAGAACATTAATGGAGTTTCATTACATGATGAGTAACAACCATTAGAGATAAATAACAATCATTCATGTTATCATTGTTTACAATGATGAAAAAAAGAAAAAGAAAGAATTATATTTATAATAAATCCATTTGAGTATAAGGTGATGATAGTAGGAAGTAATGTGAACAAAATTTATTTGTATTTCATTGTTTTGAAAAAGAAAAAAAAATATTTTTTCCATTCAAAATTTAAAATCTAGCAATTGAATATACGTGTGATTTTTGAGATTAAATATTTTATAATTTTTTATAATAATATTCAAAACTGTCCCTAATTCTAAAATACTAGTGCAATTCACATATAATATGATGCTATAGTAGAGAAACAAATTAGAAATCTTAATTTTGGTTCATTTTTTAATATCAATATTATTTTATATCCTAATTATCACATTATTTTACATGCATCTAATTATTCAATGCCTGCATTTAAAGTATGTGTAATGATGTTACAATTTATTAATGATTTATAACATTCATTTTATACTTAAAAGTTTTTTAGTATTGACACTCCAGCTTTTATGAAAATGTAAATGTATTTTATTATTGAATCAATTCAATTTTGGTTCCATAAACATCCACTCATTTTTCTTGGAACAATTTTATATTAAATTGTCACAATTTATTGTTATTGAAAAAAAAAATTAGTTTCAAATCAATAAAACCCATTTTGTAATCTTTATTCTTCTTAAAAATGAAACAATCTCCTTGGAAATAATTTTTAATTTAATTCTATCGAAAGTAATTTAATTTTATAATAACAATATATTTTTAAGTTTTATTACATTTGGAGTCCATTTATTTATTATAATTTTATTTTGTTTCCAAATTCCATTGCATAAAAAAATGTTATTCATTTACAAAACAATCTTTTATAATTAAAACAATTGTCAAATTCTCTATAAAAATAGAAATAAATAATTTTTAATAGATTTCTAAAGTAATTAATGTGTAAAAAAAATTTCTGTAAATGTTTATTAATATACTAATATGTCATTAAAATATGTTTTAAATTCAGGTACAAGAAAAAAAATTATATTAATTAAAAGATAATTTTTTCTTATGTTTCCCCTTATTTTTTTTAAATTGCTTACTTCAAAATTTTAGACATCATATTTTAATCTTTTTATTATTACTTTTATAAAATGAAATTTTTTTAAAATCACTTATAATAAGCAGAATCAATGTAAAACTTAATTCATTGAAAACCATACTTACTCAAAATAAATGCAATGTTTAACTATTTTATTTACTTCTATGAGTTTCAAAGGAAAGAAACTCTTTTTAATAAATAAATAAATAATGCTTGAAATTACTCCAAAGAACATCTGCGAGTAAAACAAGAACAACTTTTTCAAATAACACATGAAATTAATTATTTGAATATTGACTTAAGTAGAGAAAAAAAAAAAAAAACACTAACGAAATCCATACAGATTCTTTTATTGCAATGTACAACATATATAGTAGTACAGTTATTCACATCATAAATTAATACAGCACAAGACCCTGTTTAATTCGGATGAATCATTAAAAACAATTATTTACACAGCACTTATGATAACATTGGTTCAAATATGTATACACAAAAAAACAGAAATGTGAGAAATGTTTGCAATGTGCATCTTAATTGAAACAGCATAACTGATTCAAATTAATGTGCCAATTTCTGCTGCAATATGTCATTTAATCTATCAAGAACTATTAAGAAAGTTTCTAATCAATTTATAATAAAAAAAAGTATATTGCTAGTATGTTATACATATTGGTTATTGTGTTGCACTGGAAAGTTGTATAAATAAACTAATATACCAAAAACTAAAAGAGAAATTGATTATTATTAATACTAATTACTTAGAATTAATTTTATTGAATTTCATACAATAAATAAATATATGAATAAATAGTATATGATGGAAAAAAACAGCAACTTAATTCATATCAGAAATTTGTAAAATATTTATTATAAATTCTAAAACACTAATTTAATGGTATTAGACAAAATATATTACTTTAATTATACGTCAATTTTTATTCCGTCCAATTAATAAACACATATTAATATTGAATAAATTTTCCAATGAATTGAATTTTTAATTTACAGGATAGGGCACAATTTTAGTTATTTTTAAAACAGACTTTATTAAAGTAAGTTTCCCCATATTATAGCGATTGTTTACTTTTTTAAAGTTTTGTACACCTATGGTCTTTCATTTTCGTCAAAACGTTCTTTTCAGTCTTGTTCTTCTTTCCATAAAGAGTAATGTTTCAGTTAGTTATATGATAGCATGATGTCTTCGTAATTGGCACAGATCTGCAAAAGAAAAACAACAAATTAATTGGACAATGTGTTACATTAATCGTTACATTAATACAGAAATTCATACACATTTTTTCTAAATATAAAATATTTTATTAGTATAAAGTTTAATTCCAAATATAAATCATTGAAAAGAAGTTTTATACTACAACTATTTATTTGTAGTGTTGATATGAAGCTAGAATGAAATTGAAGTTAGTAAGGCTAAGAAATAAAATTATGTATCAATAAGGTTTTAATATAATTGAAAATTAATAAATTTGTCTGATTCTTTTTTGATATCTATGTCAAAATTAAAAATTTGTGTGCTTGCAAACACTGTACTTCTCATGTTAAAAACTGCCTTTTATCTTAAAGATGGGGGGATAAAAATAATAATAATAATAATAAAAAAACACCTATAATTTTTTTTCTCTAAATCTATCATTCGCAATCAAGAAGAAAAATTCTAATTAATTCTTTTTATAATTTTCGTGCAAAATGTCTTTTTAAAACGGTTAGGTCAAGAATTACTAACTTTCATTTATATTTACTTTAAAATGACAAAAAATAAATAAATAAAAGAAAAAGATTTCAATATTAAAAAGATTTTGTGCTGCAGTTATCTTTATTTTGTACATAATGAAAAGTCAAAGGCGAATAAAAATATTTTCCTTTTTAAAGAAATCAAAGATGTCAATTTGTTGAGAGCAAATTAAGGACAAAATGAATAGCAGCGTAACGGCTGATGTTTATTTGGAGTACGGAGGGTAATACCCTGTACCTCCATATCATAATTTATATTTTAAATGTTACATAACTATAGAAATCCAATAATATTAAAAATTTAAAGACGAAAATTCTATAGAGCCCATGCTCTGTGAAAAGAATAAAAATGAAATAATTAGGATAAGAAAAATCAAATTTAAAAATAAGTAATAATAAAAATTTATTAAAATTTAATTAAACATAAATATAACAGTAAAAAGAAAAGAAAATAGCCTGTTAATGAATAGTCACCACAATTAGCTTGTAGTGGTAATCGTAATTATCAGAGTGAATTAGTTTTTATCTTTTATTCACAAAGTTTTATTATTTTTATATCCCTAAGGAAAGATATAAAATAATCGACTAAGATGAGATCGTATTTTTTTGTTTATTAAGATATTTCTCTAAACTTAGCACAAAATAAAAGCACATTTTGAACGACGAAGAACCATTTACTTTAGTATCTCAAAAAATAAATGAAGATTACAGAACTACCAATATAATATTAGGAAATGCTGGTAAAATAATAATTATTATTAAATAAAAAATATAATTAAGGTTCGTATTATATTTTTATTATTAAAGCTATAAATAATTTTAATAAATCATAATTATTAAAAATATATTGTTGAACATAACTTTTAAGCACTGGCGAAATAGTTACTTTATTAGTCACAGTGAAAAGCAACGAAAAAAATGTAGATAAATAATATGATAAAACCTTACAAATATTTTGTAACCCTGCAGAAATTAGTATGGAGAATTTCACACTCAAACAAAATTTCTTCATTAAAATTCTCACCCTATAATATGATTGGCGATGCAGAACATTTGATTTTTATTACAAATTAATTACTTCATTTCTGAAAGAAGTGACAGAATCGGACCCTAAATCATTTGTGCAATAGTTTCATTACCATTTTTTAAACAAACCAATGAGCGTCGTGTTCTATTTTTGTATGGCACGAATAGCTAGCTGGCTGACGGACTATGAGGGAAGGACATTGTCATCCAACATGAGTTTTTAATGTAACTGTCGATCATTTACGCGTCGTATGGGAGAAACCATGAAAATCTCCCACCAGGCATCGTGTTTAATGCTTTAGACGCGTTATCACAATTGCCATTGAATCTCTCTTGCTTTAAAAGTAGAAGTCGATAGCAAATTCAAACTTCAATCATCTTTGTTGGCTATCTAAGAGCGTTATCATCGGGTCGAGCTTCTTGACAAGTCAAACTTCTTGAGTCACAAGTGAGAATATTTAACAGTTAATACTTATTTTTAAAATGGAATGTTGTGATTAATAATTGAAAAAAAAATATTTTGTTGGTTTCTTTTCATCTTCATTTAAATTTTTGCATGTTTATCTTAAAGGAAAAAAAACTTGTTTTCATCATTATCTAACTAACGCATTTTAGAAATTCGTTTCCTTTGAACTGAGTGACGTCAATCCAGTCAAGCAGCAGACAAACGTGGGAGTTAGTCAAATTCAATAGAAATCAATGAATGACTCAGAGATTGTTTTAGTAAATGAAATAGAATAGATAATTCAGAAATTTCTTCCAGGAATAATTTAATTGAATGCTAAATTTAAAACAAATTAATTTAAGAATTCGTTGAATCCTAAGGATATTCAATTTCTCACCTCTTGAAAAACAAATTACACAAGAAAATAATAAAAAATAATTTGACGTTTAATACTCTGAAACAACTTTTTATTTCACTATTATTTTTTTCTAGGGGGAGTCCTATAAAAATGCCATATAATTCAGGTAGGGTTGGTAAAATTAATGAAGCTTATATGGCATGATATTTAATAAAATACTTAGTGTTTTAAATTCCATTTAATTATGTCTACATAAATCTAATACTGTATAAGCCTCGAAAATATCATATAAAGATCTGCACAATACAAAGATATATGATTATAAGTGGCAGTTTTAAGATATAATCGATTTAATATATTTTGAATGGCCATTAGAACACACTTAGCCAATAAGAGGGCAATCATTGGTATACATGCAATCTACGATGCAATTTTGAATGATACCCAATAATAAAATTAAAGTGATATAAATTAAATTTTGGGAAAAGCAATTTATAATAAGCATTTTATTTAAATTTTAAAATACGACAAGCAATGGTATACTATATTAAATGGACTTATAGCACTTTTAAATAAAAAAGCTCCTTTATTGGATTATATGTTTTGTTATTTTGGTTACTCGCTTCAAACGTCGGCTTTCTGATTAGTATGTTAGTTATATTCATTATTTTGGTTGTTGGAAATGATACATTGAAAGGTAAAAATCTTAAAACTTGTTAGATGTTCTAAGATAATTTTTTAAAGTTGTGTTACATATAAAATTTAAAAAAAAATATAATCAAATTTAACTCTAGAACATATAAATAAGTCAAATACTTTGCTATTTTCTTATACAATCGATAAGTATTTTTACTATTGAGACAATAATGCAAACTTTAGTAAACAATTTCAACTGTTTACCAATTAATAAAATTAATTAGATTTTTAATATTCCAGTATTACTTAATGCTTAAGAGGTTACGATTAAAAATATCGTTATATAATTATGTTAAAGGTATATGAATACAGCAGTTAATCCCTCTACCATTGACCATAGAACGCAAACATGGACGTGCCTGTTTTATGATGCAAGAGATTATAATGCACAGTGTCCGTGAAAGTTTCTGTTAAAAAGATGTGAATGTTGTTTCTGTGAATAATACATAATTAAACATACTAGAAACCGGGATATGTGGTTACCACTGAAAATTTCTAAACTTCATACCAAATGTTTAGAAATGATGCATCAAACAAACTACACTTGTACCACCCACCTTTGAAGCAAAATTACAACATAAAATTTGGAGAAATAAAAACGCCACATGGTCTGCTAAGTATGTTCCTTTTTACAACTACATACAAAAATTTATATAAAATTTTTATAACAGAGATGGAGATCTAAACATCTTTGAAGAAAATAGACATAATTTTGGAAAATGTTACATGAAATGATACAGTGATAATTTCGGAACTGAAAACGCCAAATTTTCGGATTGAGCAGCTTTACATTTTCAGAATTTCTTGAAATTACGTAGCACTATCAACTCCATCAAAAACAGAAACAAAATGAACTAGAAACAAATATAAATGAAATTTTTCACGTTTACCCTATTTAATGCGGATTCGAGTCCCGGCGGTGCCATGGATGTTTGTAGTGGTTCGAAATTCACTTTAAACCGTAGGTCCGGTCTAACAGGATCGTAGAGCGTTGCAGGGGCATTGTTACTCCGCGTCTGTAGCTTATCTTCAAGCTACGGACGTGCCCCCTGGGTAGTGCTAAGTGAGTAACGTCAAGTGTAAAGATTTCCTTAAAGAGTGCAAAGATTGCCTTAAGGCATCGAAGACAATTATCTAAGTATTTGCCAGCTGCATTAGGGGGAGGGGGGAACCTTATTTAAAGCAAAAATTACTTTTTAAAAATTTTATTTCTTTGGATTTAACGTCATGAATTTTCTTATTTAAGGAAAATCTTCATGGACTTCTAGTCGTCACATGATATTTCACTAAGCCTTTTTGTTTTGAACAGAATGACCTTATCATCCTATTGACATCTTAGGAACAAAAGCCCCTTTTACCAAACCCTGAAATCCGGCTATTGTGGAAGTCTTAACAAGATGGATACGAAGAGGCGCAACCTCATTTTATCTCTTCATTCTTTCTAAAAATGTTATCCCGGGAAAGCGGAGAACCAGGAGAGCCCTTCCACGTATCACGTGGCACCCCCATTTCTCATTTTCACGCGGGCCTGTCACCACAGGTGGCCCCACAGAAGGAACACGGTGCCAATATCTGCTGAGGGCGCGAATGGCTGCAGCATTTGCAATTATAAGTGAAAGAAGACATCGCAAGTTGTCAAAGCTGGAGGAACACTACCTTGAAGAATCACTTCCAGCGTAATCGTTGAAAACTCATTGGCTTTAACAAGGATCATTTTGTACTTAATCCTTGGCTCATGTAAGGATTTTTTTCCCCTTTTTGCAAGGTCATTTAAAAAATTGTGTAACAGAATAACAACAAACAAAAATTGCTCTTTGTAATTAGTAAATGACAAAGGTCTACCTTAAAGAATTAATCTTTTCATTGACGCATTTTTAAGGGAAAAAAAAAAAAGGTTTTATTTATTTATTTTTGTTGTTGCTGTTATTTTCTTAATTTCATATTCGACAGCAATCCAGAAAGATATTACAAAAACTGAATCTACATATATAAAATAAATGTTGCGCACAGTAAAAGTTAATGATAAAGGTTTGGTTTGTCGCTCTACGGTTATTTTGTGCACACGAGGGCTAAACAGTCAAGGACCTATTTTTATAAATTTGGATTTCAAACTTATACAAACATCCATGCCATCGTGAAGGATTTTTGAAGCCTGGGATACCAAAGGCCAGAGCGCTAACCACCAGGCTGCTAATGGGAAAAGAGGATGCAAAAATTGCTTTCTTGGTCTTTGTATTTTTATAAATTTGCGAGTTCATCTTATACAATTATTGTTACAATATCTTGAAGGATTTTTGAGTTTCTTCTTTTCCCTCTCTGTTGTCTGTTATTATCATCATCATCATGATTGGCGCAACAGCCTCATGGTGGGCCAATGCCATGTGGTCGTGCTAGACCGGAACCTACAGTTTAAAGTGGATTCCGAGCCACTACAAACATCCATGGCACCGCCGGGACTCGAAACCTGTGGTACCGAGCACCAGAGGGCTAGCCACTCGGCCATTCAGGCTCCGTCTGTTATTATAGTATTTACAAATGTTACGATGCAGAATGGAGTAGTATCATTATCGATACGTGACGATTTTAAAAAAAAATTATAAATGATTTTGTTGTAAATAATTTTCTTAAGCAGTTTAAAATTATTTTTCATTTAAAATAATATTAATAAAAAATTAAATATAAACATGTTACAATGGTTATAAAGTTGAAAAATTATTATTATTTAAAAATAATAATAATAATAATACTGGTCTTGAATAGAGCGATAGATAAATAAATAAGATAATCATTCTTGATAAATCAGTTTTAAATTTTTGCTTAAACAATACAAATATTTTTATATGCATTGCAGATTAAAAGAATAATCTCAAGAATCAAGTGCACGTAGCAATTTAATTATAATAAATAATAATAGAAGAGTACTATTATGCGAACTTCAAATAATATCAGTCATCATGTGTAACGATTTCGTTTTTAATTCATGAAGGATTTTGTTGTAAATAGTTCTTCTATAGATTTAAATTGCTTTCCAATTACAATAATTTTAATTAAAAAATAAAAATAAAATATGCTTCTGAAAAAGTTGAAAAATTATTTTTCTTTTACATTAATCCAATGATGCATAATTGTCTGTCTGATGGATACTCATTGCATTTGTTGATCAAAAGTAAAAGATGTAATAAGAGAGGAGCAAAACAGAAAAAAATGGAGGATCTTTTATACAATGACAGTAATGAGTCGGCTTTTAATTTATGCCTGTATAAGGCAAGAGTTATTATATGATGAATAGAATAAAGGTATTAAAGGCTTTATTGTATCGATTAATATGTGTCCTGAGCATTTTTTTTTTTAATTGTGGAGGAATTTTGTAATGAACAGTTCTCCAAAAAAGTTTTTAAGTTAGAATAATTTTAAATAAAATAATGAAAATGAACGAAAATAATAAATGTTGACCAATAATAGAAGGAACAGTATTCCACAGCTATATATGTAACATAGTTACGACATTAATGTTGATCAGAGGAAATATATTTATAACAGCTAAAACATATTTTTAAAAAAAAAAAACATTTAGCAGCACTTATACAAAAGAATAAATTAAAAAAAAAATCGTGAATTTTCTATTTCATTTTAATATGATCTCATTATTAAGCATTTTTAATTTGTAAAAACTAACTAACTAATACCCTGGCACTACAATTCATGCTTGTACCATCACCAACTACCTTGTGGCAAATTGAAACAGGAGTTGTTTTATGGGGTAGGGTTGTCAGCCCTACGTACAACGCTCTACTGTCATATTAGACGGGAACCTAAGGTTTAAAGTGGGTTCTGAATCACTACAACCCAATATGACAAGTCAGTACTCGAACCCAAAACTTGTGGCATCGAGAGCCAGATCTAAAAATAACTACTATAACAAAAATATACATTATTCAAGTTAGAAAAATGACGGAAAATAAAAGTTACATAAAAATTTTCAACCAATTATTATGTAAAAACTAAAAAAAAAAAATCCCTGTATATGTATGTAGATTTAGCATGCCATAATATTTTTAAAAGAGACACTACAATTTCCCAGAGAACCTCTTAATGTCATTATAAAATATTACAAGATATCAAAAGTAGACTATAACGGTTATTTTAAAACGCAATTTAAAGCTGTTAACATTCTAAAACCTGAGAAAAAAAAACAGTCATTCGTTTTGTCTAAATTTTAAATGCTATACAAAAATACGGTTATGTTTTACTTTATTAAATTTTATGTTAATTTTCTAAGCAACGGAAAATAATTTGGATACATAACGGAAGGATGATTAAAATTTATAAAGATAAAAATATTTTCCCTCGTATCATTTCAGAAATAAACTCATCCCCCTCAAACAATTCAATATGATGCATTTAACTAATAAATAATAATAAATAAATAATTTAAATTAATTAGGTAAATAACTACTAATTTAAGTTTAAAGCTTAAATTAGTTATTTTACTAATACACTATATACTACTGTAACAAAAGCAAAGAATTCGGTCTAATATTGAAACAGCATGTTAGTGTTAAATTATATAATTTAATTAGTTAATAATTAATGCTTGTTAATTATAATTAACAAGTATTAATTAATTAAATTATTTAATTAATAACTAATTATATATATAAGTAAGAATTTCAAGTCGAAGGCGCTGCTAGCGTGTACTTACTATATATATAAAGATTATAAAAGCTATGCTTTTAAATCATATAATCAAATTTAGTTTAATAGTTAAATAAATTAAGTCACATTCGCTAGTTGTATAAAAAACTCACAAATATGTTTATTAATATTTATTTAAGAACAATAAAAAAACATTATATTCTTTACAAGAAAACACGAGTGTGGATAAAACGTTAAATATTTCATTTATTCTATAAAATATTTGCGGAACAAGATAATAAAAAAAGAAAAAAGTTGAAAAGAAGAAAAAAAGCGTTAGTGAGAAACTCAAAAACAGTGAACAGCTGACACCTCGTATAGCTATCGGGAGAGGAGAAAAACCGGAGGCGATTTTATTTTTAAATTCACACTTCTCATTGACAAAGAAGAGGTTTTAACCGTGGATTTTCGAGCAGACGATATCGGGGGCTGTGGGATGTTTGTTCCACGAGCACCTGACGCGAACAGTTGTCGAGGAAATAATCTCCTCTAAGCTTCATTGTATGGGTGGCAACACTTCTTTTTTTTTATCTTTTAATCCCATGCAACTTTTTTTTTTCACCTCCTATTTTACGATGAATAATCTATTATTTGGTAATGAATAGTCCACTATTAAAGAAAGCAATAAAAATAAATTGCTGTGAAAAAAAAAGTTCGTAAAATTAGTCTGCAGAACTATTTTTAAAATGTACTGTAGTTTAAATAAATGACCTTTAAATAACATACAGAAAGGAAATTAACATTAAACACTTACTTGGAAAAAAAAAATTTGAAAATGTTTTTAAATTAATGGGAATAAGATCTGAATAACATTTTTCGTTTATTTTTTTCATTATTTTCTTGTTCATAATATTAATTACTTATTATAATTGTAATTAAGCAATAAGTAATTTTTATTTTACTATCATGGTATATTAAAAAAATATAATAGATATTTTATTCTCCTCGGAAGAAAAGATTTTAATCAAAACTACTCTTAATGAACAACGTTTTTAAAAAATCATTGAAGAAAAATTTATCGTAAAAAAATTTACGTAATTAAACAAATTTATCTTCAAAACAAAAACAAAAAAAAAGAATACAAAAAATCAATTTATATGAATTTGATTTTTTTGCATTCTTTTTTTTTGTTTTGTTTTTGTTTTGAAGATAAATTTGTTTAATTACGTACATTTTTCTTCGATAAATTTCATTAAAAAAAATTAACTATTATAATATATGTGTGTATTATAATAGTTACATTTTTATGAAATTTATTGACGATTATTTTTTGTTTTATGAAGAGAAATGTTCTTTTTTTTTGTGCAAGTAAATGATTGTTATCAATTATAATATTCTTGCGACTAAATGATACATAAAATGATTATCATCAATCGCCACATAAAAAATAAGATACAGTTTCACAATAATCACACCATAATACCACACTTCAAATTTTAAAGATGTCTGTCAAAAAAAAATAATAATTAATTAATCAATCGAGATAAGTAACAATGATTCAAATTATATATTTTGAAACGTGACTAAGTTTTATAAGAGGTTTTGCATATCAAGAAAGATCGTATAAGCTCTAAATCTGTTAACAAACAAAAAAATCAATTTTCTACTGGAAAATGAAATAGTTCAATTTTCACTTATCTTGATTATTTAATTCTATTAAAGACGGAAATATTAAATCTAAATATTATAAAAACTTAAACATCCTTAACAACTTTGACATTATCATTCAGACCATTGTAATTAAAAAGTAATTAAACATTTATAAAATGCGTTTAATATTATTTTAACAATTTTAAATGATAAATAGGGTGCAAATGAGTTAAAGTTTTGTTTTAATTTTTAGTGATGTTTACATCATAGATTAATTATCCAGAGGAAAAGAAACACAAAATATTTTAAGGAACTTTTTAAAACAGTTTTAGAGTTTTTGCTACCACTACTATTAACATATTCTATCAATCAAACTTATATGCGCTATCAAGAAGCTATTGGCATTTTCCAACTCATGGATTTGATAAAGCACGAACTCCTATTTAGTTCCCCTTCCTTAAACTTTTTATTTTAAACTTCTTTCCCTCCTATTAAATGTTTGCTTTAAAATTTTATTTTTTGCTAATTCTGTGATAATTTGTTTTTATTCTATTTTAATTCCGCACAGATGTTTACGTAGTGCACAGGTACTTGACTCTCCTATCCAAACTAGTACAATACCACACTTCAAAATTTTAAAGCCATGTGTCAAAAGAAAATAATAATTAATTTTTTTAATCGAGAAAAGTAACAATGATTCAAATTAAATAATTGAAATAATTGATTCAAATTTTTGAAACGTGACAAATTTTGATGTAAGTGTTCGCCAAGAAAGGTCATATAAGCTCTATAAATCTGCTAACAAATAAAAAAATCAATTTTCTACAGGAAAATGAATAGTTCAATTTTTTCTTACCTTGATTATTTAATTCTATTAAAGACGGAAATGTTAAATCAAAATATTATAAAAAGTTAATTAATTGTCAAAATTGTTTAAAAAATGTTTAATTTTTAATTACTATGGGCTGAATGATAAACATTTAAAATGCATTTAATATTATTTTAGCAATTTTAAATGATAAATATAGGATGCAAATAAGTTAAAGTACAGTTTTAATTTTTAGATTAACTTTACATCATAGATTAATTAGCCAGAGGAAAAGAAACAAAAAATGTTTTAGGGAACTTTTTAAAACAGTTTTAAGAATTTTTGCTACCACCATTAGCTCCCAATAAAACTGATATCCGCTGTCAAGCAGGTATCGGCAACACATGGAGAGATTTGATGAAGCACTGGGCCGGAGTGCTTTATGGGCGATGCGTCCATCCAAGATTACTGCTCATTACAATGATTCGTCGACACGGGATGTTGGTTAACCCTTTGAACCCCTCGGGCTGGGAGGAAATGATGCCGTGCCAGAGACGCGCTTTATTTTTAGCCTCCCTCGGGACAGATTTATGGGGCGAAATGAACGGCCCCATAAATTGCGTCTGTTGAGAGGAAGAGGAACACAGCGGGAAGAAGAAGATCAGATAGGGAATATTAACAGGAGGGTGAAAAATGACGTTTTGGGGTGCTCTTCTTTGCCGCTCGTCTTCAGAGCCAGCCTCTCTTCCTTGCTTAGAGTGCAAACTATAATTTTTATTTTACTTTACCTTACTAATTCATTTATTAGTTTGATTGATTAAAAATATAAATAAGTATTAATAACATAAGAAATAGTGAGCAGTAATAAATATAAAAATCTCTGCTTAATATAACTTTTTCTTTTTTTTTATCGTGTGTGAACATGATGATGTCCTGGTTAGGGATCCGTGACGTTATCCGAAAATGATGGCCAAGCAAATAAAACTCCATTTCAAATTTTGGAGTAAAATGGTAGTTTGGGCCCCTTAACTCATGAAATACTTCATGAATAACGTTAGTCTTACGGAATTTTCTGGAGAATTTCGCGTTTGTTTGAGTGTTTTGTAGTATAGTTTTGAAGCACTTTTCATGTCTTGGTTTGGGATTTTAAACATTTGTATATCCAATAGCTATAAGTACTCGTAGTGCGGTGATCAATTCCTTCTTCTTGAAGTTTCACATTTATCACTTTTGGCATTTTCCCGTGCTTATGGAGCTGTATAGTGCTTCTTATTGTATTTGGAATACTTCATTCTTCATTTATGCCTAGAATTTTCAAACTTTGATATATTCTTTTGACTATTGAGTATTATAATGATTCTTTTAAAATTTGAAATACTTCATTCTTCATTTACGATGACATTTATTTTACTTTTGTATAGTCGTTTAGAGATTCTTGAACAATTCCTTCTTCATGAAGTTCTTGAATATAGCAATGTTGAATAAATCATGTGGCTATTGAATTTGGCCATTCTTGTAGTATTCCAATCAATTGCTTCACATATCTCGTGCATTATTAAACATTAGCATATTCCTGAGTTTATTCATCCGTCCTCAAATGTTCACACATGATAAGTTGAAATTTGCCGAGCAGATTTCGGTTTTATTTTTACAAATAAATAAAAATCAAAGTATTATTTAAATTTTAAGGGCTTTTTTTTTTCACACTTAATTTAAACAAACAATAAGAAACAATTAGTTTTTAATGTATTTGAAACAACTGAACAAATATGTACCTTAAATTCAAAGAAAAATTAAAATTAAAACATAAGAAACGTAAAAATAAAAATATTTTAAGTATGAAAACTAATGATTATAAAATTTTCATCGTATTTCGAAAACTTTTTCTTTATAATATACTAAAATTAATTTTTATATTGATTACAATTAAAAAAAAAGCTCATTATAATTTTTTGTTTCTCCCATTATGTACATGATAAATCTTTTTTTTTTTTCTAAAAAAATAATTGAATTTAATTTCTATAGTTTTAAAATTATTTTTTCCTTAAAATTTTGCCAAATTATTATTATATAACGTCAATAATAATGATAAAAAAATGGTCAAACCTAAAAATCTAAAGAAAGTATACTAAATGGGAGTAAGGACAAGATTGTCAACTGCATATTGTTTTAAATAAATTATAAATATGAAATTAAATAATCATATTAGATGATATCACAATACAGCCAAAGCATTACTTGACATAAAATTAAAATATATAGCATTTTAAAATTTCCCTTCGAAATCTCTTTTTAAGGGGAGAAAAATAGTTTGAAATTGCACAACATTGCAGGATGCGTATATAGAGTATTACTAAGTTTATATGCAGTAAGTAGTAGTGCACATTTTTACATTTGAATTCCTTTCCATTATATATGAATTGATAAAGCTTTTTTTCAGACATATATTTTTGGAAAAGATATTATATCTATATTAAAATATAATTATATATTTTTAACTATGATTAACTAATAAATTCCAAATGAATATGACCAAGTAAAATATAATTTCAAATGAATGTGACCAAGTAAATTTATAATTTATACCATTTTTTCAAATATTTTGGTTTTACTTTTAACTGATTTAAATATATAGTTAAACAAATCATTTTTAAAGCAGAAATAAATTCAAATATTAAGTTGGCGGTCACGTCTGAATCAGCTACTGGCATCCATTGTGGTCCATATGGACACGAAGAGACTCGAGGACGATTGTGTGAACGTGTGAAAGTGTCTCGTATAAATACTCAAGTTTGTTCGTTGATCCAGGTATTCTTCTATAAGACAAGTAAATCCGGAGAATTTATCCCTAAAACTTCTTTAAGAAGGCATTATTCTTTCCCATCATCCACGTATCAGGCATACTATACATAAGGCAAATCCTTGGCATATGCAAGTTGTCCACTGATGTTAAAAGAACCCATACCATAAAAACCATATAAAAAAAATCATATAATTTAAATTCCTTTTTATCGAACTTAATTCTGCATCAGTGTCTTATTACTGAAACAAGACACATGCCCCTCGTCACCAATAACATTTTAGATAAAGAACATTTATAAAGTACCTTTTTTCGATAGTTAGTCAAGAAAATTCACAACATTCACTCCGAGGATTACCACTACAAACACAGCAACCGCCATCTCTTTCATATTGTCACTTTCCAAAACAAATGTCTGATCACTCCAGTTTAAGCCATAAATTCCCACGTCAAAATAAATCACGATGAAGAATCGATAGATTCCGCGCGGGCAGTGGATCATCGAAGGTACGAGGCCACAGAAAATCGGTTCCCGCGAACGACGACTCCTTCTCAGTTCATTCGTATTGCTGTCGGGAGTTCTAGTCAGGTGATGGGCCATGATTTAGTGAGGGCAATTTTACACCAAGTAAGCAATTTCTTCGGTAGTGCTGGGGCAATACCTTTTTTTTTTTTTTGGTGACGCAGTAGGGTGTCGGGAACGTTTGATGCATTACCCGGGGACCACCCACTGAAGCCCACAGTGAGGAAAAGCAGTTTTATTTGGATTATTTTTTCTGCCTCCGACAGCCTAACATGTGCTAAGTCATTCCGATGCCATTTCATCTTGTCATAGACCATGCCTCATGTTGATATGACGGCTCATAGTAAGGAGCGGCGAACTGCAGATGGGGGTCTTGGAACATGCTCTCACCCTGGGAATTGAATTCGGCAATTGTTTCACTGCCAAGAGCGGCTTGGGTGCTAAAATTTCTCGTTTGCACTTTGGAATGGGTGCTCACAGCTGTGTCGGTAATTGTTTGAGCATAAGGAGGAATTGATAGTTATCTTAAGGCCACTTCAACATAAATGTCTTTAATGGCAACATATAAATTTTAAAGTGCTTCACTATAAATTGTCCTTAATTTTTAAATGCAGTTCAAAACAGTTGGATGTGCTTACTACATTATAGGATGTTTCTATTGATTTTTCAAAGATAGTGAGTGATATTTAAAATCAAGTATGCGCAATATTTTATTCATGGTGCATATATTTGTATATACAACTACATGTTGCAGATACATTTTATTAATTTATAAATGCGTCTAAAATTAGGTAAAAAACCCCCATTATATTCAGTATCATTTAAATTAATAAAAATTAGTGCATAAATGCATATTATTCCACGGATAATTCAAAACAAATTTTGGGTTCAGAAAAAAAAATAATTCTGTAATTTGTACTGCATGTGGGATGAAAAATAATAACAGTTTCTCTTAAACCCAAGTAAAAATTATAATAAATATCACATTATTTATTACATTAATTATAACGAAAAAAAATCCTGTTAGGAACGAAGTCAAAAGTTTAAAAAAATTTTTCGCGTTTCAATACTGGTAATTATTTGAGTTAGAATAGTATATTACTTCGTCAGTCGTCTTAGAATCAGTAAATTGCGATAAGATAGAGTGTTATTAAAAAAAAATGTATCATGGTTGATCGACCATATGTACTTAATTGTTCATTCGGAAGCAAAATTGGTGTGTATTTAAATTATCTTTAAATAGAAAGCTGTTCAGCATAAAATTCTGTAAGTTTTTGAAAGAATAATGTTAACAAAATTTGACAGAAAACGCACTAAAAAAAATATTTTTTTCCCTTCTTAGCAACTATATTTCTCTTTAAATTGCTAATTAAAGCAAAATTTATGTTTAAAGTAAAATAAGATTAAATATAAAAATAAATTTCCATCAATATAATGTCTTAGAATATATTAGACATTCAATGGAAAAAATAATTATTTATAAATGCATAGAAATATTTTTTTTTCATAAATTTGCTAATTTGTTCTCCACTGCAAGTAAATTTTTCACTACTTTTGTATAATGTTTCGCTCATGATTTAAAATTAAAAACAATCAAAAAAAAAAAAAAATCCATAAAATATTGCTAAGTAATTTATCCTACTGAAACATCAATAAGGAAGGACAAGATTTTATTTATGAGAAAAGAAAACTAATCATTAAATCCCGCTTGACAATTTGTACTAATCAATCAATCAGTCAAAGCAAATTTTTAAGTCATAACATTAAAAATATACTTAAAGTTTCAAGCAGATAATTAGCCAACGGCTATCTATTTTTTGTAAAAATTTTTTCTAAAATTAAAGCAATAAAACTTTGAACTATACGAAGCAATACAAAAGGATTTAAATTTTTCTATCGTCACCATACAGATTTTTTTTTTTTTTGATAATTATAAATTAACGAAGAAAATAATTTTTTCGTGTAAGAAATTAATATGCCACTTGCGAAAAACTTTAATGAACTCAAAATGTTATTTTGTCTACTTAAAAATGTTTTCTTTAAATTATTTGGAAATTTTTTTTTAAAAAATGAAAATTAAAATTTGCTGGAAAAAGGTACATTTAAATCACTGATTGAGATAAGGGCTTCAACAACTATATTTAAGACCTGAACATTACAAGTTAATTAAAATATTTAGAAAAAAGGTCCTCAAACAATGCAATTTTTAATAAAATAAACTAAAACTAAAAAAATTGGCAGAACCTTCAGTGTATTCCACAATAAATCTAGTAGAATCAATGACAAGAATGTTTGCTTGACTTTGAGCATCCAGATATCATCAAATAAAATATTAAATACTACACAGATGGGGAAGAATTTATAAGTAAAGTTCCAATATTTTAACTTCGAAACATAACATTGCATCTTTTTAATACCTTAATTAAGAAACTTTTAACTCATTTAAAAATGCCTTAAAACAATTTTAGACTGAATTCTTATGCATAATATAAATATAATGCATAAGAAATTCTACTAAAAAGAAATAATAATTGTCCTGTTATAAAATTTTTTAATTAAATGTTAGTATTAAAATGAAAATTGTAAATGAAAAAATAAATAATGGAATGATTAAATTACTTTTCACTATACTGAGTAGCATTCATTATGAGGACGTAATAGTATAATTACAATGCTTGTTTAAAAGAAAAATTTTATTTAAATTACAAAATTTTTCTAAATTATATAATACGTCTACGGTGTTATGCATTAGCAAAAATAAATATGAAAATTATAAAATGCTTTTTAATACAAAGCATAGTGTTTTCACAAATCGATAACCACACTTAATAATAGCTTCTGTTGCATGGTAAAGTAAATATAAAATGAAGATAACTAATAAAATCTACATTGTTAAGTATCAAAGTCATTCTAAATGAACATATAAGTTAAACCTTATAAGGGTTAACTTATGAGTTCTATAAAAAAATAGGTAATTATAAAAAGGTTAAACTTATAAGTACTATAAGGTTTTTAAACATTTCAAAAGAATTATTTTTTTGGATCAAATAAAAAAAAATTCATTTGCAAATCTTCGATTTTTAGAACAACTTTATTTTTCTTCAAAGGAAAAATGGAGCTTGTTTTATAAAAAAAGACAGTATTTATTTTTCAACACCTCAAAAATATACTTTCAATGAAAATCAAAACAATATAGTTATTAAAAATTAAATCAATATATTATTATTTATATGTATATATATATATATATATCATAATTATTTTTAAGAAAATTCTTACTGTGTTTTTCTGTCTTTTGTTTTCTAGTTTTAATAATATATTATTTGAATTTAGCCAACAAAGATTTTTTTTCAATTCACAAATAAGTATGAAAACTATAAATATTTAGAGCAAGGGATAACAAAATATTTTTTATTTTCTATAAACATCAAACTTTCTTCACAGAAAAATATTTTTCTAATAAATTCTCTATTCGTCCGAAAATCAAACACTTTCTTTTTGTAAACTAAAATAAATGCAACCCCTCAAACACTTCTCTCTTATTTTAACGAAAACAATCTTTTAAGCATCATTTCGGGTGGAAATTATATTATAATATTGAAGATTGTTCACCATGTTTAAAATAAAATGGAACAATTATAGAATTATCGTGTTTCTAAATAACAGACGATTCATCACAAGAAACTGGAAATTAAATTACAGATTTTCATTGTGTTGACTGCGACCACTTCATAATCCTAGAATGTCTCTTTTAGAAGTCAAACGTTTGCCGAAATAAAATTTAATATTTCTCAGCAGTATGGTTAAAAAAACTTAAAATTAATGCCATACTTTATACCTCTAATTTTCGGTGCCGCGTAGTTCAAGCATATCTAGAAGACAAAACAAATGAAAAGTGAATAGATGGAAGATGATATCTAAATTATTATTTTAAAACCCATTTATCACATTTAGCATTTGCTGCTTTTTTTTTTCTCCTTGAAATTCAGAATATTTAAATCTTAACATTAAAGTATAATTTTATCAAAGATAATAACGATTCATTCATAAGGCTTAATGCATGCGTATTTCTTTTACATTTAAAATTTTTGGAATGCAAAAACAACAAGGTATTGTTGAAAAATAATTTCTATGCAGAACATCTCAAGACGACTTTTATATCTTCTTTTAAACAGATGCAATAAAAAAAAAAGAAAGCCTCACTATTTTTATATGAAATACTTTATTTCATCTTTTTATTGACAGGAACTATCTTCAATTTTTATTCTTCTTATTCCATGCACTTGCGTTACTTATACAGGGGCCACAAATCTTTTCACTTTATAATACATATTGGGGAAATTTTCAATCGATATTTATAAAAATGAATGTTTATATATATGGTATTAAGTTAAAAACTTAGTCATAATTATTTTCCAATTTATTTTTACTTTCTATTTTTGTCCCTTCTTCTTTGTATTTAGTAGGAAAAAAAGAACGGTCATATTCAAATTACTTCTTTTGTAACTAAACAAAAAACAATCTTTGCCTGGTGGTATCTGGCGCTACCTGGTGGTGTGATTTGGAAATTTTCTTTAAAATTAAGTTAATTCTTTCAAATATTTTATTTTTGAACTTTATATTATTCTTTTTTAATATATTTCAAATATTCTATTACATGGACTTATTTATATTTTACTTTCTAAAAGTTTTTATTTATAAATAATTATTTACAATAATTTTTCTTTACAGTCTGATAAACCATGATTCTTAATTGTTATCAGTGTTTTGTATACATGATGGAGGTTTTCTAATCATTCCAATGCACTTGTCACCTACGTTTTTCCTAATACATTTTACTAGAACTAAATATCGTCGAAATGTAGAAAACATTTCCATGAATTTGGCAGGATATTTATAAACAAGTAATATAAAAAAAAAAATTTTAAAGTCAATTCTACTTTTTTTTTTTCACTATATTGCAGAAAGTTCTTTATAAATAATTTTCATTCATTTTTTTAAGTTTATCTGGCGCCATCTATTGGTAGATATATGAAACTGAAATCTAAAAAAAAATATAATTAATTAATTAAATTAAATTACTGAATTAATATTTGAAAAAACTGTATTAACATCCAGTGTCATCCACTACAAGTTAAAAAAAATGTATTTGAATTTGAGTGGATGAATAAAAAGTATTTTATGAACGATTGAAAATTTGAACAAGATATATATAGGGAGAGTGTGAGCTAATAGTAGGAATTGGAAAAAATAATACAAAAAAATAAAGTAAGTTATAGATTTAAGATGATGAATACTTTAATGTCAGGAGGGAAATTAAAAGTATTTAATTTTCTGTAGCCACATCATGGGATTGTAGCTATGAGGTGCCAATGATATAGGGGTCTTTTCTTATAAACAGCAGAACTATAGTTCTTTTCGAATCAGTGAATATGACAGTTTCATTTAACTTTTTCGTTTGTTTCTATAAGTGTTTTACACTTCATTGAGTATAATGCCTCCAAGGAAATATAAGGTGTATGGTCAAGTCAATTTTACACTACATTCATTCTCTCTATACAGTAAGAATTACTACTCTATGATTATGTAGTTTCTTGTTTCCCTATCATATTACATTCTTCTATCTGACAAAATATAGGAAAAATAAATACTTTGGTAAAACAGAGTAAAGTGCTAATCTCAGTCTAAATATCGCCATTATTTAAGCCATTTAAGATACAACATTACAAATCTCATTTACTGTGTAGTATAGGAAAAAAAAAGTTAAAGCTGCAAATACTGCATTAAAAAAGAACTAATAAGTTTGTTTGTATTCAAAAAATTACATAAAAAATTTAGTTATCAATATTTACATGAAATATTGCTAGTTATATCCAAACAAGATTTGGTTTCAAATTCAAGTACATATTTATAAAAATTACGAGAAAAACTATATACTATATAATTTACTATAGAATGTAATATAAATAATATTAAGTAAAAGAAATTTACAGGCACTATTTAAAAAAAATTTAAATATTGTTTAATAAAGGTCTATTTTCATACTTGTAAACAATTGTAAAGTAGTTTGTGAAAAAAAACAACATTTATTTCCTATCTGTAACATGATTTATACAAATTAACTGATATAACTACCCGACTCGTAGCCTAGTGACAGCGTGCAGAAGGGCTGAAGTTTGAATCCACAGGCAGCATTGTTGCAGTTAAGGCTTTCAGAAACATGGAGTCTGGATGGCAATTATAATATTATGTTTAAAAGAGCCTCACATCGATAGTCAAGCTACCTGGTGGTATTTTTCCCACATGGAGCATTTATATTTAAATTTGCCCCAGAAAGGAACTGTCTTCCCCTCGTCTGTAGGCTGCTCGTCAAATAAATAAGTTGTACATGAGAACCATTGATAGTTATGCGAAAAAAATCATTTTATAATCTAGTTGTTAGTTCCATTTTTTTTTTTTCAGATCCAAAAGATCAGGGGTCTCCAAACTACTGCCGGCTGGCAAAATCCGGCCCACCAGTGACATCAATCCGGCCCGTGACAACCAATAGCTTATTGTTGCTGTAATAAGTTGGATAAAAAAACACAGAATGATAATAATTCGGTTTTATTTACTTGCTGGTAAAGCTAAATGACAAGCATAATACGCAGAAAATTTAACTTAAGCATAACAACTAACAAATAATTGAAATGAATACCACTAACATTATAAACTAGTGAACATCCCGCGGTAGTTATGTTGGGGTAAAGAGTTTCGCATATGTATGTATATCGATGTTTGGAATATATATATATATATATACTGAATCAAACATATGATATTTATCCTGAAAATTCCTCAGGAACGGACAAGCTAAATTAACGCGAATGAAACCGCGGGGTATCCTCTTGCAATATATATATATATATATATTAATGAGATTTATGTAATTGTGATTATTCACTGACAATAGTTTGTAGTTAGCAAGGGCATGCTCACTTAGAGCGCGTACTCGGCGACTGGTCTAGAAATTATAGATAATGGAAGGAAAATTAAAAAGGTTTTGGCCCTAGGTACTTACTGGAGTAAACAATATGGCCTTAAGGCTGGAAAGTTTGGAGACCCCTGCAATAGATAACTAAAATGTTCCTTACCAAGTAATCACAAGTGATAAAACAACTACCAATTTAAAATAATCAACTCATAGCAAAATTTAAGCAAATCTCTCAATAATGCATTTATGAAATATAACCTTCATATAAACCTGAATGTTTTTCACTGACAAATTGTTTATAATTTCTGTAAATTGAATAAATACAAGTACAATTTGAAATAATTCTAAATAAATACAAGGTAGAATTATTACTTTATTATATAACTAACATTGATTAAATTAACAAATTTAAAATTTTCATTTATAAACACCTAATATTAACTTTGTATTTCGGTTGATTGATTTTATTCGTTTTGCAAAATAATATAAAATTGAAAAATGTTTTAATTTGAGTTTAAAATTTGTTTATTTTATAAATTATTTTTCTAATAAAATTTTGTTGAATAAAAATTATTTAAATAAGAATTATTTTTAATTCCAACTCATAATCAATCAGACTTTTATGCTTACATTCAATGACATAATTACATTTGGCATTATGATTTATTTCTTAAAGTAATCCTTATGAAATAAGGTTTCGAATTATTTAATAAGAAACAATATAAAAAATATACTTTAATCACTAACAAAAATATTTTTAACTTACCTAGGAAAGACTTTAAAAATATGTTCTTTTCTCAAAAAAACACAACATTATATATTTTGAATCACAATTGTTCAATATTTTTCATAGTATAAAATTATTTAAATATAAATCCACACCGAATTCAAAAATATCTTTTGATTTTTGGTAACAGTAAACCAGTTACGACAATTGAAGGAAAAATACTTTCATCACATTTTTGTTTTTTTTAAAACCTTCTTTGTAAATACTAATTTAAAAAAAAAATTTTTTACCTTTTGAAAATGAAAAAAATTTTTAAGAGAAAGAAACACATTTTAAAACACGGAAAGAGAAGAGAGAAGTTTTTAAAAATCGCAAGGAAAAAAAAAAAAGAAAAAAGAAACAACGCAGAAAATACCGCAGACAAAACAAGCAAAGCATTTTTCGAAAACTTAGGAAAGTTAAAAAAAAAAAATGAAATTACGAAAACAATTTTTTGAAAACAGCGAATTCTGGACGTGATGACTGATAGGCATTTTACATTAAAAAAGACATTACAAAAATGAATTAAATTTCTTTTTTTTTTTTTTTTTTATCCAACATTTGAAATCGATATTTTTTTTTTATTTTCAATTGGAAAGTATTTATTAAACATAGCGGCGTCGTATTTCAGATCTTGAACTGCAGCGTGCAATGACCTCTATAAAAAATTTGCGTCATAGTGTTAAATATTTATTACCAGCGTTGTTTATCACCTATTTTAAAATAAAGAAAAGGGACTACCTATTAGAAACACATATTTATAGGCTTTAAAACATTTCTTAGATGTGCTGAATTTTCTAAATAACTTGAGGATATCTTTGAAAGCGCTTTATTTATTATTCAGAAAAACATAATGTATACATCTTCATAAAAATATTTTTATATATAAATATTATATACTTTAAAAAAATATGCGTCGAATATGTGAGCTGATCAGCATAAAAGAAAACAAAAATGGTAATAAAAATGGTATTCCATATTTTTTATTTAATATTATTTGTTTTCATTTTTTAAACGAGCAGTTATGGGATGCTATGAATACATTTTTACGTAACAATTTTTGTAGAAGTTTGCCGCACTGCAAATTACTAGGCTAAACATATAAATGTATAACTATTTTTTATAATACTTATTAAAGTTTTATCGCTTTAAATTTAAAAATATAATATTCATCGTTAATAATTTCACTTAAAAAGAAAACCTATAATTATGCTAATGATGCTTTATTTGTTTTTGTTTTCAACGAAAGAAGTCTAAGAAATCTTTAGAGTACATTGCATTTGATACGAAAAATGACAAACTAGACATTATTTCTTTAAATAAAAATAGTAATAGTTCTGTGGCAATAACCTTTATTTGTTATTTTCAAAATTAATTTAACTTTCGCTAGTACACTGTTAGCAATTAAAATAGTATAGCGTAAAGACGGAATTCAAAATTTAAATGTAAGGTACTGGTATATATAATAACATACTGGCATACATAAATAATGAAATAATGATCATCATGTAGTAGCACAACTTACAGTTTATATTAAATGGCAACTGGCGTATCGATTATGGAGTACCAATAGGGATAGACCCCTTAACCACCTCATCTTAATTCATATATAAATTTACG
The DNA here is from genome assembly GCA_021605075.1 of Caerostris darwini. Taxonomy (NCBI): domain Eukaryota; kingdom Metazoa; phylum Arthropoda; class Arachnida; order Araneae; family Araneidae; genus Caerostris; species Caerostris darwini. The sequence continues at coordinate 178,399 of BPLQ01004710.1, forward strand.
ATTTTAATTGGCTGGTTAAATGTTAGTAAAAATTAAAAATACTAAAAATAAATAAAAGTAAGATACAAAATTAAAAGAATTTAAGTTTAAATTAGGGACCAGTTGTCGATGCCACAAAACTATCGAGTAGGATGTAATTATAGTGATAAGGGTATGCTGAACGGAAATATATTAAATAGATGATTTCAAAACGTGCAAAAAAAACTGTTGATTGCTTGTGCTGAAGTTTTGTGGAGGTGAAATGCCAACCAATAAAATCCAGAATATGATCGTGTCGGGATTGTGGCTTAGAGAGGCAATGCGTTATCGTTCTGCGATATTGTTTTTCTTGTTGGTCGAAATTCCATCACTGATGTCACGTGAAAATGAGGCCTGATGGCCGAATGGCTAGTGCTCTGGCGTTCGGTACCACAGGTATCGGGTTCAAATCCCGGCTTTGCATGGATGTTTGTAGTGGTTCGGAATCCACTTTAAGCTGTAGGTCCCGGTTCTAATAGGATCGTAGAGCGCTGCGGGGACATTGTTACTCCGCGTCCGTGGCTAACCATCAAGTGACACGCGCCCCCTGGGTCATGCAAAGTGAGTAACATCAGTGCAGTCCTTATGGCGAAAGATCACGGTCTATTTGCCAGCTGCATTAGAAGGGAAAAAAAAAGAAAAAATGATGTCACGTGAATATGAAATCGATGACTCCAAAAACGTCGTGTGAAATCTCAGCGGTTCTTGGTCATTAATGCCCGAGAGGACATAACGTTTATGCTGTCTTCATAGCTTTGCGGGATCATACAATTACGTCAGTCAGGAAAAGTGCAGTTTGTGCGACACCGTCAGTATATACGGCGCGATGACGTCTACAGCACCACAGTCAACATGGTAAGCATCGCTGTGACTTCCCTTGATATTATAGTACAGACAAGGACAGGACATCAAGTCGCATGTTCAGGAAAATCGCGATATGTGATCATGATAATCAAGAGGAATGACCATAGCCAGTAATCCAATTATTTTCTATAGCATAAAGTTGAAACCATATTTAATGCTATACCCGTATCTGCCATTCAAAATATTCAATTGGATGCACAGATAGATCAGAGCTCAATTGCTGCTAAAGGCAACTGCTTTGCGTATTTAGACATTTTTGTTCTGAAAAAAAAAGGTATCTTAGGCCTATAATTCGATTACTTTTTCATAATACCATTAATATATTTCGATCAACGAATTAAAGTTATAGCAACAGACATTCATTCTTATTACAGAAATGCACCCAAAATATATATTTGCCACAGATTGTTAAAAATATTTTTGGGAAACAAATATTTTATGGTATTATATATTTAAATTATAAAGTTATTAAATTATAAGTTGAAAAAAACTTTAAATTTATAAAGAATAATTTTTTTTGCAAATTAGATCCAATGATTTTGGATGCGTGCAACATTATAAAAGAGTAGCATAATAAAATTTACAATGAAAAATGAATATACATCTTCCTAGAAAGTGTAGACGAATAATCAAAAATATTTTTTTAATAAAGTCAGTTTAATAAATCTTGAATTTTTCGTAAGAAGTCTAATAAATACATTTAGATCAAAGAAACTGATAATTATACAATTAAATTATGAATTAATAAATGATATTCCCTATTTCAAACTTTGAAGTTTCTACTTCAACTAATCTCCTTTTTTAAATTTAATTTTAAAAGTATAAAAAAAAAAAAAATTAAGAATGATCTTCCATTAGGAAACTAATTTATTATTGTTGAAAGTAAAATAGTTCAACTAGAAATAAATTATAGGAAAAGTGATTTGACGATGCAGAAGGCAGAATACGATGCAGAAGTAGACAATATGATATAAAAAAATATTAAACAATATATTAAAACAATATATAATAAACAATATACAAAAAACAATTTTTTATCTTATAATATTACTTCTAAACTTTCTTTTCTATTCCCATATAAGCTATCAAAACTATTCAAATAGTTAGAACTCATTAGCCTAGTTAGAAAAAGAGTAAATACTTTTTTTTAACGATTATTCTCATTAAAAGAGTTTGAATTACATTATTTTTGTCCATTGCAATCGTAGTTTAATTTTGCCCATTAGAAAGAATAGAGGAAATTTTCTCTCAAATAAATTGCTTCAATTAAATGAAGTGAATAAATTAAATTGTTTTTTTTCCTAATTAATTTCAATAAAATGTTTTTACACTAGAGAAATAGCATATAGAAGGTTCCATGATAATTTTTAGCAATTTCGTAACCGTTCGTCAAATAGTAAATATCCCAGCATTACAAAGAACTATAAAAAAAGAAATTTTAAAAATATTGTTGAACTATTTTCATAAATTATGTGCATATATGAACGGGAAAATTATACATGTTGATATTAATTGAAATCTTTTGATTTTTTTTTCTATTTAACAAAAGTCTAGTGTTATTAAAAAAAATAATAGCATAAAAATTATCTAATATATTTAACAGAAACAAATAAAATAAATTTGGTTTAGAAATAATATAATGAGCATATTAATAATATGTAAAAATGGTTATGAAAAATTATCCTTTTTCAAACATTTCGAATTCTCGATTTTTAATTACGATTAAATTACACGAAGCTTTTAATATTCCATTAAATGTTACTAATGGCTAATTTTAAAACTTCAATTCGTTTTCCATAAAAATTAGATATTTTTAAAATTTTGTATAATTTATGTAAATTAAACTATTCTGATTAATTAATCTATTCTGTTTTAATATTAACATATTATTACTAATAATTAATTACATATTTTATAGTACGCAATTAATTATTAGTATGTGACTTATTATTAGTATATTGCAAAGTACTGCGATTATTTTCTTATTAAAAGTAAATGTTACAAGAAGTCTTCGGTATTCTATTGAATTCAGTAATTCTATTATTTAAAGCTACTAAAATAATATCAAGTTATAATTAAGAGCTAATTTTAAAGTATCATTGAAATTTAATTTAATTAAATATCTTAAAATATAAAATAAATGAATGGCTATATAAATTAAATCTATTTCTAATTATTTGCATCAACATAATATTCTGGATTTTTATGATTTACTTAATACACAAGGCAATTATTTTATCAGTATAATGTAAATAAACACATAAATCTTACAAGTAGTCTTTTGCAGTTTATTTACTACAATTAATTTGGCAACCATGCAATAGCCAGATAGTCCTCGGAAAGTACTTCCAATTTCTCTCCCCCATATGACCCAAACCTATCGTCACAAACAACTCGGTACCTGTGACTGTAACGACCTTAAGGACTGCCATATGCGTAACGTAGGACATATACCTGTCAACGCAGTACGTATCCACAGTAGCCGAATCTACGGTAGCGACAGCTTTACTGTTGCCCCGACTTGCCCCTAATAGACGCGGCAGCCGCGAGGCACGTTTCCGCGGCACAAGTTACGAGTGAAGTCAAAAGCGTGTGTATTTTGGACCGATACACAGCCCGGAAAAAAGCACAACTCAACGGTTGCAAAAAGGCTGGGGGAATATTTGTTGGGGGCTTAAAGCCATTATTTTTAAATGCTTAAATAATCTTTTTTGTGGGTTCTATTTGTGGGGTAAGGTAGGGGGATTGCAAATCTTTCTCACCCCCTTACTTACAGTTAATTATTTTGCAGAGAAGAAATCACTCAGGTGACTTTGTTGGCGTGAGTCACAAGCTTACATTTCAAAGTAAATGGGATTTATATAGTGGTTTGGCTTTTTTAAATATTTGATACAGGAAAAACGCTGGGAGACAACGTTATTTAAGATCCGTTATTTTGAGGATTTTGAAGAATTATAGCATCTTTAAGTTGAGTGAATAAATCTTTGGAATAAGATTTACACTATTTATTAGATTTTAGAACAAGATTTGAAGAAAACAGAAATGATTTTAGTCGTTTCGCCATTATTTTAAAGGATTTTTCAGAGACTTACTTACTTACTTGTTTAAAAATAAACACTCCAGATTCGACGAAAGAAAAAAAAAAAGTTTGCAAATTTGTCACTTGTGTCACATGTTAAATGTGGAATACTACATTTAGAAAAGTGGAACTGAATACTTAACTATAATAAGACATTTTTTTTTTTATTAAATAAATATTAAAATAAATTAATTGAAACCAGATAATTTAGCAATTTTCTACAATTAAATAATAAATAAAGTCAACGATCTTAGTAATGAATTAAATTCCCCAATAGATAGTAATAAAATTGATAATCTGAACCATAGAAAACAATTTAATAGAAAACTACAAAATTAAAGAAATAAAAGTAAAGATTTTTCTGTCGTATTAAGAATACCCGGCTTTATCGTCATTATTATTTAATTATCAACGCAATAAGAAAATTCATAGTTTACACAAATTATATCAATTGCATTTTTCTGTAAAGATTTTACTTGTTTTCTATAACAATTCCTAGAAACATTTTCTGAAACTACTTTATATTTAACGCTTAAATCCTAATAATTCATCAAATAATAAAATAAAGTGTTTTTATTCAAAACCCATATTTAAAGGACTCAAATACATTTACAATATATATAAAAATTAGCTTTGGTAGACACAGTATAAGTATCTATACATAGTTTTAGAAGGTCAAAAAGCATGAAGACGGCTGTTATCTGTATGTCATCTAGAGCTGTAAATGAACAAACGTTAGGACATAAAGATTATCTACCCTTCATTTCAACAGCAGATTTATTAGGGAGTGGTCAAAAATTCCTCCAGACAGTGGCTTTAAATCAGTAAAAAGTTCAAAAAAAAAAAAATTTTTTATTTATAGAATTATTCAACATGTTTAATTTAAAAGCAATAAAAATTGTTACATCAGGAATTCTTTATAAATTTCACGTTTATTTTATATGAATCATTAGAAATACGAAAATAAAAAAAAATAAAATAGTAGCAGACTGATTGATAGTTTTTTTTTAAAAAAATATTTATTTGGTACGAATTTATTAAGAATTCCCTGATTTATTATCATCTTTAAATATCTAATTATCATCGCCAATTTTTATCATAATAGCAAAATTTATAATTTACATAAATTGTATTAAAATGTAACGAATTACTTATATCAATTGCATATTCTTCTATTCCCACCTAAATAATATTTTATTGCTCCAAAAATTTGTATTTCTGGTTGAAATCATTTCTTCAAAGAAATAATAGGTTACTAAATTGCTAATATCAGAAAAGAGATTTCTGAAATATGTCATGCAAATTTTAAAAATATTACAAAATTTTTTCTTTGAAAATTCATTTAATAAAATATTTATTTTTAAAATTTAATTAACAAATTTTGAGCTCTAAAATAATATCATAGATGAATTTTCAATAATCTTTTTCTAGAATTAAATTTTCTTATCGAAAATTGATGTCATATTAGTTACTTTACAACTTTTTTTATCAATAAATTTGTCATATTTATTACTTAAAAAACCGAATGACTTGTGTTAAATAGCACATAAAATAAATAGATATTTTTTATCAATCTGTGTAATATATTTTTATCTGGTGTATAAAGAAATATTGCGTTTTGTTACAGTAAAAATCATGACAAAAATAACTCTTCTGTTCTCTTACTTTGGATTAAACATACAATTTAATTATTGCATGATTGCCCTATGTATATATTTTATATTAATTTTGTCGATTTTTTTTTATTTTAAAACATTTTCTTTTGGAATTTTTCTAACCTTTAATTTTTAATCGTGCAGTTAAATTTGTGTTTAAGTTATTCATTCCAAAAAAGGAAAATATTGATAACTCTGTATAACTATATATTGAAAACTCTGAAATTTATTTACAAATAAACAGACAACCATACTAAATTACAAGAAAAAAAATGTTAGAAATTTCCTTTTCTTGCATATTTAGCAAAATTTTAAGATTATCGTAACAATTACATTTATCGATTAATTTACAAAACAATCGATTCCAATGGATATTTAATGTAAATATATAAAAGTAAATTAAATTATAATTTAAAGATTATGCCTTTTAATAGATAGTTTTTGTTTTGTTTGTCGCTCTACAGTAATTTTGTGCACACTTTAGGCTAATTAGATCGGGACATAACTTAACACTTTAATGGGTAGTGTTATACATATATAAAACACTACCTATCAAAGCGTTAAGCATATATATATGCTGTTCTAATGTAGCTGGCAATACAGACAGTTAATCTTTATGCCATAAGCAAGGGCTGCACTGCTGTTACTCATTTAGCACTACCCATGGAGCACGTGTAGCTTGAAGATATGTTACGGACGCGGGTAACACTACCCCTACAACATTCTACGATCCTATTAGGATTGGGATCTTACGGTTTACAGCGGATTCCGAACCACTACAAACATAAATGGCACAGCTGGGATTCGAATCCGATACCTGTGGTACCGAGTGCCAGAGCGCTAGACAATTGGCCATCAGGCCCCTAAGATTATACATATAACACTACCTATCAAAACGATTACAACTAAAAACCTTGAAACTAACTTGTTACATATATATATATATATAAAAACAAGTTAGTTGCAAGGTTTTGAGTTGTGAAGTTATGAATGGACTCATAATTTCTCTCCCAACGATGTTGCAGAAAACTTCAGCTCGGACTCGGATAACTTCCGAAAAAAGATTTTTTTCTTCCTCTGCGACGAAGCCTATTTCTGTAACTTACCACTCACACGAGGAAGAAGAAGAGCGAAAGGGAAATAAAAATGAGAGAGAATTTTTCTCTGAAGCCGTAAATTAGTCCGCGCTCAGATTTACAGTTGCCGTAAATTCCAGTCCCGGGTCCCAACAGTGTCGGATTGTGGCTATAATAAACGGCAGTTTGGGGACGCCCCTAGCCTCCGATTAACTGAGAGTGGCGCTCTGTAAAAAAGAAGAAAAGAAAAAAAAGAAGCGTTGGCGACAAATTTTTCGTGGACTGTTTTTGTGGCGATATAAATCAAGCTTCCGCCGTAATCTGTATTAGGACGCTGGGTTTCTAAGTAAGATGTTTCCATGCAGAGACAGAGAGAGGGAGCTCTTATTTTATTTCGGTGCGGTATTTCCTTACTTTTTTATAAAAGTGCCAGGGATATTTATTTCGCACTCGACGTGGGCTTAAATGTCGCCAACGATGTCTTTCCTCATTAAAACCATCGACAAGGAACATTAAACTCGGTGGCTATCTGTCAGAAGGAGCAGCGGAACCTAAGTCAGGCAGTTTTGAGATTCCTTTACTTTTTTAATGAATATTTATAAATAAATTTAATTTTTCTTTAGTGTCTTTACTGAAAATTATCACATTGATTTTGAACAGCTTTATTTAGCAATATTACACTGCAAAAAAATAATGAAACTTCGTATAGTAGTTTAAAGTATATAAACACGATACATTATTATTCATCTTTCACGGGAGCTAGAACAAATTGTAGGATAACATTATTAATGATATTTTCTAACTGCACAAACATTAAAATATGTAATTATACTATCTAACTCCCTACCACTACGGTATAGTGGTACCTACTGGCAGATTCCTAAACAGGAGATATTTTTCTTTTTACTGGGTAGAATTTTCAGTCCTATGTATGTATTTTCAGTCCTATCATTAGACCGGGACCTACAGTTTAAAGTGGATTCCGAACCACTACAAACATCTATAGCACCTACAGAACTCAAACCCTGTGGCACCGCGCCAGAGCGCAAGTCGCTCGGCAATCCGAACAACATAACTATACTAGCATAAGTAAATATTATAAATAAAAATATGATATATTTCAAAAAAAATATCAGTCGTCAATCTTTCATTTCTTCTAATTTAGAATCAAAGATTTTGGATCCAAAATTAGAAGAGAAAAACAGGAACAATAAATAATAAAAACTATTCGGTTAGAACTTACTATTTTTGTTCATTAAATGGGTTAATAAGGTTTTAATTAATCGGGTTTTTTTGTCTGCCTTGTGTTGCTACAAGTAATCCATCGATGTTAATTTCGGGCTTCCCCATACTGCATGTGGACGATTTCAGTCAGGCAGTAAACTATTGATGCGAGGCGCTTATATGCGCTGTTAGAATAGTCATTGGTTGTTCTTTCTGAAAACGCGCGCCTCCAATCAGTGACGGATTTAGGTTGGATGGCGCCCTAGGCCCAAATTAATTTGACGTCCTTATATATAATAATAATATATATATTATGATTTTAAAAGCTCTAGTACTTTCTAAATTAATCATGGTAATCTTTGAAAAACGCCTCACATTACGTAAAACTATAAAATTTGTGAGATTAAAACAAATAATAGAGTTTTTGAGTAACCGGACAAAGGTATAATTAAATGTGGTGAATTAATATTTTGTGTTATAAAGATGAACAAACGCTAAATGTAGATTTTTTTAAAGAAAAATTTATGAAAAATCTAACGTCAACAGATAAATGCTGCACTTAACGAAATTTTTTATAGTACCTATTTTTAGATATTTTAAATTTTACTACTTACACGATTCATTATTTTAAAAAATAATTCTACACTTTAAATATTGACATCTTGAGGTTGTCAAAGATCAAACAAAATCGATTTCAAATTTTTGCCATCTCGAAAATTTTGGCGCCCCTAAAATTATGCCGCCCCAGGACCGGGCCTAAGCCTAAATCCCCGTCACTATCTACAACGGATCTAAATCTGAACTTTTCTATACCCTACCACGAGGCAATGAGTCGGTTACAATGAGGTTAAAATACATTATTGTGTAATTTGTTATGTCAAGTAAACGAAAGTCAATTGTAAATTCTTCTAATTGTTAAAATTAATTACGAATAATTGTAAAAATAAAAATTTTGAATATGGAAGCACAAGAGCCGGAAGAAAAAAAAAATTGAATGGGCTACAATAATTTGTCTTAGAACATTAAATTTTAAAAAATGCTAATTTTTATTGCAAATTTGCAATAATAATAATAATGCAAATACACAGAAACTTTTTTTTCCTGGATGAAATAGCTTATCAGAAAAAGAGAGAGAAAAAAAATAGGGTGAATTTTTATTTTTGTTTAAGATGCAGATTAAAAAAAATTCTCTTAGCACCATAAATTGTTTTGACATCAAATTAATAAATAAAAAAATATATATAATTAGTTATAAATTATATTTATAAAAAATTGTATGCGCTTTGCCATCTATTAAGTTTATAGATGGCAAAACGCACACACACACAAATATTTATTTATTTAAATGAAAAAATAATAATTAAATTAACGCATTTATTTGCATTGACACATTCAAATGCAAATAAATGCGTTAATTTAATTATTATTTTTTGAGATATTATATTTTCTCAAAAATTTTGAGATATTTTAACTATTTTTACAGCAAGTACAGAAATCCATCATCATTTTAATTATTATGATATATGAAACTTATTATAATTACTTATTAATTTTTTGGAAATCTAATAAAAACTTTATAGGAGGAAAATGAGTTAAATTGAAGAATATTTTAAAGTTATAGGTAACTATTTGCATTGCAAATACTAGCCTAATAATATTGAAAATAGATTTCCTTTTTTCACAATAATTTTTAACATTAAAGACATTTGTTTAGTCGTAATCTATTTAATAATTTGAAATATATTATTACATATGCATAGCACATAGATTAAAATTGGAAATAGAATAATATATATATTTTTTAATTTTACAATAGATTTTGGTTTTTTTATAGTTCTCCTTTTGAAATAAATGCAAGAATATGAAAATATAATGTAAGAGTATGATTAATAAATAAATCTCAGAGGTCATAGATGTTTCGAGGGGGGAATAATTTACTTATTTAATAAATTTCAAATTTCATTGTATTCAATGGTTTTATTAATAATAAAATTAATAAATATACTTCAAACATTGATGATTTTTGTGCTGTTTTATTAAAAAAATGAATCACGAAAAGGAGCGATATAAATTTTCTAATTTTAATTCACTATTAAGTTACTGTTACTCAGTCATCAGCTTACTTTCGATCATTTACATAATTAAAGTAGAGTAAAAATAGTATTTACTAAAACATGTGCCATTTATTATAGCTATCATCGATAAATTTACCAGCCGATCTAGTAACCTTGAACATAAATTATTTTTAGCTTTGAACATGATCTCGTTCTCCTAGCACTTGTAGAGAGCACTAGCATGAAGCTGGTAATATTTTTAATGATGATCTTTTTGTTCCAAAAATTGAACACAACTTATTTTCGTGAATATAAACCAGAACCATCAGTTATTATTTGAATGAAGGCCTTTTACTCGAACAACTTTTGGAGCTAACATTTTTTTACGCAATTCTTCCTTATATCTTTATTATCATTGCCACCCAAAAGAATTTGAAAATCGAAGCATTCTTTTTCACATTATATTATTAATTTTTAAATATGCTGCTCCTTTTAAATCTATACGTAGCAAATTTAGCTATTTGAAGTTAATGAAATTGTAAGACATATTTTTATAGCACAACTAAGGGACAATAGGTGTTTATCAACAGCTTGAATGCTAGTTGCATTTGCTATGATTGGACTAGTCATAGTTTTGTTATTTATTAAGGGAGTGAGAATGAAATTTTATCAATTTACATTGAATACAATATTGTTGTAAGCCTATAAAATTTAAATAAAAATGTTTATTACAGAAAAAGAATCACAGATGGCCAATTGACTAAAGCTCTGGCATTTGGTACAAAGGCTACAGGGTCGAGTACAGGCTACAGTGGCATGGATGTTTGTAAGTGGTTCGGAGCCCACGTTAAACTGTAAGTCCCGATCAAATTAGCCTGAAGTGTGCGCAAAATGGCAGTACATCGACAAACCAAACCTTGAAATAGGAACAGTTTTTGAAAATTTGAAATGGGATTGATATGCCTTAGTTACGCTCAAAGAAAAAATTATTTTCCATTAATATAAAATATCTTTTTTGCATGTTCTTAACACCATACTTTAGCTATCAAACTATTTTTAGTATGTTTAAATGCTTCAATTTTTATTCAAAATTTTTTTTTTTTTTAAATTTTGTAAATGACATTTTTTACTCAAAGATATGGCAATAAAATTTAAGAAATGTAAATAAAAACTACTGTATTATGTAGTAACACGCGGACCTATAGTAGAAATGATAAAATTTTCAATGCGTTTATAATTACTTATTTTGCAGATAAAATTAACAAAATCGCAAGAATTAATTTTGAAAAAAGTAAACAAAAATTTAAATTAAACATAACAAATAAAAATGTCTTTAATTTTGCACCATATCGGAGTCCTTCTTGTATCGATGCATTCATGACTTGATGAAGTTGTTTATCACTGTCCGTTGGCTGCAGTGAAAGCGAGATATAATACGATTTCTCAACTTTCGAAAACAACGAAGAAAAAAAAATTTTTTTTTTCTACCTAACCTCAATCACGAGCCCCGAAAGGTATCAGGCTAACTTTTAATTTCAGAAACGAAGAGTAAACAATGTTTATTATTATTTGCCAGTTCAGCATTTTAATTCCACTCATTACGGCAAAGAAAAACGGCAAGAAATGTTCTCTGGAAAAAGAAAAGACCTAAAGAGAGTCGTTGGCAAGCGAGCGTTTCAGGTGTCTGATGGATGGTTTGGCGAAGACAATGAACCACTTGTGTACGGCAGACATTCTGTGTAAAAGCGCGATTCTCACATCATCCTAGGGCATTTAACACTTTTCTTGCAGCTTAAAACAGAAAGAATAGTTCGCGAGTTATTATTTCTGACAAAGGGAAAGCCAAAATCGCTCGAAAAAAACCAACAACAAATAAATAAAATTTTTCGTTGTACTGTAGAATTGTTTGGCGGTGAAAAAAAGGAAGTAAATTCTTGACTGGTCTTATTATTTGGCGGTGTGTCCTTCTTTATAAAGAATAGTCTCAACTGAAAAATGTCGGTTTAGGGAAAAGCAAACATCTCAAATGATGTCAATTAAGAATAGTTTCAACACAATTGGAAAAAAGAAATATATAAATGAAAAGTCGTAAATAACTCTTCAACAATAGATAGTGTTAAGCAGTTGGCGGGAAATTTTTTTTTTTTTTAGAATATGCGTAAATTTGAATAGAGTAATGCGAAATTGTAGGAAAGTGTTCTTTTTAAAATTTAACTATTTAATATCAAAGACATAAAAAGAAAAAATTTCGCATAATGGGTTCCCTGAAATGGTTGAAATAAATTGAAGCCATTAAATTCTCTTCCTAAAAAATTTAATAATTTATTATGCACTGAATTAAGGAAATAAGAATTTCATTCAAACCGTTGATAAGTGAAATAATTTTAAATATTAAATCGCGTATTCATGAAATGAGCTTTATTATATACCTTAAAAAGAGTTAAACAAAATTAAAAAAATTAACTGCTATAATACTATACAATAAAAAAATTAAACGACAAGAAAACACGAGATTTTTATGCAACAATTCATATATATATACTACAGTGTCCAAAAAGTACGACCAATTTTTAATTTAAAATTCCCGGGGCTTATAGAATTTCAAATTTTTTTTTTCTTTTTTTAGGTTGCTGACACTGTCCGTGACATCTGTGTGAAATTTGATGTCAAAATATTCATTAGTGTTTGAGTTACGCTTGGCTTTGCGAGACGCTAAAACTGATTTTGGCGATTTGTGAAATGTCTGAATGAATTGAGCAGAGAACTTGCAGTAAATTTTGTTTGCGGAAACGTATAGAATGTTGCAAAAGGCATTCGGTGAGCATTCCTATATCGGAAGGAAGTGTTTGAACTGTTTACACCACTTCTAAAGAGGGCAGAGAACGCGTTGAAGACGAAGAGCCCTCCGGTCGACCACCAACCTCAATCGACGAAGTTCATGTCAAAAAAATTAAAGATTTGGCGCTTGCAAACCGTCGACTTACAATTAGAGACATTGCTGCTGATGTTGGAATTTCAAAATTCCATTTTAAAAGATGTATTGGGCTTCAAACGCATCAAATCTTGATTGGTACCGAAAACACTGAATGCGCCAACTCCCACTGCATTGATTCTTCGTGAATTTTTCGCCAAAAATGAAACCCATATTGTTCCAAAACCACCGTATTCTCCTGATTTAGCACCTGTCGACTTCTGGCTATTCCCTAAACTCAAAAGATCACTCCGGGGACACCGTTTTGTGTCGATTGAAGAGATTCAACGTGAATCGCAGCGCGCTCTGAAGGCCATCCCTGCCTATGACTTTTTAGCATGCATTGAGGATTGAAAACAAAGTTGGCATAAGTGCATTTGTGTCCGGAGGGGATTACTTTGAAGGCGATGAAATAAATTTGGAAGCATAAATAAAGAGTTTTTGAATAAAAAAATTATTGGTCTTACTTTTTGGGCACAGTATTGTATCTGTTCGAAGTTATCAATACATAAACATTTCACAAAATCAAAGGTCAAATAATCATTATACTAGACTATCAAAAAACAGTAAATCAGCAAAATTATTGCAAAAAATTATGAAAGCTTTATTTTTTCATAGTACATACCATAATCTTTCTATTGTTCAAATTCGTATCCAACGATAAATAACAATTTTTTAAAATTATTTTTGTTTCTTATGGTAAATATTTTAGTTATTTATTTATCATAAACAGAATTTAAAAAATGTTAACTATTAAAAAATAAAATTCTAAACAACTATTAACTATCATAAAATAAAATATTAACATAGTTTATGAATCACTTTATTGTATAAAAGTAACATAACTTCCCCTAATTATAATTTGCTAAGCAATGAGTTAGTTGAACAAAATAAAATCTTAAAAGAATTGTGTTGCGAGAAAATAATATGTGTTGCGAGAAATATAAATATATATATGTGTTGCGAGAAATATAAATATATATATGTGTTGCGAGAAAAATTAATTATACGTTAAAAATAATTTTAAAAGATCTTTAAAATGAAATAAACGATGAATTGTAACATTATTTCTTCATTATCTTATAATGCTGTTATAATGTTTTTAGTAATCCATGAAGTACTTTTTAAGTTTTTTTAACCTATACAAATTTATTTCATTTCACCCCAGGTAAATATTTCAATATATTTCTTGTGTCGACAAATAAACAATTTCATATGAAATTTTTAAAAATCTTACAATAGAAAAAAAAAGAATATTCTAGTTGTGAGGGGGAAAAAATAAAGAATGAAAGCCGATAGAAATTTAAAAAAAAATGTCAAAAACATATCATATTTTTATGAAAAAAAATGGCAGCGTTTGATGTAGTAACAGTGAATCGATTTTGAACTTTTTTATTTTGTATTTTCATATCATAGATTGATGGGGATGAATATTCAAATGCAAACCGACTTTTAAGAATATGTTGTTTTGTATTTAAAAATGTTGGTTTATGAAATGTTTTTATATAATTCTGTATTATTAAAAAAAAAAAAAAAAAAAAAAAAAAAAATACAAACGAATCTGAAAAAAAATTTTCTATTTAGATATAAAATTGTGTATATAGATATCACAAATGTAAACTCATCACACAGCCACGATGTTTTTAAAATCAACTTGAATATCGATAGAAGTAAAAATATAGAGTAAATAAGGGGATAGAAATTCGGCATAAAATCATAGTTGGCAGGACACAAATAATCCACAAACATACAATTGTAAACAATTTTTTTTTCATTTCTAAATGTAATGCATGGTTCGAAAGAATCTATGATCGGACTACTCATTTTGATGCTCAATTCAAATATCTCAGCTCAAGTTCCAAACAAAAATAGATTGTTTTCAGTACTGATCATTCAGCTAAAATAAAACACAGCACGAGGTGATACACTGACATTGAGTCTAAACCATAATTGTTCTTGGAAAGAGACTCGCAGTACGCACAATCAATGAAAACTGCTATTTCAGGAATGTTTTTGAAACTCGTTCTTTCACCTTTCAGGCTATAATGAACTTGAAACATTATGAACAGGGTCATTATGCTTGATCAGACAAGTTGTATTTTTTTCGAATTTATGATGGAAATTGAGAGAATCGAGGGGAGAACGAATGAACCATAAATAAAATAAGGAATGACGAATTTCTTTTCACAGAAATGGCAACATTACATCAAATATTGTTAACAATTTAATTAATTTTCAATAATAAAATTAATTTATCAGCTTATTTTGTACTACTTACAGCAGATATAAAAAGGATTAACAGTTAAAGAATTCGTTGCATTAAAACGTTAGAGAAAATTTATATGTACCTCAGTGTGATTTAACTGAAATTTGTTCTAGAATCTATATTTTGTTTATAATTAATTTATAAATTTTATTATGATTTCTATATCTCGTTTAAAATGCTTAAAAGGGCTTTACAGAACCATGATTATATTAAATAAAAAAAAAACTCATTTAACCATGAGGATTATTTCAGAACATTTAAATCACACATCGTACTCGCATCTGCAAATTTAGGCCTACATGCGCTATGGCAAAATTATTATGCTTACTTGCATGTTAATTCTCTGTATAGAAAAAGTTACAATTAATCGTCCTGAATTTAAACAATTTATTTTGGACAGAAAATTGCCATTTAAACTTTAGCTCACTTGTCCTTTGCCACAAAATTAGCGATATTTTGAAAAAAGAATATTTAATGAAAAGTATTAATATTGAGATTGAAAACAAAGTTTGATACTTTTCTATATATATATAGAGAGAGATTTAACAAGGCTGGAATGTGTTTTGAATATAATTAGCATAACAAGAAAATTTTGCATAAGTGAATTATTTTGATAGTTAAAAAATTAATAACAATATGAATATCAGAAAATAAAAACACACATATCAGATTTGCAAAAATTCACCGAATATTTAATTAATTCTTATGAATATTATTTTTCTAAAAAATATAACATCGAAGATTGGATATTATAACCGAACACCGAACAGCCCCCTGAGGGCTCGCCTATATATATATATATAAAGAATATATAATATCAATAAAAAGAATTGACAAGGAATTAATTACAAACACGATCATTATGCATAATAAAAGCCACAGCAATATTCCCCACACGTAGATTATTATGAGCTTCATAGAAACACAATCAAATTCTATAAAAAAAAAAAAAAAAAAAAAAAAGTATTATAACTATCGCTGTACAAAATTTCAGAAGCTCCTCACACCTTTTTCCAAGATCCGAAATGCACAAGCTGAAGCAAGGAAATTAAAAATCATTAGACAACAGGTGAACGGTGAATTAGCAGATAAAAAAAAAGAACACAAACATTTAAACGAAATATACAATAGCAAGTGTAATTTAAATGGTCCTTAATCAAATTAAACACAAATAAATTAGCAAATTTTATGTATACTTTGACTGCTTTAACTAGCTTTCTTTCATGCCAAGCATATTTTCTAATTGTGTTTAAGACATCGAGATATAGTTTTACAATTTTTTTTTATTTCTTTAGAAAATGAGAGCAGGCATTAGCATCATCATAAGTTTTTGATTTTTTATGTAAAATCTATGCCGTATTTTGCTTAGAGCTATTAAGTAAAAAGAAAGAAAAAAAAACAATGCATTTGATTGAACATTTTAAATTATTAGTTTCATTTAAATGAGAGTACAAATTATCCATAATCTAATTTGCAAAAATGTAGTTCGATATAAATACAATGAATTTTTTTTTATTCATTTCGTTCAAAAAGTTATTCACTTTTAGACTAAATCTAATTTATATACTTTCTATGAATGATGCTTTGACAGCACACAAAGGTTTAGCAAATTCAAAATTCAAAAAGATGGACCAGTTTCCTTATTTAATGCATATAGTAATTCAAATACAAATTCCTTCTGAATTAAACTATTTATAGACTTATTTTTATCCGACTAAAAATTTTTGAACACCACATTCATTATTCGAACCCAATTAAAATTTTTAATTTTTAAATTTTTATTTGCGAAACCCTTACAGCCATGTTCTGTGGTTTCAATACCACCGCTCCTAGTTTTTATTTATGGTGGAGATTATTTCTAGCAACCCCACGCAAATAACTAATCATCCCTGACCTATTTCCGAACACATTTTTTTCTAATAATCCCAAAAACTTTGTCATCACATCGTAAAGATGTTGTGAAACCCAATGACACTGCGGAAACCCAAGACATTACCCTACGCTGAGATGATTCCGATCCGACTTCAATACGCAACTTGATAAAGATAAAACAAATGCGTAACTCTAACCTTCTTCCATCTTCAAAAAATAGTAACTATGTACTATTTCCGCGATTCATTCATTAAAACATCTTCTGCTGGTTAATTAACTTACTAGCAACACGAGATATACGATCACGATGTTGAGTGACAAGACTTTTTCCTTCCTACTCTGCCCAGAGACTTTCGTTGGGTTGCGACAATTCAGTCAGCACTAACATCTTATCGACTTTGAGAAAGAAAAAAAAAAATTTTAAGAAACGAAGCAAGTTCCAGTGTTTATGATTTACGGCGTGATTTCTTTGAAATAAAACTTTCTTGGAACGATAGCATGGGTGGGTATAACTTCGATAGGACATTTAGAAGACCTTGAGTTTCAAGCCATACTCAGTCACACAGCTAAATACTTTGTTTGTATATAAGATTTTTGGCAACTACGCAACTAATAAAATGTTTTATTTTAATAAACCTGACTAAACTGTTACAGAAGAATCACCGAAGGATGGACGTTTAAAGTGGCATGAAATTTATAAGGCATTTGAAAATAAATTTTTTTCAATAAAGAATAAGAACATTTCAGAGCTATATTTTATTTAATTATTAAGTACATATTTAAAAAATATCTTAATACCAATTGTGTTCAATTCTTGAACGAAATTCACAGCTAAAGTGCAGAAAGGCGTTTAATTCCGTAAGCACAGTGCGTTGTAACAACTGCTTTCGAGTGAGAAAGTGTGTGTGAGCGTGTTCATTGAACATGTTCACTGATAATTTGTCAGCGGGGATTTTACAAATTTTCTCCTGTACAACAGATAAATGTCAGAGTCCTGTAAGAAAGCAGTCACCCTTCTATCGTCATTGATGGACTGATGGCGGTGAACAACGAAATCTCTGTTCTAAACAAGTTTTTTATAGTTTACTCCATAGATTAATAACAATAATTTGAAACACATTAATTGAGCTAAGCGATATGCTACGCATTA
This sequence comes from Caerostris darwini, assembly GCA_021605075.1. Taxonomy (NCBI): domain Eukaryota; kingdom Metazoa; phylum Arthropoda; class Arachnida; order Araneae; family Araneidae; genus Caerostris; species Caerostris darwini. The sequence continues at coordinate 196,628 of BPLQ01004710.1, forward strand.
ATGAATAGTACTAAAATTTATTTAATAATAAAAAGCATAATATTATATTGCTAAATAATAAAAAAGATTATTTATTACTATTGAATTAAAGAGTCATTTTTTTTATAATGTGCCATAATTATTGAGTTATTTTGGTTAATGAATAAATTTTTTTTATTTTTATTTATAAGGATTATTGTAACAATTACTGCTATGTAACTTACAAAATGCACAAGAAATGCTGTAGTTAGCTTACTAACAATTTGTTAATTTCTTATCTATTTGAATATTTATATAAATAGCAAAGAGCTATTATTGAAAAAAAATTAGTTTTCGCGATAATTTTACATAGTTATAAAGATTGAGTAAAGCAATTATTTTATTTCAAATTACAAAGCATGAAATTTAAATAGCAATCAAGATATTCGTTGAATGGTAGCATTCATTTTTCTCTTGTGATAATAAATTAATCATCACAATTACATCATACATCTAAAAATCTAACAAAATTATTCCTTTTTTTTTTTTTTTTTTTTTTTTTCTCATTTTTTTAATGGGAGTGGTACTTTCAATTAAAGACACAGGAAATTCATTCAGCTGTTCGTTTAGAGACACCATTTATTTTAAAAGATGATTTTTTGGAGTTCTCTTTAGTTCCAGGAAATTGAAATATATACTGTTATATCGAAATATTCCAGGAAAAGGTCTTAAGTTACCTAAATTGCATAAAACTATATTGCTAAAGAGCATATCCGTTTAAATTTTTAGCTAAAGAAGGGTACAGAACGGCCAAATTCATCCTACAAACAACTACCACTCAGTTCCTAATTAAAATGACTAGACCAGGACTGTTCAACTCGTAGATGTTATAAATGCATACAGGAATATTATAAATGCAGTTCAACATAAAATAGTAAATTGAGTTTAAATGTTGAATTCTTTATGTACTTATTTTGTTTAATTTTAAAAAATTTCAATTGCATAGAAGTATTATATATTTATTTCATTATTTTTTATAAATATTATAAAATAATGTAATTAATGAATTTTTTATTTTATTTTAATCTGAATTTTTAATTTTTTAAAGATATTTGTTATGTGAATGTATCTTACTTAGATTGTACATTTTCACTATTTCTTTTAGGAACTACCATGTTAATATATTTCACTTATATACTGACAAAATGTTTTCCTTCAAAGGCCACAAAGAAATCTAAAAAATGGTTGAATACCCCTGGAATCAGACATGAGTAAGGTTACCAATATTTTTTCGTTATAATTAAGGGATTTCGCTGAATAATGCTTTATTCAACGAATTGAGTTTGAATTACACACTATGTTTGAAGTTACTTAAAAAAATTAAAAAGAAAGAAATAGAAATAAATACTTGGTATATAATAAGTGATTGGTATGTTTCTAAACTTAACTTACATTTTTCTCACGAATGCAACTCAGTTTTGTTACATATTTAAAGTTTTTCATATTTTCCCTATTTAAATTAGTTAAATCATATTTCCATTTTCTGAGACAAGGCTAATTGATAATAAAAACTAAACGGGTAAAAATAAATTAATTTCAGAACAAATTATGAATTTAATAGAGTAAAAATAAAAATGTTATGTTTAAATAATGTTTTTAAAATGTAATAAACACATAAAAAATAGAATTTTTGACAGTTATCACAAACCCTTAAGTCATTTCAAACCAATGTTTATCTATCATTATTAATATTATTATTTGGTATTATTAAGCGAAGAAATATTTCAAATTATAAGATAAAAAATTAAATTAACAGCTAAATTATTAAATAAACAGCTTAAATATTAAATAAACAGCTTAATTATTAAAAAAAAAAACTACCGTAAGGTTCTTGCTGTTAATATATCTATATATTCATCATTAAAAAGAATTGATTTCTATCCAACCACTGAAAAAATACAACGTTTATTTTTAAAAGTACGCCATATATCCATATTTAATATCCATATAGTAATATGTGTTGCATTCAGAAACAGAATAAGAAATCTTAATTATCAAAGGAAAAACAATCAAGTTTTAATTCACTAATAATCGTTTTTGTACTACCAGTAGTTGATTATTTAAAGAAATGAAGTTCTTAAAATATAAATAAAAAAAATAAATCTTAAAAATTAAATATAAATAAACCGTCTGTAAGTAAGTGCTCAAATTTACGAAAAAAAAACTAATCAATATACTACAACTTAAAACCGCTCAACTTCATGAAGAGCCCTTTATCTGAAACAAATATTCAATTGATGAGTCTTCGACAGTCCCGAAATGACAGAATCAATTTATTATGATACGTTCAAACCACGACAAGAGCCACCAGTTTCATTTGCAAACACTACATGGCACGGTGGTGAGAATACTGATGTGACTTGGGAACTACTCCATCAAATATTCCCATGTCGCCACTTCATGCTTAATCCGACCCACCAGTTGTGGCATAAAAACGAGATCTACTTCACTTAATCTCCTAGGACATGGCATACCATTTCCCTCCTGACAGATAGTACAATGTTGGCTCTAATAATCTACCAAACCCCTCAACTATACACAATCCCTTAGAGGAGGAGGGAGGGTCAAGAGGTAGATGGAGGTAAAATTTAGAATCCCTCCTCATGTTTGCTTTTTTCCCGTGGATAATAATTCCAAAATGCTCCTTTTCAACTTTTCAACAAAGAAGAAAATTTCAAAAGGTCAAAGCCAGACTCTAAATTGTTAGTTGATAGTATTGGATGTGGAATGGTAATCCACCCTTCCATAAAAAGATGAATGGAAAGAAAATTTGTAACCAAAACGGAAGAAATAGCTACATACAAAGGTTTTAGTTTTATTGATTGACATAAAGATGCAATAATTTGTTCTTCCAAATAAAAAAAAAATTCCAAATACCAAATTGAATTTTTGTAGATTGTAAACATTGGCTTTTAATAAGTCATGATAACGTTGTTCAGCGAGTACCTAGGATTTTGTCTTGGGAGAGGAGGGAGTCAACAAAATAAAGCTATACTTAACTATAAGTAACAGAAAATATATCTGAAATCGAATTTTCAAATATTAATAATTTTCATACTGTACTCATTTGGTTAAAATAACATCAAAAATAATTAACAAGAGAACATTAAAACTAAGACGATATAACGTTAAAGAGAATATTAAAACTAACAAGTATTGCACAAAAAATAAAAATTTCATTTCTATTAAATATAAACCTACACACACAAATTGTAAATAATAATTCGATCTTCTCTTTTCTTTTTCATCAATTACATCGTTTATGTCATTTTCAATACTTCGATAATATTTAATAAAACTAAATTTGGTAAAGCGCAAGCTCAATCAACAAATTCGATAATAAAATTGACACTGATGGAAAAACACCGATTCTTTGAAAAGCCGAACCTTCAACAAAAAACAATTGAGTCTAAATGGGAAATTACCATAAATTTGAACATGTGCACATATTTTTACTAATGAGTTTGGGGGAAGAAGGGGGATTCAAGATCACTACACCGTTGTATACTCGCCTGATGTTGCTTATTCACTTAATTTTTTCACCTTGCTAATATTGACATATTATCTATATCATAATCATAATTCTAATTTTTTTTTTTACCTCTAGTTATCTTTGTAATGCACGAGAAGATTGATTGGCGTTTTTAAAAAATACCAAAGTTTGTATCTATAATATTTCTTATTTTTGGGAGGAATATTAAAAATATTATACTCAGTCTTTAAAGTGTAATTATCTAATATCATGTGCGGTTAAAAGGCAAATATCTTATATTATATGTTATGAAAAAAAGTTAAATTTACTACGATTTATAAATAGATTTGATGCTTCTGTTTTTTAATATATTTCTTTTACATCAAGACACAATTAATTGTGAACCCCAAGCCCATTGATATAATAAATTGTAAATATCATACAATATTTTTAATGGTAAATTTATTTTTATATAAAAATTAAATAAGAAATTGTTTATAACAGAGAAAAGAAAAATTATTACTTCATTTCCTTTATTTAAAAAAAAATTTTTCTAATAAATAAAAATTTATCCGCTAAATATTCCAATATTGCTTTGTAATTGTTATTCCATACTACCAGTTACAGTATTATAAAAAAGATGTATTTCAAATCATCAATTTTTTATTTTTTTAAAACTATTTCTAAACAATTAAAATTATATAAAAATACTTTTAAATATGATTCAAAAGAATATCAATAAAAAAATACCTTGAAATAAAGTAGTAAATCTAATTTTTTTATAAATACCAAATAATAGAAATAACAGAAATTATATTACTGTGCGTTATCTTTTAAATAAGGAAAATTATATAGTTAAAAGAAGAAAAAAAAATCGCAGAAATTTTATTAACAATAATAATTATTATTATTATAATGCTGAAATATAAGTTCACAAGATTGGGTCATTGAAATAAAGCGAATAACAATGCGAAAAGCTCATTTCAAACAAAGACATTAAAAAATAATTATCACCTTTATTTAAAATGGCAATCAATTCTCTTATTATAAATGAATAAAATTACAAACCTTTATTTTAAATGACAGGTTATGAAATTTGGGCATTCAAATAAATAATTTGAAATTTTTTTATTTTTAATAAAATAATTAAGGACAGCAGAAAAACCGATAAAATCTTCTTTCGACTTTTGTTGAAAAATTATTACAATGATGCGTTTTAATTTGTTTATTTTAAAGATAAGTGAGTAAAAATTTCCTTTTGCAAGATTTGAATTAGAGAAAATTATCTGAATCAAATATAATTAAAAGGCGCTGACTATACTTTCAGAAACAAACCATCTATTAACTTCACCTTCGCAAAATTTTAATACTCTATTACCACAATCTTTTCATGAAAAGTAATTATTATTTGAATTTCTTTCCGTCTTTAAAAAATTTCTTTTACTTTTTTTTTTTTCCTTTCATGGCTTTAAAAACTACTATTTTAAATCATCACTGTGAAATGAAGTCATTAAAATAAATTACTTAAAATAATGCATAAATATAAAGTATCTTTTTTATGCTTTTTTTCATTGCAAATTTTGCTATGCGAATTAAAATTTGAGATATTCTAAAAAATAATAAACCCTCAAATGCTAGCAATTAAAAAAAAAAAAAAAAAAATGATTCGAATTCATTGCACATATATTTTAATAAACAGCATTATATGTTTAAAAGAAATTACATTTTAAATATTTCATTAAAAATATTATACATAGATAATGATTTGAAGAATTGTATTTTATTAAACATGTAAATCATTAACAAAATTTCAGTAAACTCTTAAAATTCAACATTTTCTTTCCTTTCCATAATTGTTCAAGTGTGGTAAAACGGTATGTATAGAAAAATAAGGCCTTCTGAGAGAACTGGCAACCGATTATAGAGTACCAATGGGGGTCAACCATCAGATCCATTAAAGTAACCATTAACCACCTCGTCTTAATTCATATATATAATTACGATTTTAATTGGGAGATAAAGTTTTAAAAAATTAATATATGGTACTCAAATATTAAAAAATACTAAAAATCAATAAAAGTAAGATAAAAAATTAAAATTAAAGTTAAAAGAATTTAAGTTAAAAATTCGGTACAATAAGGAACCAGTTGTCGATGCCATAAAACTATTGAAGAATGATATAAATATTGAGATATGCTGAACGCGTGGAATCCGTAATGATGAATCTGAAAAGCAAAAGTAATTAAAAGTTCTTTTAATTCCCCCCAAATAAAAGGCCTATCTCAGATTTAAAGAGAACTAACAGTGGCAAATGTTTCGCATTTTAATGTCGGTAAAAAAAGGGGGGTGAGGGGACTGTATAACCATGAAAGTATCATTGTCAACATAAACAACCATCAGATCCATTAAAAGGAAAATTCAACTACACTTACACCATTTAAGAACTATTAATATTAGTTATAACAGTTCGTTGAAATATTCATTTCACCATATATACAAAGCAATGAAAAACAAATATATTTTATCAGTTTTTTCGAAATATTGAGTGCAGAGAATTTATTATTAATAAAAAAAAAAAAAAAAAAAAAAAAAACCTCAAACAATTATCAAACTCCCCATCCACACAAAATTATCTAATATAATAAGGTCCTCCCCTTTTTTTTTATTATTTGGAAATCACTTATGCATTCACTCTGCTCACCTGCTTGCCACGCCACACACACCAGCTCGACTTACGACACTCTCCAAGCGAAAAGAATGCAACCCTACAGGCATAACTCGCGCTGAATTCATTTACTCTCTCCCCCTTCATCGAACTCCCCCCTAACCAAAATAAAAATGTGATATATACCAGGGCTTGTCCTTCTCGCAGCCCTAGGGGCTCGAAAACGGACCCCCCATTACAATAGGCGCGAAAAATTAAGCCACTCAGTTGCGATGCACGTGCGTTTTGAGTAGACTGCACGACGACCGATTCTGGTCTATCCCCGACCACCAAAACTCTCTTCCTACATTCTCCTCCCATTCCCCCCCTTTCCTTCAAGCACAATCTTTTATCTCCCCTACACTCTCCACAGTACAGCCACCCTCTGGAATAAAACCCCTTACGTAGTGAAAGAGAGAGAGAGAGAACTGTATTTTGAGCAATGTTTTCTTTACTGATCTGTAAAGATAACAAAACTGTAAAACAGCCCAGTGGTTGGTTTGGTTGAGATCCTTCAGGGCTTTGACTAAAACCCGATTTTTTTCTACTCCACCCCCCACTCTTCCCATCCCTTTCTCTTTATTATTATGATTTCTCTCTCTTTATTCCGCAGCATTAAAACTCTCCTACTATCGCAGTAATACAGACTGGATTGTAGAGAAGTCTTGGATTTTTTTTTCTATCTGCGCCCACAGTACCCTGTACCCCCCCTTTCCCCCCCCATCCCCTTTTCTTTTTTTCCTCAGTATTATTATTGTTGAATATTTTTCCTTCCATTTTTTTTTATTCTTTTTTTTTTTTTTTTTTTTTTTTTTACCAGTGTACTCTACGCCTATTGAAAGAGACCCGTCTATTTTGAGAGCAGATGCACTGATAATAATTGGTCACAGACTGAATGCTCTGGTAAATATATGTTTACCGAATGATAACCACTGTAGAAGATAAGATGTGATTAAATAAAAAAAAAATAAAAAATAAAAATAAAATAAAATAAAAAATGGAGGAATGTTTGTTGTCTCTCATTGGATTCCACAGTTCCGAGTGGAATTTATTTTGGAAAGTTTTGGGTAAAAATGGGTTTTTGTGTTTCCTGAAAAGCTAATAACGAGTCAATTTACAGTAAAATTTGAATGTATCTCATGTATTCACTTCTTAATTTTTTTTTTAGAACAGAAAAAATCAATTAAAAACCTGCTCTGAAATTATTTTCATAAAAGTGTAAACCACGATTTTCATTTTTATGAAATATAATTATTATTTTGATTTATAGCACACATAAAAATGATTAAAATGAGAAAATAAAGTAATTTTGTGTTCTGAATAATTTATTTCAAAACTTTAGTTTTCCTTCATTTTTTTTTTTAATTTCCTTTTACTCAAATTTTATAAAAAATTTGTACTCACCACATTTATAAAAATTTCAATGAAAATACTACAAGATTAATTTATCGCTTTATTTAGTGATTATTAATATAAATTGATTTATACTTTATAAGCAAAAGAATAAAAAATAAAATCTAAAGATTTTAATTTAAACTTTTCTATTACGTTTTTTTTATAGAAACAAAAAATATATTATAAATCATAGCAAATTTTAAATGTCAGCGAAATAACAATAAAAATAAAAATTTAATTAATATTATTTCACTATAGCGTAAATATAATAATATAATAAATGCTAATGCGCATGGATAATAAATGATAAATAATAACAAAAACCAATATAAACTAATACACAATATAAGTTAAATGTAAATTAAACAAATATTAGACGAGATTATACACTATAAAAATCAAAAAATTAATTGAATTGTATTTCCATTACTATAAACTGAATATCTCTTGTATTAGTTTTAATTCAGAATGTTGATATTTTCATTTACACACTTTTAAATTGATTTCAAAAATAATTATAAAAATTACTATTCATCAATTCATTTTCTTTTGTTTTATTAATTCAGTATAGAAATTATTATTCAGAAAAGAAAACATACTGAAAAGCCATTCAACTCTGAATTCTGATACCATAAATAAATCGTGTATGAGCAAGACGATATTGTATAGAATAATTGAATTGAAATTTTAAATGCACATAACAGGGCGCCGAAGTCACGCTAGTTCATTGAAGTTTCATCCATAATGTCGAAAAAAATAATTCGTTGATAATAAATACAATCTATTGACAGAGTTTTCTAATAAAGATTTGTAGATACAGCGAGCTAATCTTTAAATAGAAAATTGCAAATTCGTGAAACTCAAAATAAAATTAACAAAAATGTGTATATTTATATTTTTTTATACAAGAATGGCCTAAAAGATGTCAATGACTTAATAAAATAAAACGAAACAAGAGTTTCTGCACATTACACGTTAAGGTAAATGTTTCCGATTGAAAAAAAAAAAAAATTTTCACTTCATCTATTGTGAGCATTTTGATTTCTAAAATCATAATATACAAATGATAAGATAAATTAAAAATTTCTTTCTGTAATATACCAATCACCAGATAGTTAAAAAATAAATTTCTCAATTTTTGTTTACACAAGTAAATGAAAAGTTGCAGAAAAATTGTTCCATAATAAATAAATCATTATTTATATACTTAACTATTGAAAGAAAAAAAAAAGGCAATTTTTCCCTTTAACATTTTACAGTTAATTTTGCTTCAGCATTCATTATTGTTTATAAAAAATAATGACACATAAGATAATATTCAAACTTGAATATATTTTTTTACTATTTCAGGTGCTGCTATACTGGACATTTTAAAAATCTTGAAATAAATATTACTGAAAAAAATTATAAAGGGTTGAAATAATGAAATTTCCCTTGGAATACTCATTCTAAAATAATGCTGTATTATCACATTTTATTAATGAAATATTAAATTCAATTCACGTTGGGATCTTTAATCCACACATACTTCTTAAGTGAGAATTCATATTTTTGCATTACATAATATACATAACATAGATTTGCTTAACATAATATACTTTTACATAGATAAAAGAAAGTTAGCTCTTCTTATAGGATATCATTTTTACAGAATTTATTGGGCGTATATAATTGCATACATATCCAGCATGTTTAACATTCAATATATTTTTTGGATCCCTTATAGCATACCAAGTTTGAAATATCTACATATTTTTTGTAAGAATTCTTCAAAAATATATATATGTAGTTTATACATATATATATATTTGTTCTTAGCTGCAAACGAAATACATAATTAATATGGTTCGCTTAATAATTTCTTTATAGAAAATTAAAAGAAAAGGATCATTAAATCATTTTTCTCGATTATAAAAGAGTCTCGAGATTAAAGAAAAGGATCAAGATTCATTAAACTAATCATTTGTAGATAATTTTTTAGCATTGTTAAATAATGTAAATGGTAAGAATATCTAGAATATATTATTTGATTTCCAGTATAAGTTTCTTACTAATAGGAAAATTTTCATTTTATTTTTTTTAATGTTAATAGATGCATAATTGATATAAAGAAAAAAGATAATTGTGATAATGATAATGATAATGATTAAGATAATTAAATGTAAAATTCTTTACAAAAACCAAAGAATATTTTTGTGTGATATAAATATATAAATAATTTTTGTAAATACAAATTTCGTTTCAGAGATCTACATAATCAAACAACTGCATCAAAATACTTTCTCAAATTTTTCAACTATAAATACATCAAAACAAAAATGTCAACACAAGCAAACGAAGTAAGCAAATACCATACTTAATCTCTTTCTTAAAAAAACTGAAAAACATCACATTCCGAACAAAACTAATGACACATTACGGCCCTAAAATCACGCACCATCCAAAAAGATAAATTTCTGTTCATTCTCACCTAACCCAAATAATAATAACGAATGCAGAGCCCAAGACAAATATATACCCCTCTTGCAAAACAGCATTTCGCTATTCTGTCAAAGAGACCGGTGTTCAGTATCCAATTCGAAACAAGGAAAAAATTAAATAATTTGTAAAGCAAGCATGACAAATGCGTCAGTCGAGATGGGGGGGAGAAACATAGACTCAAGAACCGTGCGCTATGCATTCCAGGGACGATGCCAACATACCTTCCGCGGTTGCCGGAACACTTCCAATTCGTTGAGCTATCGTCGGAATCATTAATTCCAAAGTCTAAACGGCGGGACATTAGAGATCCGAGAGTCGTTAAAAATGTAGCATCTATCATCGAGGTATGTGGCGATTTTTCTTTTTGACAAGTACTCACGCGGTACCTGCAGTCGTGTGTCTCAGCATAATAATGTCTCATTGTTTTGTTGAAGACATATTATCACATATCGCGACCATAAATAATGAGGCTAATGAAGTCGGATGAACTGGAACTTCTGAAGGTGTAATCACGACCGAGTATCTTTGATTAATATCGCTATAACAGAATGCAGATTTCTATGAATACATAATTATTTGGTACTAAATTTATTATTTTAATTTGTTGACAATATATCGGTTTTATTTTTGTAAAAAAAGACAACAGCGATAATTGCGATCGCAATTTTTTGCTTCAAAAGCCAGCTTGATATTCAGCTATTTTATAGTGTCACAATATTTCTTATTTATACATTAAGAAAAAGATCTGCAATCGAATTAAATATATTTTTTATAATATCAAATAAGTATAGCTTCCAACGAATATTATGATTTACGTTGGGATAATAATGAAGTTTGGTTTCTCGCTCTACGGTCATCTTGTGCACACGAGGGCTAAAAAGACCGGGACCTACAGTTTAAAGTGGATTCCGAATCACTCACAAACATTCATGCCGCTACCACGATTCGAACTTGAAGCTTGAGATACCAAAGGCCTGAACGCTAGCCACTTGGCCACCACGTCGCTATGATTTACGTTGGAAAAAGAAAACTGTTCAACATGAATTATAATCAGTAAGACTATAAATATTTAGCATTGTTTTTTTTTAAGCTTTTTCTCCTTTTTTCTATGTGGCTCACTTATATGAACCACAAATAATCAATCCACCGAAAGATGATGTCAATAAAAATACTTGTGATCTAAATCGTCATCGAATCTCTTTATTTCTGATGCAGTGGAATGTATCCCAACAGCGGATTCGGACTTAAACTCTCCTGCGCACTAGCTATACACTATGCAAATTGAACTTGTTATTAAACCAATAAATAATGTTTCTCGTTGCATTTTTTTCCGTTTTGCTAGTAATATTAAGGTTCTCTTCTATTTTGATAAAGTAGGCATAACAATTTTTTTTATCGCCGTAATTTTCTTAAATTTTATGACTAAGAATACGATGTAACCACGAAATATTTTTTGTCGAGATCGACATTCTTTCTTTAAATAAAATCAAAAAGAACTATAAATTTCATAATAATTGAATGTACTAATATTCACTTACAGTAGACGCAATCTTTCAATAATTCAAATTTCTTTATGAGCTATATGATGTAATATATCTGAAATCTACATTGGTAAAAAATGGAGCGCAAGGTGCTGATAATGAAAGGGATAAAAGTAATTTTATGCATGTTTTGCAGAACTTTTTTACAGCATAATTCGAATGTATATATTTAAAAAATCACAAATACACGCAATATCACATTTAAATGGTTATATATGCAGAATGAAAAAAATTTTTAACCGTATTAATTGCTTTTATCATAATTTATTTTTCATTTTAACAATTGTAGATTATCTTTTTCTTTTCAACAGCGCACTATTATTCGAATCAGAATTTGCAACGAAATATTTACCACATATTATATGTCATTAAAAAACTTTCAAATAATTCAAATAAAGACATGCTACAGTTTAAAAGCACAACTAATGATTAAAAAAAGAAAATAGCACGAAACGTACATAAAATTAAATTATCTGGATTAGATTAACAGAGCCGTATTCTTTTGACATAAACTGGTCTGCCTTATGTATGCAACTCAAGGTACTTTTGCATATGCAAATCACGGACCATTCGAATTCAAATTCGAACAAAATATTCTTTATTCGCAAGTTGGCAAATCCTAGCAACCCCAGTGACAACAGAAATTATATGAGCTGTCACAACACATTCAGGTGCGGCTGGATATCTCCTAGACCCTTACTGAACCCGTTCCAAATGAGTGTTGTAAATAGCCTTATTTCTCTTTTTCCTTTACACCCTCAGTTCTGCAAGACAGACGTTCGCTCGCCTTCCAACCCCTTTCATACCATGTGGTGCACTTCCGGCTTTCCGGTTAATCTCAATCACGTCGTAACGTAAGCCAGAAAAAAACGGTACGAACCAAGCAACAGGACTGTAAGGCTGTCTTGTAATTGGTTACATTGATTCTGTGGTTAATGACGTCTCAAGGCTGAGTTTGCTGGTGAGCTAAACGCGTTGGAAATTCAACAGGATGTAGTTGATATACAATTATGGCCATTCTAAAATAATAACGGAAATAAGTTGCGAATATATATTTAAAAAAATAACAATTATTTTTTTCTTTACCGTATATGATATCTCATATCATTTTAAAATTTAGGTTTAATAGCTACATTTATGAATTCAACAATGCGAACTGAAGAATTGCGTACTTATACCATGAATTGTTACATATACCCTTATATTTTCATTAGATGCAATTATGAATTTGAATAATGAAAATAATAACGGAAATAAGTTGCGAATATATATTAAAAAAAAATAATTTATGAATTCAACAATGCGAACTGAAGAATTGCGTTTTTTCATTTACCGTATATGATATCTCATATATATTTAAAAAAAAATAAAAAAAATCATTTCATAATTTCATAATTTAACTTTGTTAGCGACATTTATGAGTTAAACAATGCGAACTGAAGAAATACGTACTTTATCATGAATTGTTGCATATATCCTTACATTTTTATTAGATGCAATCATGAATTTTGATTACATTAAAATGCGAATTCTCCAGATCCCTCTACAATATGTTGGTAATTCTGATAACAATAAATGAAAACAACAATAAAAAACTTTTTTTTAATTTTTATCACCTAAAATCTAGTAATTCATTTTCAAACGCCATTAAACATTAACTTGTGTATTCAGTTAGAAATTTGAATTTTACCTATTTAGATGTATGTGGAACCTATTTACTTTCATCACACAAGACAAGCAAGCGTCTTAGAAATATATGGTTTTGGTTTATAGTCAACTTCATGATGTAAATTCATCAAAATGTAGTTTTTTACCGCCTACCTACCCCCATCACTGTGGGGCTTGATTTCTAATTGGCCACAGACTTCAAGGGGTCGAACCCTGATGGATATCTGTGAATGGTTTGGAATCCACCGCAAACTGTAAGTCCCGGTCTAATTAGAATAAAATGTACACAAAATGACCATAGAGCGACAAACCAAACACCCTATCATTGAAGTAATTTTTCAACTACAGCTGAAGTTACTTAAATTACAACCAAGAAATAAAGTAAATTCCATTAACGGAATGAAATTTTTAACGTAAATATATATATAACTTAAATTTCACATAACACGAAATATATATTCTGAACTTTGTAATTAACTTTGTTGGCTGGTTTGTATAGTAAAATGAGTTATAAAACTGTGCCAAAGATATTAAAGATTTTTTTAAGAATTATTCCAATTATTTTATACGTTAATAAAAAAAATAGGATCTTAAAAATAAGAAGAGACATAGAAACGAAAAAATAATATATTTTAATAAAAGAATAATAATAAAACAGACAAGCTTCATTCTAAACACAAACTGATGCTAAAAAAACAATTTAAGTTAGAAATTAGTAAATGATTCTAATATGCATGGTTAAAAAATTAAAACACAGTAATTTCCTCTATATATTTACTTGAATAATAATAACACAAATAAAATTTATGGATTTAATTTTATAATTTTTTTGTTTGATTTTAATTGCTTTAATAAAGAACTTATTCTATAAAATTTAAATCAAGAGGTACCAAACACAGGCAATTGTTTTTCTTGTGCTTAAATACTAAGGCACGTATACAAATTTCAGAACTGTATTTTAAAACAAAAACTTAATTACATGCATAGTATAAAATACATAACAAGGATATATTTTATAAAAACATAGGACGGTAATAATCAAAATATTGATTATTTAAAAACAGGCTTTAAATTATCATAAAAGTTAAAGCATTTCAGAAAATCATAATAACATGGCATCTCGATTTGAATTAGATTCTCACTTGTTTTATTTTTTAAAATAACTAAGAACTTTTAAAGTTTATAAAACTTACTTTTATAATACCGTTACAAATTTAAAAAAAAAATAAATAAAATACGAAATAAACTGAGGTTTGAACTTGCCTTCATATCTACAAAAGCAATTTAAATATTAAATAGGGTATATTAATTATTTTTTACAAAAGTAAATCATCCGAAAAATGCAATACGTTAATTTGTAAAATGTTAAAAGCAAATTCATATAAATATTAGTTGAATAAATATTTGCCCAAATTTCTGAATACAAAGGCCAATAGAAATAGAAATCTTTACAACTTTTTAATGGCATAATTAGATTCAAGAGCTTTGATTAATAAAATTTTTAAGAAAATCGGAACTTTTTTTATTGCTTCCTTTTATTTATAACATTATTTGAAAATCATAAATTTGATCCTTATTACTTTTTTTTTTCTTAGTATTTTTTTAGAAAGTATTTGCTATCTTCTTAAACATACTAAGCATTTAGTTTGAACTTATAGCGTCCTAAATAATATTTAGTTAATTACATTAGTTAAATATTAAAAATTTTATATTAAGAAAAACATATAGTAAAATAAAAAACGCATATTATTTTGTGGTTTTTACATTGAGTAATAAAAATTTCCCAAAATCAAATAATTCATTTTTTTTTATGGATGCAATTAATTACACAAAGCAATCTCCTGTTTACGAAACACCAGCGACTACGAAAACGAAAAAAAATCACAGATCATAAAAATTCGGTGCTAGGTACGAAGTGATATCCCAGCCGGTAACAAACGACAGAACCCATACTTTTTTTTTCATGAAAGAAATGAATCACTACTACTAAACCCGAATTATTTCAAAATCACTGAGCTCTTTCAAAGTACATTTAAAACGGAGGAAAATAAAAAAAAAAAAAAAAGATGGTAGAGAAGAGTGTGCCTTCTAAAAACCGCCTTCGTATACACTTGTTTACCAGACAACCTATTGGCGAAGTTCTGGTCTCAGGGGGGTGATGCATAAAGCCCCAAAACGCTCTTAACAAGGTTCAGTCATTAAAAAGAGCCGTGGAGCCAGGCTTTGGGCTTCTTTCTAAATTAAGCATCTCTGTCCCAATCTATTCTTATCTATAAGATGGGTTCCTCTCCTTCCTCATGCTGTCTAAAGCGGAGATGAAAATAAAGTCACCGTGCCGTATCCATAAATATGATTACATATGTGTAAATTAAGTCGTGAGATGTGCTAATGCGAGGAAACGGCTGTTTTTGAACTTCTCAATGGCGTATTTTTGTGCAGCACGGTTTTTATTTGCGGGATGACATGTTTGGGATACGGTGTCTTTTTCAACAAACAGTTTTTCTTTTTTACTTATACTACCAAATGAAGGTTAATTAATAATTTCCATCAAAATGTATTTTCAGAAGAAACAGAAAAATTGGAAAATTTTGAAATTAGTAATTCTTTTCTGATCGTTTCTTTACTAATTTATTATTGAAAGACAAAATATATGTTTTATAAATATTTGTTTTATAAATATTTGGTTAATATTTTGTTTCACTACCAAATGAAGGTAAATTAATAATTTCCATCCACATGGATTTTCAGAAGAAGCAGTCTTGAAATTTTTAATTCTTTATTGGTTTTAATATTTCTGGTTATTAATTTAATATTGAAAGACAAAATATATATTTTATAATTATTTGGTTAATATTTTGTTTCACTACCAAATGAAGGTAAATTAATAATTTCCATCCACATGGAATTTTCAGAAGAAACTTTATTGGTTTTGAAATTGAAAGACAAAATTTAATTCTTTTGGTCGTTTCCTTGAAATTTTTAATTAATTTAATTTTATTGAAAAACAAAATATATGTTTTATAATTATTTGGCTAATATTTTGCTTTACTACTAAATGAAGGTTAATTAATAATTAAAGAACTGTAATCATCTACCAAATGAAGGTAAATTAATAATTTCCATCCACATGGATTTTAGAAGAAGCAGTCTTGAAATTTTTAATTCTTTATTGGTTTTAATATTTCTGGTTATTAATTTAATATTGAAAGACAAAATATATATTTTATAATTATTTTTAATATTTTGAAGAAATGAAGGTAAATTAATAATTTCCATTGGATTTTCAGAAGAAGCAGTCTTGAAATTTTTAATTCTTTTTGGTTTTCGTTTCCTTATTAATTTATTATTGAAAAGACAAATGAAGGTAAATTAATAATTTCCATATTTTTCAGAAGAAGCAGTCTTGAAATTTTTAATAATTATTTATTGAAAACAAAATATATGTTTTATTTTGGCTTTACTACTAAATGAAGGTTAATTAATAATTTCCATCCACGTGGATTTTCAGAAGAAAACAGTTTTGAAATTTTTAGTTCTGTTTTGGTCGTTTCCTTATTAAATTATTATAGAAAGACAAAATATATGTTTTATAATTATTTGGTTAATATTTTGTTTCACTACCAAATGAAGGTAAATTAATAATTAATCTGTAATCATCAACATGTATTTTCAGAAGAAACAGTTTTGAAATTTTCAATTCTTTTTGGTCGTTTCCTTATTAATTTATTATTGAAAAACAAAAAACGTTTTATAATTAAAATTTTGCTTTATATGAAGGTTTTATAATTATTTGGTTAATATTTTGTTTCACTACCAAATGAAGGTAAATTAATAATTAATCTGTAATCATCAACATGTATTTTCAGAAGAAACAGTTTTGAAGAAGCAGTCTTAAATTTTTAATTCTTTCCAATTTTAATTTCTTTTGGTTTCCTTATTAATTTATTATTGAAAAACAAAATATATGTTTTATAATTATTTGGTTAATATTTTGTTTCACTACTAAATGAAATTAATTAATAATTTTCATCAACATGTATTTTCAGAAAAACAGTCTTGAAATTTTTAATTCTTTTTGGTCTTAATATTTTTGGTTATTAATTTATTATTGAAAGACAAAATATATGTTTTATAATTATTTGGTTAATATTTTGTTTCACTATGAAATGAAAGTTAATTAATAATTTCTATCAACATGTATTTTCAGAAGAAACGGTTTTAAAATTTGTAATTCTTTTCTAGTCGTTTCCTTATTAATTTATTGTTGAAAGACAAAATATATGTTTAATAATTATTTGGTTAAATACAAATTTTTTCCGCTACCGTTATGCACCTACATGCTCATTCTTATAAACAATTATTTTTCCGCTTTTCTCCAAATATCTATACTACATAAATTTAATTATTATATATGAAAAAAATCTATAAGACAAGTCGCAACTGCATGCTGAATTTGAAAACTTCACAATGCCTTCCCCTTTCAATTCCCTACATTTCAATTTTGTTGTAATGTTCCAGTTGAATAACCATTACAATACCGAAAATTATACAACCCTCCCCCACATAAAAAAATGGGGGAAAAAAAAAGAAAAGAAAAAAAATCTTGACGAAATAAATACTTTTCTTTTTCTTTTTTTACATTTCAGACTCAAAAGAAAGTTTCCTGTGTATTTTTATTTTCGATATCCCATTTAAAAACGTTTTAAAATTTGTAATTTTTTTTTTTTCCACGTGTCAAAAGACAAAATAAAAAAAAAAAAAAAAAAAAAAAAAAAATTATTATTGATATTAAAGAAATGTTATGTTATTAAAAAATAAGACTAATAAATGTGCACTATCTTTTTTTTATTAATACTTTTTAAAATATTTGAAAATAAAAAACAATTTTTCTTAACTAAAAATATTTCTTAATGTTTTTTTATTTAAAAAATATTTAATTTTTCACAAATAATCCAATGCCTTAAAATAAGTCCCTTTAAAAAAAAAACAATTAGAAGATAAAAGAATTCATATATTGCTTGGAGTTCCCATATGTTTCAATCATATTTAGCAATTTAATTAATGCGTTTAGATAAATTCTTAAGAATAATCGTTGATAAAATTACACTATCAAATATTTTAGGTATTACAAAGTGTTAATACAAATTTGCCCTTTTTCAATTAATACTATTAGCTCACACTCTCCCTATATATATCTTGTTCAAATTTCCAATCGTTCAAAAAATATTTTTTATTCATCCACTCAAGTTCAAATACATTTTTTTGAACTTGTAGTGTATGGCACTTGATGTTAATACAGTTTTTTCAAATATTAATTCATTAATTAAATTTAATTAATTAATTTTAGTTTTTTTTATATTTAAGTTGCATATATCTGCCAATAGATGGCGCCAGATAAACTTAAAAAAAAATGAATGAAAATTATTTATAAAGAACTTTCTACAATAGAGTGAAAAAAAAAGTAGGAATTGACTTAAAAAAAAAATTATTTTATATTACTTGCTTAAAAGTAAAATATAATTTTAGTCTTCCTAAAAATTTTACTTTGAATGTCAAACTGCATCGCACTAAAAATTAATCTAATATTTTAATTGTATACTCAAATAAGATTATGTTGCAGAAGTTCATTTGACGTTATTACTTTTGTGAACACCAAATCCACATTTTTAAATTTAAGAAATAAAATTAAAATGCTGCTGAAATACAAAAAAAAATACTTAATCTTTCATACAATAAAGCATTGCTTCATTATATGTCCTTTTTAATAAAAAATATAATTAATATTATTTTTTGTTTTTTTAGTGAAATATTAAAAACAGGAAGCACAATCCTACATAAGTTTTAAAAAGTCTAGACATTTAAATATAATAAAAATACTTATTGCACATTAGAAGGTCAGATCTTTCGTCGATATCGTGCTAGCCTAGATGTAGGTCTCCTATTTGCTTAATTTTTTTATTTCTCTTATATGTATTGCTATAAATACATATTATCTAACAAAACACTCTGACGTTGAACAAAATACGTGAGGCTGTTGTTAGATTACATTAAATGATACGCAAGCCTGCTTGGATCAATATACATTCGTGTCCCAACATTTTTATTTTTTATTGTGAATTTAAAAAAAAGCAAACATAAATAAATAAATAAAAAATACTAATCCCTTTTGGATACTATAAAAATCCAAACGAATACTAAAACTCTTATTAAATTAATGTAATAGCACTGATCGAAATATTTATTGTATGTAAAGAAATGGAATTAGATTTTGGATTGGAAGTTAGATTTTGTGTGTATGTGTGTGTGCATCCCTGCAGTATATATATATAAGAATAAAACAAACTATCTTTCATAATATTTCATTAAATTTTAGAAGACGGCATCAAATTTAAAATAATTTTTTTCAATTTCCTCTTTTTTCATAATTCGGTTTTTGTAAAATTTTTACATTCTGTATTTCACCATGCTGAATGCAGAAAAAATTGCATTTCAGAAATTATAATGATTCATTATATTCTGTTTTATTTTTTCTGGTATTATATATATATATATATATATATATATATATATATATATATATATATATATATATATAAATATATATATATGTGTGTGTGTGTGTGTGTGTGTGTGTGTGTGTGTGTGTGTGTGTGTGTGTAATGTATCAACATCAATTTTTTCCAAACCAATTGATTGTAACTTTCAGCAAACAAACTTGGTTAAATCATTTAAATTGAACATTTCCAGTTAAATAAAAATCAACATTTTATTTACAAGTTTTAGAAAAAAGAATGCATTTTTCTCAAAACTTTTCATTATTATTATTATTATTTCCAATTATATAAGTTTGATATAAATTGCAATATCTTTTAAATCAATATGAAAAAGCGTATCGATATATTTTTCTACGGTTCACGGTTTGATCTACCTTTAATAATCTAATTGATCATCATTATTTCAAGATCAGTTTGATATTCTTTCTTATCAGTGTATCAGTGTTGTGTGTTTTGTATCAGTGTTATCATCATTGCACAATTTACCAACACCTTATTTTATTTCAAATTGCATAATTAATTTCAAACACTTAAAGGTTTGAAACTATTTCAGAGATTTTAATCATTGGTAATGTCAAACAACGAACCTATACGTTTATCTCATTAATTAATTATACCAATTCATCGAATGTAATGTAATTACACCTAATATACCTTAATAAACAATATAATTACATTTAAATCAATACAACATAATTTGTTTCTAATGAAGGCTAAAATTCTAAATACAGTTTTCAGTAAGAATGATTTGTTTTCATTTCATACAAAGATATCCAAAATATCAGTTCAATAATATTCCAAAATATTTTGGAAACACAATAGAACTGAATAATCAGTATGTATCCCATCCCACCAAAGGATTTGGTCTAACAATAGAACATTCTTTCGATACTCCACTATCGTTGCGACCTACCTTCGTCGCATCTAATGTGGCGTGGTTGGATAATACCGAAGGGATCCTTGATGAAGCCGATGCAGTTCGTATCCGTCATCGGCGGTTCTCAAAAAAGAAGGCCGGATCACTACCCATCAAAACCAGATGGTGCTCGCTGCCTTCCAGGACTCCACAACAGAAATGCTCCTAAATTCGCGCGTTTATACGATGCCCGATTTAGAATGCAGCCCTGCGCTTTTCTCTGTTCTACTGCGGAACACCCCTCTTTATTACGCAAAACACGGCCAAAGGAAATGGCACCTTTCCCCACCACTGTTGAAATTTCACCAAACAGTTGCGTTTTTCTGTTTCACACAGCTGGAAATTTGTGTAAATATTGTAGGATTTGCCCAGGTAATAGTGTAGGATTTTCTAAACAGTATGGAAAATAAAACCTAATACAAAGCTTCCAATAGAATTAAAATATAATAATTGTGAAAAATAGAAAAAAGTGAAAAATAAAGTGAAACATAATTTCTCTAAAAATAATTTATAACTACTTAAAAACATATTTTCTTCTCAATAAAATTATAAAATGATAATATTGGTTGAAATTTGCTGTTGAAAGAAAATGCAACTAAGATTCCATATTGAATTTAATTTTCTAAAAATTGATTGAGTTTTATTGACTTACTTTTCTCGTATCGTTTGTAACGCAGTACTAACATTTAGATTCAAAAAGGACAGTTAGATTTAACAGATTATAGAAATAATAATATTCAAATTTGTATTTTGATGGAAAAATTATAACTTCGTATTAAATATCTGCTTTCAAATAATTTCAAACATTTATGTCCATGTGTATTAAAATGATATTTCTTAATGATGCAAATCTTTACTAAATGCTTAAAATACTTAGCCCAAATAAAATGCTTTAATCTAAAAAAAAAATTGTATTCATTTTAAAAACTTTATAGCTAAAATATTCACTCTATTACATAATTAGATTTGCCCCTCTATGGATAATTAGTTTAAAGTGGATTCCGAACCACTTACAAACATTCAAGCCACCACCAGGATTCAAATCTAGAGCCAGTGGTATCAAAACATCTAGAGCTAGCCACTTGGCTATCATATCGCATACAGCTTTGATTTGATATATATGATATTAGTTAAGTGAATTTATGTAAAAAAAAATTATTAAATTGGATTTAATAAATTATTCAACATTGAAATAAACCTTAAAACAATAAGAACCAACATTCTAAAAGCAATATTTTGAAAATTTACATCTTGTGATAAAATTTCAATTTATTTTTAACTGCACATTCTTTTACAACTGAAAAAAATATCATCTTTTTTCTCTCTCTCTTTCTCTCTCTCTCTCTCTCTATATATATATATATATATAAACTTAACATTTTATATACCAAAAATTCAAATTTATCATTCTTAAGATTCCAATCATTATTTTATTACAACACATATATATATTCCTATATTATTCCTATTCCTATATCTATATCATTTCTATGCTTTAACAAAAAAATAATTATGAAAACCTATTTTTGTGTACTATAAGTTATTTTCCTAGGAGATGTTGGGAGAAAAAAACTTTTCAGGGTGTACTTAATCTACGTGAGCATAATTCCCTTTTCATGGACGTAAAACATTTGAAATTTTCTCGACGGATGACTCACGGAGTCAAGGCTAACTGTAACATGATTCATTTTGCGTCAGTTTCTACTTTTTCTGTGCAATGAGTAGGTGTAGTTAAAATGAAATTCAAATTTAAACACGACAAATAGAATTACTATAATTTGTATTGTAATAGAACATATACAGAAATAAAACAATCTTCTCTAACATTATCTACCAATTCAATAATATTTACTAAGAGTAAAAATGGAACATACTAATTGATAGAGAATAACATATCTTCAATAAAACTTCTTTAATTAAGTAGAATTTTTTTAAAAAAACATATATAAAAGTGTTAACTTCCTGTGAGTGAATTTATAGCTAAATTAAATTATCATATTTAAAAATTTAGAAATGATTGTTTATGAGCAATACATAGTCTTATATCATCAGTGTTTTATTTCAGAATCAAGTTTGGGATTTTTTTTTTCTTTAGAATTCCTCCATAAAATTTTATATTAATAAACTAATGGGATCGCTAAAAATCATTTTTTAGAAACATCAATACTATATTTTATCTCAGCTTTTTTTTTTTTCCATTTCTTAATACTACTTGAGATGCATATTTTTACATGCATAGCTTATTATTAAAGAATAAAATGTTTTAAACTAAAGTAAAGTAATTAATTTTTAAGCAAATAGAACATTCTTTTTAAAATTTACTGCTTACTTCACTTTGAAACTTGCTAAAAAATTCATTCATATATCTATATATATATATATATATATATATTTTATGTTTCATTAGGGAAAACAATTTTACAATATTATATTATTTAATAAGAAGAAACAGAAATTTTACAAATTAAATGAAGATATATTTGTCTGTTTTCATAAAAGTTAAAACTAAAAGGGTTTTTAACACTTATATTTCTTACTTATAACCAATAGAATACAAAATAAATTAACGGAAACTTGAAACTCTTAATAGAGTCAATTTTTCGAAAGTAATGCAAAATGTACTGATGAAATGTTCATAAGATTTGAAAAATACTATCTCACAAAGTATATAAATAATACTGACTTTCTACATACAACCACTATACGTATATAAAACTTCTATCATTGCTTAAATAAAATACGTATAATAATGAGATGGATAAAGAGAAATAAGTATTTTGCCTCTTATTCACAATAAAATTATAAAATATATATAATTCTAGTCTATTGGAAAATTCTAATTGGTACCGGTATTTGATATAACGAATTTAATACGGGGTAACTCTGAAATTTTTGAGACAGTGGCAGACGACAATTTTTGAGACAGTGGCAGGAAAAAAATATTCGTTAAATTTGTAAATTTGAACTCTATTATGGCCGCAGACGATAGTTTGTGGCAACAATTCTAATTTAGCTGTCGTAGAATGAATTTTAGCAGAAAGATAAATGGAATTGAGCATTATTGCGCTATGATTTCTATGATTTTAAAGTGAGGTTAAATCAAGAAGAATGCCTTCAACGTCTACAACTATCATATGGAGACGAAGCTCCATCTCGTGTTACTGTATTTAGATGGTTTACAGAATTTCGTAGACATCAAAGTTCTCTGCTGCATCAAGAACACACAGGAAGACTTTCATCAGCTGTCGTTCCAGAAAATGCGTCGGCCATACGAAAAATGTTAGTCGATGATAATCGCTGCACATACTAAATGCTACAGAAGAAACTAAACATTGGATCCGCTGCTATACATAGAATTATTCATGAAGAACTGCATATGAAAAAATTAGTTTGTCGTTGGGACCCCCATAATTTAACAGAAAACAAAAAAATGGAACGTGTCAGAATCTACAAAGAAACCTTAAAATTACTTAAAGATGGTGGAAACCGACTTATTTCTAAAATCATAACTGGTGATGAAACTTACATACCGTTTTTTGACGTTACAACACGACAAGAAAGTGAAGTATGTGTCTTTGAAGATGACCACAAACTATCAATGGTGAAAAGACAACGAGCAATGAAAAAAGTAATGTACGCCGTTTTCTTCAGAAGTACTGGACTGATCAAAGTCATCAAGATGGAGGGACAGAAGACAGTCACAGCTAACTGGTACACCACTAAGTGTCTTCCGAAAATGTTTCAAGAAGTGAATGTAAGGGGACTTATGTTTCACCATGATAATGCATCTTCTCATACACCAAGATCGACAGTCGAATTTCTTAAACAAAAACACATCAAAGTGATAGAACATCAACCCTATTCCCCTGATCTAGCAATGTGTGACTTTAGGCTTTTTTTAATCTCAAGAAAAATTTACGTGGTAGCCGTTTTCATTCCGAAGATGAGATTGATGAAGCTATAAAACCATATTTTTCATCAATTCCAAGAAATGGATGGCATGAAGCATTATAATCTTTGGAAAAATCGTCTGCAAATGCGCATTGATGTTGGAAGGGACTATTTTAAACACTCTTAAAATTTGGTAAGTTAAATTTGTACCATTTAGCCGTATATCAAATATTTCAGAATGACCCTAGTATAACTGATAGCAAATATTTCAATTACGAGAAATAAGGTACAAATTATTTTTTGGCCTTATTTTAACTTTTATTAATATGATTTTCCACAATTTTATCCCACTTTAACAAATGATAAATATAATATTAGGTAAAATCATTAATGACCAATATCAAAATAATATATTTTTCCAGGATAACAAAAATTTTAATTGTAATATTTATTTATGTAAATTATTATTATTTATTAAAAATTTTCCTTTTTGTGGGGAAACTGCCAAACAATTTTCGAGTAACTGTGTGATATTAAATACCAGGAAAACATCCACATCTTAATTAATGAAAAATTTACTTCAATTCCTGACTGCATGATAGATTTCTTTATAGGTGAATTATTGTGTAAATTAATCACTGTAATTAATTTACTAAGACTTTTTGACTTCTACTGAAAGAAAATAATTTCTATTTATACAATAGTTATTATTATTTTCTTTCTCATCATCACATAATAAATTACATAAAAAGTGTTTAGAAGTGGCACTAGTTAGTGAATGTGAAATCAAAGAAAAATTAGAAAGAAATTCTGTATTAAAAAATATAAATGTGATAATATAAAAACTCTTATATTCATGAAAAAAGAAACACTATCAATCTGCACAAATTTTGAATATAATATTAATTATTTTTAATTTATATTATTATTTTTATTAATATTATTTTCCTCTATTTTATCACATTCTAACAAATGATAAAATTCGGTAATGTCATTAATGGCCAACATCATAAACACACCAAAATAACATTTTCCCAAGATAACAAAAATTTTAACTGTTATAATTACTTATGTTTAAAATTTTCATTTTTGTGGGACAAATTTGGACAGGCAATTTAAGTATCTGTGTGATATTAAGTACCACGAAAACATTCACATCTTTATTAATTAAAAATTTGCTTCAATTACTAAGTGCATGACAGATTTCTTAAATTAAAATTTAAGGGTAATTAAAATTAAAGTAAATTATTGCGTAAGTTAGTCATTGTAACTAATTTACTAAGATTTTTTTACATCTACTGAAAGGCAATATTTGTCAATTATATAACAATTATTATTATTTTCTTTTTCATCAACACATAATAAATTATATACAAAAATGTTTAAAAGTGGCACTAGTTAGAGAATGAAATCAAGGAAGAAATGAAAATCTGTATTGAAAAATATGAACGTGATAATATAAAAACTCTTATATTCGTGAAAAAAGAAAAAACACTATAAATCTGCACCAATTTTGAATACAACATATCGCCCCCCCAAAAAAAAAAAAAAAAGAAAAAAAAAGGAGTCAAAAGTGTGTCTCACCCACTTGTGTCCCTAGAAAGGTCCGCCAACGCAGGGCTGGGCCCCAACTAACGCTACTATGGGGTGTATTCCGATAGCCAATGCTCCTCTCTATTAAAAAAAGAAGATGGAAAAAAACACTGGCAAAAAACAGAAGACCTCAGTTAGAGGCGTGGGTGATATTTTTTTCCTTCTTCTTTTTTTTCACTTTAACGGAACAAGACACGCATGACTCACCACGCACCCTATGAACAAGAAGGGGGAAAAGAAGAAAGAAAAGTAAAAAAAGAAAAACCATCTCCACTCAAAACAAAAGAACGAGGTGTTACGGAAATCTATAATAAAGATAAATAATACCATAATATGAGCAATATTAAAGGGCGAGATTTGACGAAGTTTGGGACTAAATGAGACGTTGTTGGTCAAAGAACTTGTTTTATGGTTTTCGTTTTAGTTTTACTTCGGTGTGCATTATCTGCCAACAGGTCGCAATTAGGAAGAACTGGCGTTCGAATTTTCTTTTATATGCTCCATTTTAGTTTGGAAAATAATAGTATTTTTCAGTATTTTTTTTGCCAAAATTAATGCTTGGTAGTCGAAAATAACTAACTATTGTGTTTAATGAATAATGCAAAGTTAGACTTTATAAAAATGCTTTTGACTGTACATTTATTATAATGAGTATAACCTTTAAAAAGCAATTTAATGAGCATAAAAAGAAAAAAAACTGGTATTTTCACAATTGGAATATAAATGCTAAAAATTAATTGAACTTAAATAAATTTAATTTAAATAAATTTTTATATAACCATAACCTTCCAATTACACCCTTTTTTATTCACAAATTAAATAAATTTTTATGTAACCATAACCTTCCAATTATACCCTTTTTTATTCACAAATTAAATAAATTTTTATATAACCATAACCTTCCAATTATACCCTTTTTTATTCACAAATTAATTAAATTCTATTAACTGATGATTCTTCATTTTATTATTTAGATGCAATAAGAATATATTTTTAAGAATCAAATAATAAATAAATTATTTAAGACTTTTACTTAACATCTTTTTGCTCTTTTCTTTTCCCGTAAAAAGCAAACCAGGAAAAAAAAAATTAAAAACAGAAAAAATACTGAAATTAATTAATTTCTAATATTATAGATGAATTAATTCACCATACACTACACAAATTTATTAAATAATCACAAAACAACCACCATTTTATTTTTCGCAAAAATGAATTATAGTACAAATGAAAACTATAAAATTCATTCTGTAAGGAAGTCTTTCTTAATTATTGAAGTTTTACAATAAACATTAAAGTAATTTAAATTAAGAAAAATTCAGTACTTACGAAAAAAGTGTAATGTTTGGTAAAGCTTTATGTTTATACATTGTATACACGAAAATAAGAATGCTAATTATTTCCTTGCATATTTTTCATTTAACGTTTGATCGAGAATTTATCTGAAAAAAATTACGATTAACAACGTGCAGACGATATTCTTATTTTAAAATAATTCTTTCTACAATTTTTTTGACAGTTAATATTTTTTTTAAATTATTAAATTAAATGTCATGGTATTATTTAAATAATTATACATATTGTAAAAACATATGTTAATTTTTAGTTTTTTAAAGCAAAGCTTGAGTTTTCTTAGCATTGTCTAAAGAATAAAAAAAAAAATTATTTACTTGTTTCTAGATTTTATATGAAATTAATTTTAAAAAAAATTGCTTTCAGTCTATTATATTTTATTATGAATTATTTTTTTTAAATAACTATAACTAGCATTTAATTTTTTGTGGCATCGTCAACTTTAGTTTGTGTGTAATATAATTATCTAACAGAATAAAGTATTTATTTCTATTAGTTTCTCTAACTTCTAAATTGATATGAACCAAAAAAATATCCTAAATTATAATAGAAATGTTATTATTTATGCATGAAAAATATTATTTTATTAAATTGTTTTGCTCTAAACATGAAGCTTATTATTCTTATGATAATTAAAATTTCTAAAATGCTAAAATTATATAAACGTTAATTAAATGTATAATGCTTAAATTTTTTAAATGTTTGATTTTCGAAATATTAAGTATCGGTAAAATATAATGCAAAATGAATTTTAATACAAATTCGAAATATTTTTTGCAAATTATAAGCCATTAAAAATACTTTGCACGCATTGCTTTGAATCTACTTTATTTAAAAAAAATCAAATACCAAAAGTTTGTAAATTAAAATTGCTATGAATATGATATTTTTTTAACTTTAATGGTTCCGTTTTTAGTCATTGAGATAAGGAGATATATATATCTACGACAAACTATTTATTAGTAATTAGTAACGTTTAATTTTCTGTGAAAAGTTAGTTACGACTTACCAATTCATTTTTGTTTTTAAATTTTAAAAAGTCATACTCTTATTGATTCAAAAAAGTTAATCTTTATTTAAAAAAAAAAACCACAACTCGTAGCCAAATAGTAACGCGAACAATCTAATGATTTCGCTGGCGTGTATTGCAGTCACTGTTTTCAAAAGAATGGAAATTGTATCAACAGTTGTTGTAAATTTTCTTATTTTCTTTCATATGACAATACCTCTAACTTGTCAGTCATTTATTAGGTTTACAGATATACTAAGTGATACTGTCTAATGTAAAAAAAATGGAATTTTATTATTCAAAAGAAATAATGTTATTATCAAATGACATTTACGTTATATTTGTCGATAAAAAGAAATTAAATAATTCTTCATCAAGCAATGAGTAATATATTTTCTTCTTTATTTTAAATATTCTACATTTATTAAAAATTAAGCCCCTTTGCGAGTTATCAATCGATCTTGACTGACTTGATAATCAATTATTTATTTATTATTATTTAAAGAATTAGAAATAAGATTGAAATATTTAACTCTTCGGAAAAAATCGAATTTATTTCTACAAGAAGTAAACCAATATTTCTAATTCATTTTATTTTTCACTTTTTCCATTTTTATTTTTTCTAAATGAACACTGCCACGCTTACAGCTGTTCGATTGAACAATTTCTCAATAACATCACTTTTTTTTTTCTTCTTCTTCTTTTTATTTTTCGAACCTCATTACTTGAAACATTTAAGCATTCTTAATCGCGCATGATCAATAAAAAAAAACTCTTTTTTAAAGTCTCATTCAGAATGAGACTTAAAAAAGCCTTTAATTCGTTTTTAATTCTTAATGCCTTTAATTCGCGATATAAGCATTCATGCGCATGCCTTTAATTCGCGATTTAAGCATTTATGCGCATGCCATTTTTACTTCTACAAGAAGTAAACCAATATTCCTTAATTCTTTTTATTTTTCACTTTTTTATTTTCTAAATGAACACTGCCACGCTTACAGCTGTTCGATTGAACAATTTCTCAATAACATCACTTTTTTTTTTTTTTTTTTTCTTCTTCTTTTTATTTTTCG
Source organism: Caerostris darwini (assembly GCA_021605075.1). Classification (NCBI taxonomy): domain Eukaryota; kingdom Metazoa; phylum Arthropoda; class Arachnida; order Araneae; family Araneidae; genus Caerostris; species Caerostris darwini. The sequence goes on from BPLQ01004710.1 coordinate 226,296, forward strand.
AACTTCATTACTTGAAACATTTAAGCATTCTTAATCGCGCATGATCAATAAAAAAAACTCTTTTTTTTTTTAAAGTCTCATTCAGAAAACTTATCAACAATGGCCTTTTACATTAAAAATCCCACTTTCGAACGTTGCTGACACAAAATGAATGAAAAAGAAAAGAAGAACAAGAAAGAAAAAAAAAAGAAAGAAAGAAATTCTGACAGAAGTGCTGAAGTAAGCAGACAAGGCGTATCTGACGGACCGACATACAAATGAGGTTCAACCATTCCGCCAAGGATATCATTTTACAGAGTCGTTTTTGATAAATGTATGTTCTTATTCCGCGATCATCATCCATTGGGCTTGAGGGAGGTGCGAGGTCAAAGAGTACATGTTAAAAGACTCATATGCAAGGGCTCCTCACATCTGCTGATAACTGTTAGCGATCACACCACACCTTTTGTTACGCAAGCTGCTCTTTTGTTTAGGGAATCCTACTTGGAAAGTTGTGTCTTTCCCTCAGAGTTGTGTAAGCTATCTTTTATAATAAAGTTATTATGAATGGTGGCTGATAAATTAAGTCACAAAACATCTGCGCAGTATAGTTGTTACAAAAATTTTATGAAAGAAAATGCTTTGATAAATAGTTATTAACCATTGGAAAATTTATCAATGTGTGAAACATTAAAATGAAGAGTTTTTATTTTGTAATTTAAATTTTTTTTTAACTATTTTTTTATCATAATAATAATACAAAAAAAGGGGGGGGGGGAAGCACACACAAAAAAAATTTATTATCTTCAACTCTTAATTATTTCCTAAATTAAATAATAAATGTTATAAAATAATATCGAATATATTTTAACTACTCCTAAAAATAATAGTGCTACGTTAAAATTTCTTAAACATTCACTTTTTTTTTTCCCCCCAAAGAAGTATTTATTTGAAATAAAATAAATAAATATATTTAATTTATAATATTGTTTTATTATTAATATTTATTTATTTATTTATTTTTACTGTTGTTAACCATATGGGTAAGCTTAGGTTAAAAAGTATTATATAACTGTTAAAATTATGATGTTAATTTTTTTATATTTATTACATTAAAAAACGTTTATAATATGTAAAAAAATTTTATATATTATCTATTATGTCTCGATCGAGACATAATATATAACAATATGGATAATCACTTTGTTTATTTCTTTTTATTTGTTACTGTAGCCTTAAAGTGTAAAATTAAACATTAAAAAAATGCATAAAAATGACATTTTTAAGCTTTATTACTGCTGTTTAATTTCATTTTTCTGGGTATTTTTTTTTTTTTTTTTTTTTTTTCCCCTTCAAAATCTTTAGCTACCTAAAAAAAAACTAAAAAGTACAGTTTAATTTAAATTTTGTATTTAGATGTCATAAAAAAAAGGCAAAAGATTGAAAAAAAAAATTTCAACTTAAATTTCTATAGAACAATAACAATAATTATTGATGCAAAATTCAATACATAAAAAAAAATAAGTATTAAATGTAAAAAATGAAGAAACTGAAAAAAAATTAAATAAAAAATGAATTTATTCATTGAAATTAAATTAAAACTAAAAAAATTGAAATTAAAATTAAAAAAATTGAAATTATAATTAAAATTGAAATTAAAAAATGAATTTAATTATAATTTCAACTAATCACCAAGTGTCCTTTTCATTAAAATATCAAAATAATAAGTTGAATTTATAAAAAAAATTAAAAGACATTATCAGTAATAAAATAAAAATTTAAAAACAAAAGAAACAAATTTCATTTCATTAATACGACATTTACATATATTTTCAGTTACTGTAAAAATAGCCCATTAATATACAATGCCACAATTAATTCAAGGGAACTATTGTTACTTTATATATTGTGTGTAAGTTGCCTTATAGGTCAGAAATTTGCCAAACCCTATGACTCAAGTTTGTGTTCAAGTTCCACCTACACCTTTGTCTATAAAGGCCTTCCTATAAGTCTTTCAAGCGTTTCCAATTTAGAGGCGCTAAGATGTTTCAAGTGTTTGAGGAATAGCACAAGGTTCGACGTTTCACACAATCTCTTCTAGAAAAGAGTATCTTAAAGAAAAGCACCTTGAAAGACGAGAGTCTTCTTCGTCAGAGGCCAAATGAAAGTGAACTAACTAAATCATGTTGACATGAATGTCGATAAATAAAAATATTTTATATTTAAAAAGTTATTGTGTAATAATTTTCAAATGATTCCAGAAGCTAAATTCGGTGTTAGTGTTTTTCCAAGGTGCCTTGTTGAAAGTTTTATTGAAAACTATTTACTTCAAAACTACTAATTATTAAATATCGCTCGATTGGATTTTTCTTTATTCTTTAAAATCTTTAATTACTAAATATTATGTGTAATTCTAATTTCGTTAGATATTTGCTATAATGTTTTTGTAAAATTTTAATTTCGATATCAAGTATTTATAAAATACTCTTTGGAAAAAATGAAAATATTCTTGTCCTTTCAACTGCTAATTCTTTGATTTTATTATATTTTATGTTTTTTTAAGCATTTCAGATAATTATTAAATTTCACCACGAAAAAAAAATATATACATCAGGAATTATGCTCAAAACATTATAGATGCATCTTTCATTCTATAAATTTTTTCTTTGAATTCGTTTTATATTTTTAATGTAATTTTACATTTATATTATATATATATATTTATATTTAATGTTCTAAAAAAGAGCATTCATACTCTTAAATAAATAAATAATTCAGATAATTTTATCATATTCAATTTTTCTATTTAATCGGTATCACTAACTATAATAATAAAAGAATAATTAAATGAATGAACCTTTTATATATTTAATATTCGTTATACAACAGTGATGCTAATTAAATATGCTAACTTAATATCGCAGTGATATTATTTATAAACTTTTTATGTCATTGTGAAATTTATGTCAAATAGCAACAAAATTGAAATTCATTTCTTCTAATATTTATTGATTTATTCTGTATATAATTTATTTTATTTAGAATTTCAAAAATAAAAGTGTTGAACAATAATAATTTCAAAACATTTTAACAGTAAAATAAACTAACAGTGAATGTTTACTTTTAAATTGTATACAGTTTATTTTCAGTAAAAATATATGTCAAAAAATTCAGTTAATTAATTTTAAAGTCTGATTAAAAATTTTTTTAAAATTTTATTGCAATTAATTCCCTTATTTTTTTAAAATTAAAATAAATTTAGTTTATTATTTTGTTACAAATGAAAAAGGTTGAAGTAAAAGTATTTAACAGTTAGTACTTTTTTTAGTTCAGCGTTTTATTCCCTTTAATGTTTAAAAAACTTTTATTTAAATAATACGATTCAAACATAATGTATAAATTTAAAAATGATTTATTATTATAATTGCATAAATCGAAATTTTTTATTTTTATTATAATTGGTGAATCTTTATTCTAATTTAAATGTTAATGCTAATGTAATCATGTGAATACTCCAAAAATTGAAATTTCTAATAATCTAATATAATTCGCAAATATATCGTATTTCCAGATCATCCAATAATAACATTAAACAAACAAGTTAAATGAACGTTAGAAAAATAAAAAGTTTGTAAATTGAACATTTTTAACTAAGTGCATTAATTAATTTATTCTAAATAAATACTTTTTTAAAAATTTTGTATATTTTATACACTAAAAAAAAAGGCTTCTTATTTTAAAATAATTACTTAAAAGACTAGAATGAAAATCAACTTATTATATAAAAAAAATTTCTAACTATAAAAACAAGTTAAGACAAGTTCCGATTCGTAATTGTTAAATTGACAAAAATAACTTTTAAATATTTTTATAGTTATCTTATTTTTGAACATTAACCATTATATTATTACCCATAAAATTATGGATATTGTTTTGAGTAATGAGATTTTTCAAGAAAAGAATATTTTAGGAATTTTATAGTTTTATATTTTTGAAGTTTGCTATTATGCATTTTGTTCTTACATTAAATTCTAAATTTTATAGATAAACTGTAAATCGACCCAGTCAATTATATATATATATATATATATATATACATTTTAAACTATACAGGGTATGTTAGAATTGTTGTGAAAAATTTTAATAATTTTAGTTGCAAATATATGAATATGACATAAGATTAATAATATTTTTTTATAATTGAAATCCTGATTTTAGGTTATTTTTTTTTTGACCAACTATCTGTAAATAATATCTACCTGATAATTATCTGTCAAAGTTTAGAAAAGTATTTTCTTTATACTTATTTAAAAATTCTTTGATTTGTCCGCAAATCGTATCTTATAATTTAAAACTTTCAAAAATCAAATCTCCCTTCTATTTAAACAATCAACATTTCGCTGTTTAGAAAAGCCAATAGTTGTAGAAAAGTCAATGCTCTATAATTAGATATTAGATTAGACTGGTAGATAACATTATTATATTTATCCTTCAATGCGGTTCTATTTTATAAAATTACAATAATTTTTTTGTGTAGATTTAAGTATTATGAATATTCAAACTTCATTGTCAAGATTTTTAAAAATAATTATCAATTTACCCTTTTAATGTTTTATATTTCGCTTAATACTATTGCAAAAAGAAATAACTAGTTACAAGTAAAGTTAGAACGCATAATAAATTTTAAAATAATAATAATAAAATTTCAAGTGACTACTTTATTTTAATTACCTGACAATTTCATTTCAGAAAATCATCCATTAAAATTCTACTAAATATTGTTTTATTCAGCAATTAAATAACATATAGTAGAATTTTTAATTCAGGTTCATTTCAAATATTTTTTGTTAAAGATTTTAATTTAAAACAAAAATCGTTATTTGCAATTTAAAACTACTAGTTATTTTATCATAATGTTTCAATAATAAATAATGTTCTAATAATAATAATAATAATTTTATAATTGAAACGTACTTGAAAAGTAATTATCTATTAAAAACTTTAATATAAAATGTTATCAAAAATATTCCAATAATCACTAAAACGTTCTAAAGTTTTTCTGTATGATAAAGAAATAAAAAATTGCATTAAAATCATAAAAACATTTGAAATGATTCAGATTTATCTACAGGGTAATTAAAATTGAACCGAAACGCTTAGTAAATTAAATTAAATTAAATATGAATAATAAAAATTAATCCCGAATGTATATGACAAGCTATCTAAAACATATGGATACACTGATTTCAAAATTTTGCAATAACAAGTTCGAAAAATATAAATATGTTATGGTTATTATATATAACAATAATCGTATTTATATACATAGGAATTACAAAATGGTATATAATGAGAAAGATATTTTACATTTAAAAAAAGAGAAACTTATAGATAGCAAAATTTTGCATATTGCAGTTTTTGCTATTTAGAAGCTATTGCTATTATTAGCTATTTTGTATAACACAATATTATAAAACAAGAAATTTTTTTAATATAATAAAAGAAAAATGAATAATAATTAAAGGAAAACTTACAATAGAAGTGAAACTTAGTAAAATTTTGCATATTGGAAGTAAAATTGTGGATATTGCTATTTTAGGTCAAATGTAAAAGCCAACCAAAGAATTGTATTCAACAGAAGAAAAAAAAATTAGCAAAAATTAAAAATAAAAAACATAAAGAAAAACATAAAAGAAAGTTAGAAATATAATGTTTTGCTATCCCAAAAGTAGAAAATATAGTTTGTTTATCGAAAATGATATGGATCAGAATAAGTTATGCACTTATTTAAATTATTTTTCCCAATTTATTATTTTTTTGTCACAGATAATTTTTTTTTCTTCTTTTTTTTTTTTTTTTTTGTAAAAACTTTGAATTTATTTTCCATTTAAATCGTTAAGTATAGCGATATTAAAGATATATTCTTGAAATTATTACAACTATCTACAATTAATTACAATTATCTCGACTTTATTAAGAAGTTCATATCGAACGTAGTTATATATAACGAATTCGAAAGAAGAGAGCAAACCCTATTTCTTGAAATGTTCAACTAAAAACAGTTCTTAAAATAAAATCAACACATATAAAATTGTTATATCGATGTATAAATACATAAAAAGTGTTATTTTAAACTATTAAATTTTAAATGTTCTGTTGCATATTTGTAGAAAATATACAAAGGAATATGTTTAAGTGACCATGAACTTTCCAATGTTAGTACTTTACGCAAAAATTAAATTAAACAATTTTATGCAACTTAGTTTATATATAATACTCAATGTAAAAAAAAACTTGAAATTAAGCATTATTAGTATTATTTATTACTTTTTATGCTTTATTTATGTTTTTATTAGTATAATGACTTTTTTTAGTATTATGCAGGTAATATAGAAAAATAAATTCAAGTGATTCAAAATTTGTAAGACACTTTTTATATACATCATTATACGTTTACATATTGCACATATTGTAAAAAGATACAAAAATAAGATCCATTTTTAAAGTACTTTTAAAAATAGAATAAATATTAAAATATTTATAAAAGGTAGCAAGGAAAAAAAATTTGTTTGAAGAATTCAATTGTTAGCATTTTATAATCATAGTAGTACGGAAAACTTCAATTCAGACAAATTCTGTGTTTTACACATTTTTAAGTTTATAAATTAATAAATAATACAATTAATCGACAGATTTAAAACTTGTTAAAAATTCGACTCGTTTTCAGAACAATAAATTAAAGTTTTTCTAATTGAAATCATTATTCTGTAAGGAAAAAAACCATTTTTGTTAATATCAAAAAATATTAAATCATTGCAAAATATTCTTCATGTGATAATATTGCAAAAAAATTTGAATTTTTTTTTTTTTTTTTTTTTGTTTTTGTTTTTTATTATAAGCTAAATTTAAATATAAATACATCAAACAAAACTATGCATTTTATTATATAAACTAAATTTTAATATAAATACACCAAACAAAATTATGTATAATGCATTTTATTATAAGCTAAATTTAAATATAGATGCAAACAAAATTATGTATAATGTATTTTATAATAAGCTAAATTTAAATATAAATGCATCAAACAAAACTATGTATTTTATTATATAAACTAAATTTTAATATAAATACACCAAACAAAATTATGTATAATGCATTTTATTATAAGCTAAATTTAAATATAGATGCAAACAAAATTATGTATAATGTATTTTATAATAAGCTAAATTTAAATATAAATGCATCAAACAAAACTATGCATAATGTATTTTATTATAAGCTAAATTTAAATATAAATACATCAAACAAAACTATGTATTTTATTATATAAACTAAATTTTAATATAAATACACCAAACAAAATTATGTATAATGCATTTTATTATAAGCTAAATTTAAATATAGATGCAAACAAAATTATGTATAATGTATTTTATAATAAGCTAAATTTAAATATAAATGCATCAAACAAAACTATGTATTTTATTATATAAACTAAATTTTAATATAAATACAAACAAAATTATGTATAATGCATTTTATAATAAGCTAAATTTAAATATAAATGCATCAAACAAAACTATGCATAATGTATTTTATTATAAGCTAAATTTAAATATAAATACATCAAACAAAACTATGTATTTTATTATATAAACTAAATTTTAATATAAATACACCAAACAAAATTATGTATAATGCATTTTATTATAAGCTAAATTTAAATATAGATGCAAACAAAATTATGTATAATGTATTTTATAATAAGCTAAATTTAAATATAAATGCATCAAACAAAACTATGTATTTTATTATATAAACTAAATTTTAATATAAATACACCAAACAAAATTATGTATAATACATTTTATTATAAGCTAAATTTAAATATAGTTGCAAACAAAATTATGTATAATGTATTTTATAATAAGCTAAATTTAAATATAAATGCATCAAACAAAACTATGCATAATGTATTTTATTATAAGCTAAATTTAAATATAAATACATCAAACAAAACTATGTATTTTATTATATAAACTAAATTTTAATATAAATACATCAAACAAAATTATGTATAATGCATTTTATTATAAGCTAAATTTAAATATAGATGCAAACAAAATTATGTATAATGTATTTTATAATAAGCTAAATTTAAATATAAATGCATTAAACAAAACTATGTATTTTATTATATAAACTAAATTTTAATATAAATACAAACAAAATTATGTATAATGCATTTTATAATAAGCTAAATTTAAATATAAATGCATCAAACAAAACTATGCATAATGTATTTTATTATAAGCTAAATTTAAATATAAATACATCAAACAAAACTATGTATTTTATTATATAAACTAAATTTTAATATAAATACACCAAACAAAATTATGTATAATGCATTTTATTATAAGCTAAATTTAAATATAGTTGCAAACAAAATTATGTATAATGTATTTTATAATAAGCTAAATTTAAATATAAATGCATCAAACAAAACTATGCATAATGTATTTTATTATAAGCTAAATTTAAATATAAATACATCAAACAAAACTATGTATTTTATTATATAAACTAAATTTTAATATAAATACACCAAACAAAATTATGTATAATGCATTTTATTATAAGCTAAATTTAAATATAGATGCAAACAAAATTATGTATAATGTATTTTATAATAAGCTAAATTTAAATATAAATGCATCAAACAAAACTATGTATAATGTATTTTATTAAAAGCTAAATTTAAATATAAATACACCAAACAAAACTATGTAAAATGTAAGAAAATAAAACGAATGAACTATGCAAATTAAAAATAAAACGAACGAATACCTAAAAACCAAACTATTTTAATTGTTTTACTAAACGTTAAAAAAAATATCTCTTGCATTTTAAATTATTTATAGTTACAGTGTAGTCTACTGCACAAAATATTTTAATTATCATATTTTAAAACGATAAATAATATCAAACAAAAGCTAGAAGTTACAGAATAGCGGCTTCACTTTTAAAATTAAAACAAATCAAACTTCTGAAACTAAAAACTTTTATCATTACATTACATTTAATCCCATTCATAGCTCCCTGGGTTATAGAACGTGATTTCGAAATCCACTAAAAATATCTTCCCTACAACTTTTTAGCTGCTCTTTTTTTCTCTCCTTAGCAGTTATAACAACAGAGCGACGCGAAATACTGTGAAACTTTGTTTATGTTTCATAAACTAGGAGCAGCTGAAAAAGAAGAGATTTTTATCTGCAACAAAAACTTTCCAAAAACTATTAAGTTTTTTTGGGGAAAAAAAAAAGGGCTAAGAGGGAAAAGAGCGCTCGGTGAAACTTTTACCGGCTTTTGCATCGGCTCTCATGCGGTTTCCCCATGGTACTGGATGCCGATGATAAGCGAGAAGTTTTACGGACTCTTCTTTTCAAGAGCTCTGAGCTCTTCTTCAGCTAGCTCTCTTTTTTAAAAAAAAAAAATAATAATAAAAGCATAAAAATCGAGTTTCACCTCACAGGATTAAGAAAGGTAAGAGGAGAAAAACAGATTAAAGAAAGTCAAAATAAACCCCAAGTTTTTAATCACTTATGTTAAGTCATTCTCTTCACTTCTTTTCTTTCTGTTGGGAAGTTTTCGAATCTTTGAAGGAGAAAATATGATGGAAAAAAAATTGTATCAGATTGCAATTTTGAATAAGTGAAATTTTTTTTTTTTTTTTTTACTCAATATTAGTTAATTCTCTAGACTATAAAATTTTATAAAAGACTCTAAAAGTCTTTTTCTCTTATTTAAAATCTTAATTAATTTAAATTTTAAAAATGAATAAATTATTTAAATAATTTATTTATTTTCTAAACATAAATAATGATTTTAATATTATCTATAACAATATGTTTTTTTTTTTTTTTTTTGGTAACAGTTATATCTTGCAATTATCTTATTCATATTCTATATAATATGGATTTCTGCTAACGCCCATAATTAAAACAAATTGAAAACTTATATTTCAAAAAATAATTTGATATTTAATGAATCGTATAGAAACAGATATGTGAAAAACGACTGATTCAATAAATAAAATTATTAAATTATGAGCAGCATCATTGACAATGAGGTGGTACAAATATGTTTACCAATAATTATCACTTTAATTTAATTATGAATTGTATTAACATTAGTTACATAAATCGGAAAAAGGATAAAATTGTAATTAGCTGGGCCGATATACAGATTATCCATAAAATTTAGAATTTAATGTAAGAGCATAAAGTATAACAGCAATTTTAAACAAAGAAAGAAAAAATATCAGCAAATCATATTCAGGCAATAAATTATGTTCATCAGTTATCGTTCAAAACTGAAAAAAGAAAACATTAAACAAAAAATAAAAACTCCCAACTATTTTATAAAAAGTACATGAGATAATTTAATAAAAAAAGTATGCGAAAGAAATTTAAATAAATCAATAAGAATAACTCATGAAAGAAATTTAAAAAAAATAAACCAATAAGAAACGTTTCAAGTGGTCAAGGAAAGGAAAAACTGAGAAGGACACGAAAAAAGTGATCAAGCAAACAAAAATCCTTGCGCCTCAAAATAATATCCATAATTTCATGGGTAGCAAACATATATTTATGGACTAGAAATAAACAAAAAATTTCATTAAAAAAATAAACAACATTGATGAAGGCACGATATTATCGAATATTGCATTATTTTCTAAAAGGCTTTTCTGAAATGAATGAAATAGCAAATCCAGTAAGAATGTACAGAAATAAAACAGTATAATAACCAACAGTAAGAATGTACATCAGTAAAATAGTATAATAAACAACAGTTTAAATGAACAACAAAAAGAAATAACGCATTCTATCAATATTTCTCTGAAAGACATTTTTTTCCTACTCAGAAAAATGCTTTCATTAAGAAAGTCTATATCAATTTTATATTAATTCTTCAAATAAAAAGGGCTAAAAAAAATTTATTAATTATTAATATTTAAAATTTTTTAAAGGGCTAAAAATGTTTTAACTAAATTTTTCTCCATCTTTGAAAGTAAGATAACTATTTTAAAAAACTAAATTTCAGGTGCATTTTGAAGATATTTAAAAACGTTTAACCTACTATATATCTAATTTTAAGCAATAAATAATAAGCAAATTAAATACAGTTATATAAAAAATTATTTACAAATGATTTAAATATTATCTTTTTTTAGTTTTTGAAGGTATCTTCACTAACATTTGAGCTTTAACGCATTATTCCACACCAAAACTAAAATTATGCGAACCACAAATTTAATAATCCAGGATTATTTCCAAAAGAAGTTATAAACTATTTTAAATTCATAAATATTAATTAATTCACTTTTATTTAAATTTGAAAAATAATTCCACCTTCGCGAAAAACCAGTCTTTCGGAACATTTCGATAATATTATATAAACTATAAGCGAATTTCAGATGCAAGATACAGAAAAATTCCACCTTGATTCAATTACTGATTTAAATTAAATATTGGGAAAGAATACTGAAAAATAAAATACTGCTTAAATACTTAATTTGGAGAAATTAAAAGAAAAAAAAATAACTCAAAAAACTGTAAAATCCAGACATTTAAAATCACATTATTGCTTCAAAATTTAAACTTACTGTTAGGTTTCTTGTCAAACAATCAATTTTAAATAGATTTTATTTTAAAAAGTTTTCGAGTAGGTGTTATTGACATTGCATACATATCAATCACGAGCAAATATGTCCTTTATATTTTACAAAAAATAATTAATTTATAACTGCGTATATAAAATTTAGCCTGATTCAATTTCAATAATTTGAACATTGTTATTTTTCAAACATTAAAAAAAATCCTTTTTCGTTATTTCAAAAATTTCAATTCAAGAGACTTGAGTTGTGATTTATAAATAACACTAATGATGTAATATCGTATAATATAATACAGTTTACAGTAAAATAGTTCCAATTATTTTTTAAAACTGAAAATGTTTTAAACCAAAATTTTAAAAACATGGCACATATACATATTTTTATGCTATCCAACCTTTTAATTTTGAGCCGTATTTGAAAAAAAAAAATGCTTCAAGCCACGCATATATTTTTAAAGCAAAAGAATTATTAATAATGGTTAATATAAAATATCCACTATAAATAAAATTATAAAATAATTTTAAAAATTAAATTAAATAAAAACAATTAAAAATTAAATAAAATAAAATTTATTAATAAATAAAAAAAAATGTCAGACTCAAATAATATTAATTTAAAATAATTTTGTTTATGTATAAAATTATTTTAAAATAATATTATTTGATTTTGAAATTAAAAAAAAAAATCATTGAACAGATAAAATGTTTTAGTTTCTAAGACAACATAATTAATAATAGTAAAGTATTTAATTGACATAACTACTTAATTAACAAGCTACGAAAATTGTATTTACTGAAATGATAACTAGTTTAGAAAAAAATATAAATTTCTGCTTAATTAAACAATTCGCTGCCTTTTTGAAATATTAATTTTGTGAAGATATTTGAAAGTAAATTAAATAAAATCTCAAATTTCTTAAGAACGTTTACGATTTCACATTAGGGCTTTATTCGAAACAGCTCTGTGTTTAAAGTAATCTAGATATACTATGTCAGAAATTCAATAAAACAGTACTTAAATAAAAGTATCATTTATTAAGTACTGTTTAGTTAGTTAATAAAGTTTTATTATTTAAATCAAATGCTAAATTAATATTTATTTCTAAATCCTGATTTCTGTATTCGTTTAATTAAAGGAAGCATTTTAAAAAAAAAGTTTTTAGTTTATAATTTAAAATTTATAGAACTATTTAGAACAAAGTAATTTTAATGATTATTTTATTATTTGAAACTTTAATTTAAACCTAGAAAAATATTACATACTTTCCCTCGTTATAATAATTCCCATTGAATAATTATAATAAACAGATTTTAATATTTGTTTATAATCATTTTATTCAGAATATTATTAAAGCATAAAAAGAAAAAAACATTTTGATTGGAAATGTCTTAATCCATCCTTTCCGTGTCATATAAAACGTTTTTTAAAAAATCAAAATTGATATTAACCCTCTCTAAATTGGCCAAATTAACACTATAAATGAAGTAATTATGCTTCGCAATTTAAACATAATGGAGAAATAATTAGGTGAAATAAAGTTTTAAAAAAAGAGAATAAAAAATAAGAAACGTAAATCCTGTTTACACGATTAAATTAGGCTTTATTAATCACATTAATTAAAAAGTAATTATGAAAGTTAATTAAGGGTACTTTTTATCATTCCATTTTTATCGTCATTAGAAAATAAAAAGAAAAAATTTTAAATAACCATAATATTTTGATCCCAGAAATGGCCAAGTTTAATAAACACATAAAAAAATCAGTTACAAAAAAGTTTTTCAAAAAAATGTTTCACCTTAAAGTATTACGAAAATTTTGATGACAAATAATTTGCATATTATATAAATAATATATTCTATACTTCTTATTTTGGAAATTTTAATTTAATGTATTTATGCTATATTTCTTTTAAATTAAATAATAATTTTGTTAGTTTTAAATTTCCTAATTAGAAAAAATATGACAATTTGGTGTCACTAACCCTCACTTCCTTAATTCTTTTTGAAAATTTTTAAGTTATAGTGATATAAAAAACACCACTTTAACCTATTCAGTTCAAAAATAACAAGAAAAAGTTTAAATAAAATTTTATTGTATTTAATTTTATTTTTTCGTAATTATATGTGACGTTGATATTGCTTCTATATGAATTAAATATTTAAAGAAATATCATGTCGTATTTTACAATTTTATGTGCCGGGTCTTTTTGCAAACTATATTTTACCAAAAACTAATGTTAAATGAAAAAAAATTTTAGTATATTTATTTTATACTTTTTACATCAGAAATTAAAAATATTTATCAAAACCAATTAAGTAGACAAAAATATGTAACATAAGGAATTGATGATTTGGTTGAATTAATATCACATATATTTAAAATATACGACTTCATTAAAAAAATCATTAAAAATAACGATGTGATTTCTAGATTAGGCGATATAGAAAAACTTGATACTGAAATTAAAAAAAAAAATTAAGAAACAAAACGATTCCCAAAATTAAAGTTTTAAAATTCAAAACATATATTTTGAACATAATCATTATTTTTAAAACATAAATAACTTTTTTTAAATAAGACGTAATAAAAAAAAATGTAACATCATGAAATATAAAATATAATAAATTCAGAAACAACTACATTATTTACAGCGTTTTTTTGGCTCTAACATATAATAATAAAATTAATATATATGTATACATTTTTTTTTTTTTTTTGAGAGAGATAGAGAGATATTGCATAAGGGATACAATAATTTTCTGAACAGAATGTTTGAAGTGTACAAACACACAACCCCAAAAGAATTAAACTGGATCCCATCCCGATCTATGGATCATCACCATTAAATAAACAGAATCCCTGTTGGGCTTATCCCCCACCCCCCATAGTTCAAATATTTGAGCAGTAAGCCAACGCGTAATTTGCAAACTTCGATACGCCGTCGTAATATCAAAGAAATTAAAAAGTGGTGATAAATGCTTACAATAGCTTATCAGCTCATCACTTTTATCCAGATTTTACAGCACTATTATATTTAATTAGATATCAAACTTAACTATGGTAAATAACATACACGCGTTATTAATCACTGCATGCTAAAAATTCATGCTATCACATCCAATATCACACAAAGAAAAAAATATAAATTATGACGCAATAAAAATGATTTCTAATCATAAATTATTTGTAAAACTAGTAAACCAACAATAAAAACAAACAAATGTTTTAAGAGAGGTAAATTATTATTGTTATTCTGTTCAATGATAATATTTATTAAAAAAAGAACTAGTGGTAATTAATGTGTCAATCTCGTCAAAATGAAAATAATATTGTGTTCTAAAACAGAATTTTAATAACAATTTAAATTGTAAAAGACAAAAATAAACAAATCGAAGTGTGGAGATGTACAATACTTGGGAAAAAATGCATCTGCCAAGTTGAGATTGGCATAATAGCATTAGTTCCGTTTCAATAATTATGATTAAAAGATCATCATTGAATGGAAAAATATTAATAATTTACATCTCATAAATATTTATTTGTTTGTTTGTTTCTATTGTTGGTTAATTAAATCATTTAATTATCTAACACAGGGGTCTCCAAACTACGGCCCGCCAGTGTCATCCATCCGGCCCGCGACAGCGAATAGCTTATTGTTGCTGTAATAAGTTGGATAAAAAAAACACAGAATGATAATAACTCGATTTTATTTACTTGTTAGATAAAGCTTAATGACAAGCATAATAAGCAAAAAATTTAACTTAAGCGTAACAACTAACAAATAATTGAAATGATTCGGCGACTAGTCTAGAAATTATAGATAATGGCAGAAAAATTAAAACGGTTTTGGCCCTTGGTACTTACTGGAGTAAACAGTATGCCCTAAGGCTAGAAAGTTTGGAGACCCCTGATCTAACACATACATACATAAATATATATATATATAATTAAACAATGGAATGAATAATATAATTAATTATTATGTTTATAAAATAAATAATATAATTTTATAATGAAGCAAAGAAAACAAATAAGAGATACTGCAGAAATTCCAGTAAATGTTTTATTATATGATTCGATTTTTGTAAAGCCAAGCACAAACTTGATTCGTCAAAGGGTTTCTATTGACCAATTTCTGTGATATTTATACATAAAAATGTTTGTTCATAATTATAAATTAATCAAAACAGACTTCTGTCGCAGTTTTAAAGGGGAACAGGTTTTACAGTAAATATCACAGAGATAAAAAAAAAAAATTACTTTGATAGAAACCCTGGCTCCGGGTAGCACGTTAATAACAAAGGATCTGATCTTCTAGTTTGAAAGTAAATAGAAAATATTAACTGAAATATTTTTTCTAACGTTTAAATTATTACTTTTTTTATAAAAATAAAGCAAGATATGTTCCCTCGTCAAATCAATTTACAAAATCTGAAAATCTTTTTTTAAAAAAAATTGCTTATTATATTTTGTAATAAAGTGGACATATGATGAGGTGGTCCACACTTCGTGATCAGATGAATTGCTAACAGAAACAAGTAATATAAGAAAAAAATTTAAAGTCAATTCCTATTTATTTATTTATTTATTTATTTTTTTTTTTTTTTTTTTAACTATATTGCAGAAAGTCCTTTATAAATAATTTTCATCATTTTTTTAAGTTTATCTGGTGTCATCTATTGGTACATATATGCACCTTAAATCTAAAAAAAAAAAAATTAAAATTAATTAATTAAATTTAATCATTGAATTAATATTTGAAAAAACTGTATTAACAGCCAATGTCATCCACTACAAGTTCAAAAAAATGTATTTGAACTTGAGTGGATGAATAAAAAATATTTTAAGAACGATTGAAAATTTGAACAAGATATATATAGGGAGAGTGTGAGCTAATAGTAGGAATTGAGTAAAACCATACTAAAGCAGAAACTTACTAATTCCAATCATGATAACTCTTTAAATAGCGCAGAATGAATTTTTTAGATTTGGTTTGGCACTCTATGGTCTTTATTTTATTATTTTTTTTTTATGTAGACAGTTACCTATAAGTTTAACGGGGATTTCGAACCACCAACAAACATCTATACCACGGCCAAGATTCGAACTGAAGCCTGTGGTACCAAAAGCCAGAGTGGCCATCAATCAGGTCGCGAATCTTTTAGAAAAAAGCGTGTAATAGTCGAGAAAAATCTTTGTTGGTTTCAACCGATTTAGTTTTAGTCCTATTATTGAAATTTATGTGTAACTTATTTTCATTTTCATTTAAAATTTAAAAAAAAAAGGAATATTTAAAAGAAATTATCA
Organism: Caerostris darwini; assembly: GCA_021605075.1. Lineage (NCBI taxonomy): Eukaryota > Metazoa > Arthropoda > Arachnida > Araneae > Araneidae > Caerostris > Caerostris darwini. The sequence goes on from BPLQ01004710.1 coordinate 243,265, forward strand.
TGATGAACATTATAACAATATGAATATATTTATTTTTAAAAAATCTATGCTATTGTGGAATACAATAGGCACATTTTATTATATCTTTTTGAATTAATTTCATAAAAGTTTCATCACGTGAATCTTGAATTTCAACATAATTTGCACTTTTATTTTATTTTCTGCCCATATTTTATTTTATTTATTGAAATACTTTTCAGTAAACAATTTTTTATTGATTTTTACAGCTACGGAGGAAATATTTTATTGCTTTCTAAGTTATCACAAAATAAGCAAACGCCACAATTTTATTTAATACTAAATAGTAAAAAGCTTATATATAGGGATAAAATATATTTCTCAACAAAATATCTGTGCTTTAGAACAATAAATAAAATAATGAATAAATAAAAAACGTTTTGTTATTCTAAAAATTAAGAGTTAAATCCTTTCATTTTCATTTAGAAATAAAAAATATTTGCGGCTGCATTAATAGTTGGGATTTTTAAAGGAAAATATAGAAATCTGCCTTTTTAAAATCAAAGAAATTAAATTTTACTAATAACTTTACGTAAGTAACTTACAATTAAATTTTTAATATTTGTACCTTGATATTGATATTATTTCTTTTAAATAATTATTTGTATATAATATTATTTTTTTTATTATTGTTATTCTTTTAAATATTATATGTGATACTTGAGAATTATATTGGATAAGAAATGAATTTAATGTATATTTAACTTATTTAGAGCGATATATTTTATAAAATGAATGGAAATATTAATTTTATCGTTTTAAAATCAAGAATATTTAAATGCTCATAATAAGAAGAAAGATATCCCAATACCATATCCTTGTTTTCTGTTTATTTTAAATTAATTTTTTTATTTAAAATATATATTAGATTTAAATTTGGCTATGAAATTTCTGAATCATTTTGTAAATATGTTATGTAAAGACAATCCTTATTTTTTTTTATGAAAATGATTATTGAATTTATGAAAATAATTTCTTCTTAATAGTATTTAGATGGAAGTTGTAAAGTAAGTACACAAAAAGCAAAAATGCAAAAAATTTGAATGCAAAATATATGAGACCTATTAATAAATTGCTCCAAACACTATATACTAAAATAATGCTCTCAAGAAATTCCGTACATCAATAATTGAAACGGTTATAACGTTTTCAGGTCTATTTTCATAAAATATTTCAAAACACAACAAAATTATTTGTTAAAAACATATATATTATTTAAGGAAAAGAAAGAAAAAAAATAGCCCTAAGAAATAAAATTCTGTGTTACAATGAGAAGTGAAATATTTTAACAAACCATAAGGTTTCAATGCGAAATCAAAGAAAAGATACATGAATGTTTACATTTTCAAGGGTTATACTATAACGAATTTGTCAAAAATACATCACATAAAAAATGAAGAAACATTTACAAATAAAATAGCTAGTTATTATAAAATATATAGAAAATCCTATTAAACTTTTAGAATATTTTATAAATCGAAAAATAATTTTATCTTCCAATTATATGCAAAAATATTTTTGTACTTGATTCATATAGATTAAAGAATAAAAATAAGTATAAATTGAATAAAAGATTAGAAAAATTGTAGAATACTCATGAAAAAAATTAATTTTGTACTTGATTATTCACCTTTTCTAATATTTGATTATTAGAAATGAAACAGACGAATTTTCATAAAGAAAACAAAATTTTATAATTTTTATTTTTTATATATATATATATATAATAAAGCATAAATATATATATGATTTAAACATCAAAAAAATTTGAATAATGTTAATAAAATTCCTTGTTTTTATTTTCATTTTTCTACAATTAGAATAAGATATTTGAAAATTCAAATTACTTCCTTACTGTACTTTTATTCCCTAATAATTCATTAATTTATTGTGACGCCATAATGATTAAACAGGATTGCCTTATAATTTCTTAACTCAGAGAACAAACAATCAGCTAAATTATAACAATAGAAAATTTTAAAATATCGAAACTATTAATTCCATATCAACGACGTCCAACTGAAGGCCCATGACTTGATTTAACTCCATTTTGGGTTAATTTAAAAAAAAATCGTTTTAACTGTAATGACGTAGAGTTCAGTTTTCAATGGTCCGTTTCATTAATGGGTTTATTTTATACATTCCAAATATTTCCATGGCAATTATCAAATAAATGTGTTCATGTTTAAATATTTCATTTGAATAGTTTTATATTTCATCTACAAGTTGGTGAGATGAATATTGCCGTCGTCAAAGATTAATAACATTTTTCTTTCTTAAATTATGCATGCTTTCACATTATAAAACATAGAGATGTGCTTTGGGAATATGAGTTAAAGAACTAAATAAAATCCTTTATTTAGCGTTCTAATATTTGCTTAATATTATTATTTAGTTTCTGTGCAATTGTTAATATTATAAGTATAAATGTATTTCTTCTTTTTTAACCTTTATGTTTTTTAGGTATCTTCTGTCCACGTTATTACGTTTATGGTTTACTGATTCTGCCTCCTGTTGCTATTTTGATCCTTGTTGCTGCTTCACAAATTAAATTTTTCCTTGTTGCCGTTGTATAAAGTAAACTTGATTCATAGAGATATACACCGCCTTCACTCAACGATAATGAATTTATTCACTTTTTTCAACGAAACTAAACAATTTTAATTCAATTATACTTGTATATAAGCCAATGTTATTTTAAAGAAATTTCGAAGGAATTATAAGAGATTAGAAAACTATTTTCAGTCAAAATTTATAATTATCTTAATGCATTTCAATTTGCAAATAATACTGGATCTGGAGCTTGTTGATGATCTATTAAGTAAATTTGGTCTCTGTAGCTGCTCTATAAAGTGAATTGGATCTTCGGTATGTAAACCACCTTCAACTCGCCATTAACGAGTTCATTCACCTTCACCTTAACTAAATAGCTTTAATTAAAATATATTTATAAATAAACTAATGTTACTTTTAAAAAAAATTCATTGGAACTGAAAGATATATATACATAAATAAAATTTTCTTGCATATGTAAATGAATTTACATCTGTCTTTTGTAAATTTCGATTTAAGTAACACTGAATCTTGGCGTTGTTGCTGTTTTATAGTGTATCTTGTCCTTATTGCCTGTTTTATAGTGTATTTTGCTGTTTTATATGGTAAATTGGTGCCTTGTTGGTGTTTTATATGGTAAATTGGTGCCTTGCTGGTGTGTTATATGATAAATTGGTGTCTTATTGCTATTTTATATGGTAAATTTTATATGGTAAATTGGTGTCTTATTGCTATTTTATATGGTAAATTGGTGTCTTGTTGCTGTTTTATATGGTAAATCATGTTTTATTGCTGTTTTATATGGTAAATCATGTTTTATTGCTGTTTTATATGATAAATTAGTGTCTCGGTGCTTTATATGATAAATTGGTGTCTTGTTGGTGCTTTATATGGTAAATTGGTGTCTTGTTGGTGCTTTATATGGTAAATTGGTGTCTTGTTGGTGCTTTATATGGTAAATTGGTGTCTTGTTGGTGCTTTATATGGTAAGTTGGTGTCTTGTTGGTGCTTTATATGGTAAATTGGTGTCCTGTTGCTGTTTTATACGGTGAATTAGTACCTTGTTGCTGTTTTATATGGCAATTTATCCATATTACTGTTCTTTAAAGTAAATTTGACCCTATATCTATTATATAAATCATTTGACCGTTACAGTACTATCTTAGTAAATTTCAATTGGCAAATACAAATCAATTGTCAAAAACTAAATAACAAACAAATTTTCTGTATTAATTCAGGAAATGATGCACTTGTAAATCAAGAATAATACAAAGAATCAAGAATAATTATAAAAGGAGCTATTTACCGAAGAATCAGACTGAAGATTATAAGCCGACAGATAAATTATAATTTTTAAAAAAAAAAGAAATTGCTTTAATGAAATACTACTTATTTATTAAAATACCGTTCTACGATCAAATACGAGTATTCCGATATTTAATTAAATTATCTCCCAAAAGATTAATGAATGCATGAGAAATACTTGGTCTGTAATTTCATTTTAAACGAATTAAAAAAATAAATGCCGTGCAAAAAAAGATTTTTTTTGTTTTTTTTTTGTCCTTTGCACGCACAATTGAATTCACACTTTCCTCATTAATTTCGAGTTCGCAAAATAAAACGGATTACAAATTACGACACATGTTTTGTGACACTATCCTGGAATAATAGGATTAAAAAAATCAAAAGGAGTGGGGAAAAAAAAACTTAAAACAAAAAGAAAATAAGGTTTTTCAAACAAAGCGCGAAAAAATGATGACCCGTCCCTTTTCACTTCAGTTTGACATTTTTTTTTCTTTTAATCTTCCCATTTTCTAAAGATTTCTTTTTTTTTTTTTTTTTTTTTTTCCCTCCTTTTTTTTTTTTAATTATTTGCAAGTTAGGTTATTTTTTTTTCACCCTCTTTTTCTTAGAAGCAGATTTCTAAGCCTGAAAATAGTAAGGTACGAAAACATACATCCACCACTTTTATTATTATTATTATTATTTTTTTTTTTGCCTAATTTATTCATTTTCTTTTTATCTAAGAACCTCTCGCTCAATGAAATGAATTACCAAAGAAATTAATTATTTAAATCATGCCGGAATGGCATTATCTACGGCAAAAAAAAAAAAAAATTAATGCTTGAAACACGTTTTGTAAGAAGGATTAAAACCATTCTTACTTTATGCATCCTCATAAAGAATTTCCTTCATTATTACATGAATACTTTTTTTTTTTTTTTTAATATTTATTCTAACAGTATAATCCAATAAAGAATCTGCGTTTTGTCGAAAATGATCGCAGATTAACACGGTTTTCTATGGTTGAATAATAATTTTATCTATTGAGTTTGATGAGCATTTCAGAAAGAATATAATCTTTGGGAAAAAAATAGAATTGCAAATTAATAAACGGAATTCAGGTAACATTAATAAAAAGAAAGCATTAATATTTCTAAATGTATAGATCATAGTATGGAGTGTTATACAGCTATTAACATTTTAAATACATTATTTGGTTTGTCACTCTACGGTCATTTTGTGCACACTTTGGGCTAATTAGACCAGGATCTACAGTTTAACGGGGATTCAATTGTTCGAACCGCTTCTACTACAACACACCACACCACATCACTGTACCTAGAGCTGTGTTGCTCCTTTACAGTTTGGGAATGATGTGGGTCATGTCTGATTTTGGGCTCTGTGACGCTGTACGGTCATATGAGACCGGGACCTACGGCTTAAAATGGATTCCGAACCACTACAAATATCCATGCCCCTGTCAGGATTCGAACCTGTGGTGCCAAAGGCCAAAGCGCTAGCTAATTGGCCATCAGGACGCCTTGAAAATATATGAAAAGAGCTAATAATAATACACTACAATAATTAACAATTTTTATTGCATGAATGGATAAAAAAATTAAAGTAGGAATCAATAATAGTTATGTTTAGAACGATTTTTTTTTTTTTTTTTTTTTTTTTTTACTAAACAAATTGTATTCTTTTTATTGAGCACTTATAAGTTTGCCTATAATTCAAAACATGTATCTTTAACTCCGATTAAATTCATAAACCCAAAAACTTGCTCTCGTGGTTTGAATAAAAAAGTTAATACTGGTAAAAAACAATATTTTTGTGTTTTATATTATATATTGGAACAAATTGTATATCTTGTTAATATTTCACGTCACATAAATTATTATTAAGTATTTAATTAACGTACAAATTTAATTAATTTTAAAAGACAATTCCCGAATTTTCTTGATGTAAATTAATAAACTGAATTCAGATATAATTAATAAATGAGAAGTTATAGTCATTAGTATTAATTGATTAGATAGATCTAATAGTCATCAGTAAGTGAATTAAAAAATAAATTTTAATTAAACAATTTTTCTTAAATATCTTAATATTTCAAGTATACAATGCCTCTTAATATAAAGGCACCATAAAAAAACGAGACAAAAATTTATGTTTAGAATTATAAAATAATATACAAAATATTTTTTTTATAAAGTAGTGTGCTTATAAAGTTTTAAAAAGTATTAATATTTATATCATCACTTTTTTAGAATATTTCTAATTTTAATCACACTTTTATAGTTAACGAAAAAGATCAAGTAAAGGAAAATTAGGATCAAAAGTGTTCATTAAATGAACTCGAGCAGACAACATTACAAAATACTACAGATTTGTGACCCTTTTTAAAACCGTTAAAAGAAACGTTATTTGTTTGGATATCTTAAAATGGCAGACACAATATTTATTTTATGACATTTTCTTTTTTCTCACCAACTTCAAACATATGTCTTCCATACACGTGATGGGATAGAGAAGCACGAGCAAGAAACACACACAGTCACATGACTTTATTATGGCTGGCAACTTTACAGTGTGATTACCACTCGGTCGCAACAACTGCAAGTTACAAACCCCCCGAAAACGACAGCTGTAAGATTCACGAAGAGTAAACTTAAACTGCTCAAAGCTCTAAATAAGCAATGAAGAAAATTTGAAACACCTGCTTTGAGGGAGGGGTTGTTCTTTTGTTTCAACGGAGAAATAAGCTCTCTCTTTGTATTTGAGAGAAAAAGAAATAAAAAAACATGTGATCCATCGGAACCGTGGATCAACAAAGTCGAAACATTGAATACCGAATTTAGAAATGAAAAGTTTGTTGGCAAGCAGCTGAATTTTTATTATAATGCAAAGAGAAAAACCACAAGGACTTCGTCATCATATCTTGATATTTCTTTGTTCTAATGCAAAGGTGGCTAACCCGCGGCCCACCTAGCCCGTTTTTCTGGCCAGTGAGATTTTTTTTCACACTTTTACAAAATATATTTATTTTATAATGGCCAAAGTAACCAATGTATTTTAAGAAAACACATTTATTTGTGCATCCGTTTTATTCAAAAATCAACTGTCGAACAAAGTCGAAACATTGAATTCCGAATTTAGAAATGAAAAGTTCGCTGACAGCAGCTGAATTTTTATTATTTATTTATTTGTTATAATGAAAAGAGAGAAACCATAAGGACTTCTGCAGATCTTGATATTTCTTTGTTCTAATGCAGGGGTGGCCAACCCGCGACCCGTCTTGAACATTTTTCTGCCAGAGAGATTTTTTCACACTTTTACAAAATATATTTATTTTATAATGGCCAAAGTAGAGAAAACTAGTGTATTAAAAATACATTTATTTGAGCATCCGTATGTTCAAAAATTAACTGTCGAAATTATGAGAAAAATTAATTAACTGATTTTAAAATAATATTCTTGCGCAAACAAATATCGCAACAGTAAAATAATATCGCAATATAAAATATTTTTTTAAGATTTCATTTCCTTTATTTCATTTATATTTATAAATTTATTATATATTTCATTTTTAGTATTAGATATTTCTTTACAATGTGTGTTTAGTATCGTTATTATTATATTATCTACGTTTACACGTGAGAACACGATAATAAAAACTCATTATGTTTCAATTTTTCACTCCCAAAAATGTCTATAATGGGTATAAATCTAATACAGGGATATATAATTTTACATGCGGCCCGCGGAGTTAGGATGCAATTCCAAAGTGGCTCGCAAGATAATTTGGGTTGGTCATCCCTGGTCTAAAGTGTTAATAGCCCATAAACACTAAAATTATATTTAAAAGAAAAATGATTAAATTTTAAAATGAAAAATGAAACAAGCAATCCAATAAATAATTATATTAATGAAAATTATTTCACATCTTTGTTTTTCCACCGTCGTTTCAATGAAAATGTTAATAACTAAAATTAAAATAGTAAATTAATTTGCTACGAGGTAGTCAAATGATATAATAAACGCTTTTAAATGTAAACATACACGGAACTTTATTGTAACATAACAAATATCTTTATTTACACCAAAGATATTCGTTACAACACGGGCTGCTTATTAGAATTACACTTGTTGTAGAAACAATAAAGTAAAAAAAAATTTGCTTTCAAATAGATTTTTAAATTAGTTACAAATTTAATAAAGCTAGTATTCTAGACATTTAAAATGTGTCCGAAACATTATTTTGCCATAAAAAAAATCAAAACCATATCTAACTAAAGATTGTTGTTGTTTCTATAACTTTCGAAATTAAATTTTTGTTGCCGTAGGAAACATTGGTATTCAAAGGATCTTTTGATCACAAAGATATTGATACTTTTATGGCAATTATTTAAAATTAATTATATCGCCGCTATAGATCTTGAAATGCTTAAAAACTATTTCCATGTTAACTTAATATATTTCCATTTACTTAATATTTTTCGCGAATTTTTCCAGTTTATTGATCATTATTATATGTTTTTGTACTTTGTAATATATGTATAGTATTAGAAAATACTTATAATATTTTATTTCAAAATTTTAAGAAACCAAAATGTTCATAACTATTTTTTAATCGAGCAGCCGATTCTGCGGATAAAATAAGTTTCGAAACAATTTTTTTCTTCCAGTAGAAAGAATTATTTTGAAAATTTTAATCATTAAAACAATAAAGTCTTTCAGAAAAATACTGTACCTTACATTTTTTTTTCTAAGATCCATTATTTAATAACTATTAAACTATTTAAATAAACTGAATTCCTAAAAAATAGGCTTGCTATATTTTCACAAAGTGAAACTTGGAAATTATACCAACTGAAAAGGTTTTGAAATTTAGTGCTTCTTAAAACTCATTTTTGGAGAACTTTTAATTAAATTTTCTTTTTCCTTTTGCTAAGAGTTCTTTCCGACAAACCCTTAGCAGATCTACCTAAACCACTAAGTTTACTGGAGTTATTGTGAAATTTAGTGAACTTAAGTTGCCTTTTTTCGCATGATATTGCTTTTTAAATGATGTTTGATATTTTATAATATTTGTATTTAACTACAGACCTGGACAAAGACAAATTAGGCAGGGACATCGGGTTAAGAAGTCAAAATCGGGAGTGGTCTGGTGAAACAGAGCTGTATGGCAAGCATACTTAGTATATATTGTATTTTTATTGCCAGTACATAAAATACCATACCATACATAAAATACAAATATTATTATTAGTATCAAAAATACAAATATTGTTCATTACCAATTATAGATCGATATTCTTCAATAGATTTCAAAAGACACAAAAATGTCTGCTTTTTCGCATTTTAGGTCCAAATCCGAAACCGCGTATGTAATTTGATTCCACAAAAACAGGTCTTTTGAATATCGGTGTCTTTGCAAGAAAAACAAATTCCTCACTGGCCAACACCCAGTAAGATAAACTTTGTCAATACGGATTCACCCTTTAAATTCCAGCGATTCTCATGGGAAACGTGGCTCCTCCCCGTAAATTGATATGAAGATTTCACGGTTGGGAGGGGACTGTCGTTTATTCAGGGGTGTGGCTGACCCCCGGGTCCGCAACGCCTGTCATTTTTGACGACTTCAGTTTGTTTTAGAGAGATTCAGTTTGGGAACGGAAATAACGGTTACAGGGAGTTGTGGTCAAACTCCAGATACCGATAAAGATAGCGGCTAATTTTGACTTCTTTTGAACAAATAAAGGGTTAAAATAAACAATTAGAAATGCACAGGAGGTGATCAAGTTCCATGCCGCTCCATAATTTGGATTCCTGAAGGTTTACAAAAATGTTGTTTGTAAAGAACCTAGCCAAAAACAAATGAGATCAAGTCTATTGAAATACAGTCTTGCTTCTATTCTGGCTCTTTTGCGGCAAATGTTGAAAACAAATAATTAACAAAGCATCTAAATGATCAAGTTTAATGATCACATGTAACGTTCATAGTTTGGATTCCTGAACTAAAATGTTGGCCCTAATTCTTTTAGATGAAAATAAATCTAAGTATATCGAAGTCATTTTTTTCCTTACATGATATATTAGCTTTAATACTTCCTTTCGAAATAAAATTTTAATGAAATTCGCAATATAAAATAATTTTACTTCAATGCTGGAGAGTTTTTGGTTTGGATCCTTTTGAACAACTAATGCGAGAAAATAACCAATTAGTTATCATCAAGTTCCATGGCTAAATTTCGGATTCCTTTATAAAATAAATAAAATTGGGTATTTGTTTATTACAATAGAACCCAAAACTGCTTAACTGCAATTTAAAGCATCGTTAAACAGATAGTATTTGTCAATAAACAGAAAAGTTATGAAAACATCACATCAATTAAATCTCGAAACTGTAACAAATGACATTTTAATCCTTTCGAAGTAATTTCTTTCTCAAGCAACTAAAGAACTTTTAATTAAAGAACTAATTTATAAATTAACTAATTTTGATAGACCATTTTTATCACACATTTTTAGTAAAATAAAATTAAATTTCGTGTCTATTTTTATACAGTAGATGGCTGTCTGATGATAATTAGATGTGAATGGTTAGCGCTATAGCCTTTGGTGCTTCAGATTCGAATCCTGGTGATGTGGATGTTTGTGACCGGTTTGTGAGTGGTTCGAAATCCACGTTAAATTGTAAGTTCTGCTCTAATTAACTTAAAGGGTGCAAAAAATCCATAGACCGACAAACCACACCATATACAGTAGATGGAAGGATAGTTTTCTAGTGAAATATATTCTTTAGTCAGTAAATACCGAATATTAGCAATGCTTGTGGAACATTCAGTCACGTCAATTAAATATAGAAATGTTTCTTATATTTTTGAATGAAATAATTTTTAAAAAAATCAACGTTCACAAATATTTCAAGCTTAATAGAAAAGTACAAGAAAGCATCGGCTCAGTAGAGATTATTAAATTCTTAATTCATGACATTGCCAGGCAGTAATGAAGGAGATGGAATCAGTTCTAATTAATACGTATCTGAAATGTTGTTTATAATCTTAATAGGACTAAAATAATGGAGAGACTGAAACTTTTGGCTTCTTTAGGAAGCATTCGAAAAAAATTGTTTACAAAATTTGTAATTCTGTCTCACATTTTTTTTTACAAATCATGTTATTTATTTATCCTTACAAATGCTGCTGTTATTCCTAATGATAAAAGTAGTTTGCATTCCCTTCTATCACTGTAACTCCAAAAGTTACTCATGGAAGACTTTTTTTTTTAAAATTATATTTTTATTCATAAGTTATAATTAGAAATATAATTTTATGAAATGATAATGAAACTGAAATCAGTGAAAATATTCACAAAAATAAAGCCCAGCCTTGCCTATTTCACTGAAAATCCTTCACTAGATATCCTCAAAGGAACAACATAGATTTAAGAAAAAATGCGCATGAAATTGAAATATAATATCTTGGATAAGTACAATTGGAATTTTTTTTTAAATTCAAATAATGGTTAATTAACAAAACATTTTTTTAAAGTAATCTTTATCAGAAAGTTTAACATAAAGATCAAAGATATTCTTGGGTTAAAGAAGACATCTAAAGAATTATTATATATGCGCCAAACGGCAGTCGGCCTCATTATATGCGATTTTTATTTTTAAAAATGTAAGCATTTAAATATTAAGAATATATGTATAATATTAAGAAAAAAATATATAATCTCCTTTATTTACTTCAAACCGGGAGATAACTTTTCTTCAAAGTTTTAGATTTACGATGTATGCATTTATATATGCAATATATATTCTTTGTTTTACTTTTTATACAAAATTCACAATTACGTAAAAATGTAATTGAGAATTGGAATTAATATAGCGCAATATATTGGAGTAATTATGTTGTAAGAATTTATTACATATTTTAAGGAATTCCCCATACTATACTCTTAAAATTTAGTCAATAAAGATGAGCATAATAAAACAATCTTTGTGGGAAAGACTTTCATATATGAGTATTAATAAATTAAAAAAAAATAAAAGAATCATTTGACTAATCACTTTAAGTTTTACTTAAAACAGAAGAATTTAACCAATTTTTCAATTGAATTAATCTGGATTCAAATTTTTATTTTTCTATTACATTATACTATTTTCTCTATTATAAATAAAGGACAATATCTGCAGAAAATGTAATGTCGTAATACAAAACCAAAAAGAGAATAGACTATGAACTTTTCAGGAACATAATTAGTTTGTATAGAAAGACCATAAAAAACCCAATAATTTGTAACTTTCGTTTCATTTTGCATCTTATCGAAGCCTCACCATTAAAAATGACGGTGAATATATGGTTAGTACAGGTTATTTTTTAGAAATCTGATTTGTTATCTACCCATTCCCTATTATTCACATTTACAAATGTAATAATTCAGTTATAATTCTTGAATTAAAAAAAACATGCTTAGTTTAATTAATTTAATAATGTAATTTTTCCTTTATGTAAATTTGTTAAAGATAAAAGTCTACCAACTTACAATTCTAAGCATCATACATGCCACCCAGGAAGAAGATCTAGCAATGGCAAGTTGAATGTTGACTAATAAAATACAGAGTCAAATGGAGAGATATCGGCATGTTATTATTGTTATGCATAGCGCACGCTTTCTTAAAACTCTATTATCTTTCTGAATGTCTGCTTCAGTAAAAAAAAAAAAACCCAAACTCACAACAATTTACCTTTTAACGTTTGAAGCGTTCATTTTATTTATCAAAGCATCGTTTAAAATTCCGCTTTCTTTTTTTTTAATCAAACAATTTTTGCAAAACTAGTTTAAATTGTATAAGCAATTTATGTGTCTCAAAATAAACATTAACAAAAAATATTCAACACTAAAAGGCTAAACATAAAAATAAAAAAAATGGTGACAATGACCTATGAATAAGCAAGAATGAACATTATTGCCGAATATATTTTTTTCAACTAACATTGCGGGTATTTTGCTTTATAAGCATAGTAAAAAGAAATTATTAAACAAGAACGAAAAATATAAAAACTAACGAATTTATAGCTTTACCGTTATAATAACTTTGCATGAATTTTGAAGCAATTTATTACAAACAAGATTACAGTTTAGCAAAACATCAAATATAAAGGCAAAAATGGTATTTATATTTATATTCCATAACTTATGTAGAAAACTATAATTAAAGTATGTGTCACTCAGATGTTTTCTGTGTAAGTGCCATAAAAAATATTGTATATACATTTTTTTGCAAGTAATTAAAAAATAATAATTGTAAGTTTATTTAATAGTAACTTATGTTGGAAAAAAAATTGAAAATATTTCTTCTTGAAAATATGAAATTATCATTAACAAAATCAACAATAATTTAAATTATAATTTTGATAGCCTCTTCATTATGAAAAATTGTTTAAAAAATTATTTAGCATTTGTTCAAAAATTATATCCATCTTTCGCCTTTTTTTTTTTATGAAAAAATTATAAATAGAATTTGATAGTAAAAATTATAAAATATAAAAATAATAATTTTTAGTAAAAAAAGAAAAGCCACGAAGTGTTTAAATATATCAATCTGAATATATGGATAGTTTGTAGGTTCTTTCAGAGTATACATATGAGAGTAATTTTAAAGATCTTTCAATTAATAAAAAATGAATAAACTTTAATAAAGCTTTTGATTAAACATTATTAATATTTTAATCTCTAAATTACAAAAAAAAAAAGTTGTTTTTTTTTCCTCCAATTTTAAGATATTTTATTAATTCTTGAAATCATTTGTTATCATTCTTGAATCATTCATTTCAATCCAGTTTGATGATTGTATCGAAATAAATGTTAATATGTTTAGATTTTTTTTAGTTTAAAATTAAAAAAATTTTTAAGAGTTACATTTATTTTACTACCCATATCATTTATCTACATAATTGGCCAGTATTAAAAAATAATGTAGCAAACTCATGGCAGCTTTAATTAAAACTTTAACGATTTTATTTTACAAAAATTCTCTACTAAACACCAGAAATATTAAAAACATAAATTTATTCATTAAAAGCACACGCTTTAATTTTAACAATCAAATTAAATCAAGCAAGGGTTATCATCATGCAATTTACCACTGTTTATAAACAATTTTATGGCATGTTGACAGAGCTACTTTTCCCTTTCTTTACATTGGGCTTAATTAGTTTATTTTTCTTTGCAGCCATAAAATATTAATGAAAGTTAAAACTCAAATTACCTAAAGACAAGTAGATATGTTCCATTACAATTAATGACGACTATCTGCATGATAAAAAAAAATTATCCAGACATGCAAAAAAAGTGGTGATAGTACCAGTTCCGCGTGTGTACGAAGTGATTTGATTTTGTTTCGCAATTGGATGTGGCAATAAGCAGATAACGACAGGGATGAACACGGTGATTAATGCGTAACTAAAACTAGAATATGAAATTAGATCCATGAGGTCATTCTTTTGCTACAAAAATTCCGATGTACACACCATGAAAAATTAAAACTTCACAACACGAGTCGGATCCATAACATTTTTAATTTGATTTTCCATGTAATCTATGGAATACAATATCTTAGAACATATAGGCCAACTGAGCTTATATGCTAAGTATAATTTAAAATATATCGTGCTACGGCAAAGAAAAGATAAAAAAATTATAATTACATTTTTATTTTTATTTTATTATAATTACATTTACCGTGAAAGTGGTAAAAAAAATTTTTTTGATTCATTTTGCATTAAATGCGTGCATCTTACTATTTTTGTGGTAATGGTTGAAAATAATTTCAAAAATAAAAATTTAAATTTAATAATGCACTAATAAAAATTTACATATCTCCTTTATCTATAATAGATCGAGATTACTCACATTGTTTGGGACTATGTTAATTTATTTTAATTAATGACAAGTTCATCCTTGAAAAAGATTTAAGGTCATTCTGTTATTAATTGTAAACAAGTAGATATTATTATTCCAATGAAGATAGTAACTTTAAAAAAATTATTTCCTATTAAATACATGCATCTTAATATTTTTGTGTTATTGCTTGAAAATAAATTTTAAAAAAAATTCAAATCTAATAGTGCACTAACACAAATTTATATCTCCTTTAAATAATAACAGATCGAGATTACTCAAAATGTTTGGGAATATGTTAATTTCTTTTAATTGATTACAAGTTCATAATTGAAAAAGATTTAAGGTCATTGTGTTATTAATTGTAAACAAGCAATAGTTCGAAAAGTTATTGATCAAATCTATAACTGCAACTTATCTGAAAATTCTTACATAATTTAGGAATCTACTACCAACATCAAATTTCAATATTTTCTTGGAATTTACTTATACGTTTTATTATTCTGAGATGAAACAGTTTTTAAATTGAGAATTATATGCAAGAAAATATAGTTAAATTTTGATATTATTGGATAGATTAATTTAATTTAAATAATTTAAAAAGGCATTGATAATTTTTTTTTTTTTTTTTTTTTTTTACTTAAATGTTTCCGGTTAAAATTGACGAGAAAAAATATAACCTGACACTGAATATGATAATATGAAACTGATATATTTGAAAATAAATTTTTAAAAAAAATTCAAATCCAGTACTGCACTAATAAAATTGTATCTCCTTTATTGAAAACAGAGTTTACTCAAATTGTTTGGGATTATATTAATTTATTTTAATTGATGACAACTTCATCCTTGAAAAAGATTTAATGTCATTGTGTTAATAATTGTAAACAAGGAGTGGTTCGAAAAGTTCTTAATGACTCTTTTAACAAGTAATATGTAAATGCAGCTTATTTAAAAATTCTTACATACCAAATTTACGAATCTACTACATTATCCTATTTCAATATTTTCTCGGAATTCACTTAATAAATAAGTTTTATTATTCTGAGATGAAACAGTTTTTAAATTGAGAATAATATACAAGAAAATATAGTTAAAGCTTTGATAATATTGGATAGATTATATATTTAATTTAAATACTTTAAATATAAATTGATCATTTTTTTTACTTGAATGTTATTTGACGACAAAAAATATAACCTGACACTGAATATGATATGAAACTGATATATTTGAAATAAATTCAAATCCACTAATAAAAATGTATATCTCCGTTATCGAAAACAGATAAGAGTTTACTCAAATTGTTTGGATATATGCTAATTTCCTTTAATTGATGACAAGTTTATCCTTGGAAAAGATTTAAGGTCATTGTATTATTAATTGTAAACAAGGAGTAGTTCGAAAAGTTCTTAATGAGTCTTTTAACAAGAAATCTGTAAATGCATCTTATTTGAAAATTCTTACATACTAAATTTACGAATCTAGTACATTATCCTATTTCAATATTTTCTCGAAATTCCCATATTAAATACGTTTTATTCTGAGCATCTAAATCTACGTTTCATTTAGATTTCTTCTGAGATTAAACAAAAAAAAAGTGAGAATTATATGTAAAAAGATATGGTTAAAGGTTTGATATTATTGGATAGATTATATATTTAATTTAAATATTTTTAATATGCATTGATCAATTTTTCTTTACTTAAAAATGTTTTCAGTTTGAAGGGTAAAAACAAAACGTGGCACATTCATCAATTAGACATTTCTTTGGATTTAATTATTCAATTTGGTTTGGTTACGGTCATCTTGTGCACACGAGGGCTAAACAGACTGGAACCTACAGTTTAACGTGGATTCCGAACTACTAACAAACATCTATCCATCATTATTACTTACGATGTCTATTAAATTTTCTTTCAGTTTCCACAAATACAAATCTTCTATTTTAAGAAATAATATTTTAGGATAAGTTGAATGCAAATATAAAATAAAAAATATTATATTTCAAGTCAAATCCAATGTAAATAAATATCATGTAAATTTAATGTTTATTGTTTAATTATCTATCCAGTTAATTAAAACAAACAACTTTTGGCAGCATATTTGAATAAAATTCTTGCAACACATTTCACCTTGAAAAAGTTTGTCTTCCAAGCATCTAAAACCATCAACTGTAGATCATCAAATGGTAATCTTCTTTTAGAGGAAATTGTAAACCATTACATAACATTACACACATCATGATTCCTAATAACTATCGTATCATGTCTTTTTCAAAAGCAGCTGCGAATGTAATTGATCAATTTTCCAAGAAAACTGACAGAAATTATCAGACAGATATCGTTGTTGCAACTCTTATCTCGATTGTGTCAGCAACTCCTCCGCAACACCATGGGGCGGTGTATGGATATTCGATAACTCCTGAACCAGAGGGTTTTGGTGGAAAGAGAATATTCGAATGTTACTGATATATATAAATCATTAAGTGAATCCCGGGATAATTCCGATAAAGAACAATTAAGATAACTGTAAACTTTCACTGTCAATCGCAATTCGCTTATATTTTGGCATGCTAATGCAGACCAGCAAATTTTAGGTTAACATGATAGTTTTATAAATTGGAACGTTTTTTAAACTTCACAGCTTTGTATTTATAAGATTTAATAAAATGAAATTAATTTATCAGAAAATTATAATTAATTATAAAAAAATATATTCTTAAGTACAAATTCTAGAATTGGGAAGAAATTGACAGATTTTCCTAGTAAAAAGTAACCAGGCTTTCAGAACAATTTAAAGACATCAACTACAACAATCGATTCATATTCATATTATTGATAACTCCTTTCCATCTGATAAATAATTCATGTTTATAACTACTGATATTTTCTTTTTATAAACTGATTCATTCATTCAATTACGCTTTGTATTTGGTTGGACAAGCAATCCAATTTTAAGCAGCGTTTTAATTTAAAACAGATTAAATTTATAAATGATAATAACTACCTTCAATCATATGATTATTTTGTAGCAAAAATATTATTAAAATTTCAATACTTTTTTTTATAAAGCTTGATTCAGTAAAATTGTAAAGAAATTGTTAAGGAATTTTTATAATAAAAATTAGAGATTTCTTAAAAGGCCCAATTTAAACCAATACTTATTTATATACTTGAGGAATTTTTTCTAACCAACCAACTTTCCTGCGTTGTTTTTCTGATGTAATTAATTAATAATGTAAAAAGCCGAATTTTAAAAGTCATTTCAATTCACCACGATAAATTTATAAACGATAATAACTACTTTTAATTAAATGTTTTTCTAATTATGTTTAATTATTTTTTAATATTAAATTTTGATAAACTTTTAGAACTGGAAATCAATGGATTTTTATTTCAAAGTATCTGTTTCAAATGAAATTAAAGAAATCAAGTTTCTTTCAATTCACATGGAAATTAACTCATCTTAATATTTATCTCTGATTTAATCAATCAATTTTAAATGATAAAAATTATCTGACCCAAATTTAATAACTTAAAAATTTATTTCATTAATAAGAAAATACAGAACGTAATTAAACCTGAATATATATATTTATTTATTAAGGTTTAGTTGCGTTGTGCATTTTCTTATTAATGCTATATATATTCAAAGGATTTTTACATTTATAATTGCTATTTGTATAACGTTATACGATTTTGAACACTGATAAACATTGTTAACTAATAATAGGTTTAATGAAATATATATATATATATAGCGAATGCTTGTATATGGCGAAATTTATCTGAAAGTAATGCATTGAAAATATTAATAACTTGATAATATTAATGAAAGTATCGAATGTATTCAATCTACTCTAGTTATACTTGACACTTGAAAGATTTAACTCCTTCATAGTCTATGAGATGTCTAAAAATCAATTGATGTTTTTAATATTAATGCTTATCGGTTTAAAAGGTTTGTATATACTAATTACAGAAACTATATTCAATTCATATTAAAATTGTTTATTTACAATTCACTTTTGCATAGTTAAATTAATATTTTACAGTCTTCACACAAAAGTTTTCAAATTTGAACACGCATCTTTATCACAGAAAGAGGAATAATGACAATTCCTTATTAACAAAACATTCAGATAAAAATGGTAAACTTAAAAATTTTAACATTAGCTAAACGTATACAAAAAAATCATAAATTTTTTTATTTTTTTTTCAATAAAAGTTTTTAATTAATAAAAGTTTAAAATAAAGTTTAAAGTTTTAAAAATTATTTATTGTACAAATAAGTAAGAACTTAATTCAAATACAAAAAATTGAACTGGATTGCATTTAAGTCAAAAAATCAATTAGCAAGTTTTAAATAAAAATGAATAAATCTGCATGGGAATAGATTATAATAATTTAATAAATAGAATTCAATTGATGAACGATGAGAATAAATTAATGAATTAAAGAATATTTTACAGTACAATATTAAATATAAAAGATTAATAAACAGTTTAGACTGAATTGCATAAAAAATTATTATTAACATATAAAAACATTTATCTTTTATTATTTACATAAATTTCTTAGTGAATTTTTTTTAATATTTTAAACCAACGTTATAGGATATATAAATTTCCTTGCAAAGGTTAATTTATAAATATTATGATTCCGTCCTGTAAATAACTTTTTAATATGATTCTAGTTTGTGGCATTATTATAATAAATAGAAATAAAATAAATTTGTCTTTTTTTAACTCTAAAAAAATGGAGTAAAATTCTTACCACCATTAGATGCCACTTCTATCATGTCTTTAATGATATGTACAGAAGTTCCAAGTTAAAACCTGGAATAGTCATAGCCATATACAGTTGAAGCTGTCCTATGGTTGTAAGTCGATGAAGAACCGACTCCGAAATTCATTTGGCAGCTTGGATTGACCATTCCAGTTGATGATGATGAAGATGCAATGCGTTGGCTGTCAAACATATCCCTCACAAAGTTTCCATTTGAATCAGTAAATAGTGAACAGTCTGAGACAGTGTTCTGTAATGGATAATTCCAACTGGCCGTTATGGAGTTAGACGTAGCTGTTGCACTTCTGTTCATATAAGGTGCCTGCTGAGGAGATCCTGGCATACTCAAAGCTAAATGGGAGTAGACATGTTATATTGCCCAGTTTCTTCCAGTCCAGTATTTATAAGACCACTACTACTGCTATTATTTGAACCAGTACGAACACCAGAACGTGATACCACACTACTTCTACCACTTTCTCTTTCATATCCACAATTTGGAGAAACAGAACAGTTGTAATTGAGAGCAGAGGAATTGGGTGAAGCTGAGCAAGGTGGCATGGTGAGTGCTGAGCAATTATATCCACTGTTTCTTGAACCATAAGACAAGGCGTTTAGACCATTGGTACTGGAACAGGATCTCAAAGTGGAATTGACTCCAGAACGAGAAGATAGACTGTTGATGACAGCATCAGACATAGGGTTTGCAGGTGAGTGAACTCTAGGATCTCTCACCAACAAATCCACAGAAAAGCTCGATAATGAAGTTCCATCTACAACTGAAGCGTCCACATATGAAGAAGTTGTCACTGGACTAATATTGTTGCTTTGAATCGCTGGACTTGCTTTCATTCGATCGTACTTACAATCATTTGTCATCATCAGTCTTTGCATACAGGATGGGTTGTACAAAGGATTATTATGTCGATGGTCAACAAGATCTTCATCCATGGGTTCCACCTTCGGGGTTACATTGCAGGGCAAGTGCATGTGATGGTTACTTCGATGGTGGGGAGACACAGAATGACGATCACCACGACTCGATCCGGCAGAAGATGTTTCAATGTTGTTGTTAGGGACGACGGAGTTTGTTTTCATTGCGAGATTACTGCCGGTCTGTTCCGCCTGAACGCTCTCTTTGCCCTGTTCCTCTCGCTTGGAAGGTTGTTGTTTTTTTAAGGTATTTTCTTCTTTTTCTCTCAGGGCGTCTTTCTTTTTGAATCGACGTCTCCTTCTCAGGAAGCTACCGTTATCGAACATATTAGCACTGTCCGGGTCTAGTGTCCAGTAGCTGCCTTTGCCTGGTTTCTTGTCGTCCCTGGGAACCTTAACAAAACAGTCATTCAGGCTGAGGTTGTGTCGAATAGAATTCTGCCAGCCTTGTTTATTTTCACGGTAAAATGGGAACCGATCGATAATGTACTGGTAAATCCCATTTAAAGTGATCTTTTTTTCAGGAGAATTCTGGATCGCCATCGTGATCAAGGCAATGTAAGAGAAAGGTGGCTTCACCATGTCTTTCGAAGGTTGAGTGGTGGTCGTCTGGTGCATACCTCCTGTTGCAGCAGCATAAGGTGAGGCGTATGGTGAAGGTCTAACCACGGCAGTTGCCCCATATCGTTCAACCGCTTGTTGCTGGTGCTGCCCAGTCGTATAAGCTGCAGGCATCACGCCATTACCGGCAGAATTCATACCCATGCCAGGGTACCCATCGTACCGGTAGTACCCGTGGTGCTCGCCATACAATGGATGCATTTCTTCCTGGGAAAATAAATGCACAAGAGCGGAAAAATAAACAAACCACTGGACCGAGTTTGTTTTGTTTTGATTCTCCTCTCTCTCTCACCAACTCACGCTCCCTGTGCTTTTTCGTTCGAAGCGATTTTCACCACGCGGAGGGATATATGAGTCGGGACGGGAGCAAAAAAGATTCGACTTCGGCGCACAGGCAAACACGAGAGAATCGAGTTGGCAGACAACCAAATATCGAAAGCCGCTGCACGCCGCATGTGTGCCCGTTCATGCGTTGCCTTGCCACACGACTGACGACTTCTTGGGGAAGGGAAGGAGAAAAGACGAGCGCCCGGACTCCCTTTCACAGAACAGGGAGAAAAGACAAAAAGTGGGAAAGCGCGCGGTTGCCCAGGCCTGTGGAAGAAAAGAGAGGGCTGGCGAGAGATGAAGCAATCGAGAATCGCGAAAAACCGACTGAAGAGAGAGAGGGTTAGAGCGGGGGTGAAGAAGGGCGGAGGAGGGAAGCAGAACGCACAACCCCTCCAGCACTCACACAAAATTGAAAAATCCTGACCCGCTTTTTAAGTTCCAGGCTACGGTTAAAGCTCTTCTCTACTCACGGCGGCTTAGAATTTACAGCGCATACCCTTCTCCCGTGTTTCCATCCAAGTTATTTGCCGACCCCACCCCCTCAGTCACGGTCGACCAATGAGAGGGCAGCCGGGCGGAGAAGTCGTTTGGTGTTTCGCTCTTCAAGCGCGATCTTTCATTCCCCCCCCCCCCCCTCTTCACTTCCCTCCATGGCTTCTCGGGTTGCGGCAAGCCACGAAATTTAATTGACGGTAGGAGAAGTGGATTGGGGGGTGAGTTGATGGGGGAAAGACACCTTTTCCTCTGCGTTAGCTCCCCCCCCCCTCCGTTCTACTCCACCCTTCGCTCTGTGCTGTGTAAGGCAGATAAGGGAGGTATAGATCTACGGCCGACATTCGATCCAGTAATTCAATCTGGTAGATTATGGAAGGAACTCTTCTTCAACTCTTTCTCTTTTCTACGGTTACGGTTACTCTCTCTCTCTCTCTGCCACCTAAATTCTGTTTTTCTGCCGATAGTTTTGTATTGTTTGTTCCGTCTGACTCTTTTGTTTGCTTATTTTCAGGTGTGCCTAAGAGAGCAGTAGTTACGGATTTTTGAGTAATCTCAACGTTTGAGGGGTTGTACATCGCTTGATTTTCTGTTATTTTTTGATTTTCATTGATTGCCCTTTTTTTATTTCTTCCTTTATTTCCCGTAGTGTAACACTTTTTTTTGCCCCTGTCCACCAAATGGTGGTGTTTTTTATTCGTTGAGTTAAAAAAAAAAAAGGCAATGTAATAAAAGACCTACGTGTTTTTAAAAGAATTCTTAGCCTGATGAACAAAGCTGATTTTATATACTCCATGTTTTATAAATTCTTGAATTTCCTATATGGAATTAATAGATATTACTAAAAATCATTTCTTTAAAAATATTATAAGTAGACACTTTTTAACATTGGTCATAATAGTATTATTAGATATCACATAGTTTTTTTAATTTATTTATTTAGTATGATGAGTTATTATCTTAAAAGAAAGTGTCTGAATTTTATAAAAGATACAAAATAATAATAGTATAATAATATTATAATAATAGATTATAAAAATTACAATACAATGGCATATTTGTTTAGACTCATTTTCCCATAACGTTAACTTGGACAATACGTTGAGAATTCTTCTTTTAAATGATTTATGAAAGAATAAACAAAAACCTCAATTTAGAAAAATTCAGTTTTATACTCTAAATGACTTTTCAAGCTCTCATATGTATTTATTTCTTAAGCTAAAATGATTTCCATAAACTAATATTTTAAAGAAATTTTTTTCTATTTTTCATAGGGTGAAAGTTTACAAAATACTATAATAATATAAAACGTTACTGCACTATGTTTTACGTTTCATACGTTTTGAATTTATCTCTAGTAATTTTATCGTGTTATATCATTATTTACACATTGAGTAATATTTTGCAGGGTTTTTATTGAGTTTTTTTTTTAACATAGTAGATTAATTAGTTATTGACAAACTTGTAATTGCCAAATTTATCACGTAAGAATTTTGTTCGATTTACTAGAATTATACATACAAAAGAATGCATTCTATTTCCTTAATTTATTTAAAATAAAGTTACTACTTACTTCTAGATCCATTAATAAATCAGCAATTCCAAGACATGATCAGTAAGTCAGCAATTAGTTGATCATAAAAAACGACTAAAACAATAAGAATCTATAATATTGTAATACATAAATAAATAGTGTAATATATAATATTAATTATAGAAATGAATAAAAATAATAAAAAATACTGGAAAATTTCTAGACAAGTTGATGTAATAAAGAACGTGACTTACCAAATCCCACAAGATAATCTTCGAGAAAGCAAATAAGTTAAAGACCAACTGTGGTCAAAGAAATATTCATCTTATTCATTCACGAAAAAGGATTATCTAAGATATCAATAACCAGCTGGCGGCTCAGTGGTTTAGTCCGTCCTTTATCACCACTAAGGTTTAATTTCAAAACTCTTAATGTATAACTGCAAAGGATTTAATGGGATATTTCACTAATTTTGCAATTGAAAAAAAAAGTGATAAAAAAGTCAGTGATAATGAATAATAATGAAAGTAGTGACTGCTCTCAATTTTTCTTCCACAAACATGCCGTCAGTGGGGCCTGAATAACCGAGTGGCTAGCGCGCTGGCGCTCGGTACCACAGGTTTCGGGTCGGTGCAGCACTAAAGACAACTGTATGTTTGTCAGCTGCATTAGAACAAGAAAACATGCCGTCAGTACTACAGAATAAAAAATGATCTGGGTGACATAAGGAAATAAAATGAATTGGTTAATGTTTCGATATATGGATGCAAATATTGTTGGTGCAACTTAAGATTCGGACGTTTAATTGAATCATTTGATTTTGTTCTCGTGCGGGATATACTCAGTTTGGCAATACAGTTTAGAGATTCTTATTTAAGAAACACTGAACCTTCGAAATGTATTAAGATCTATAAAAATTTTTATCCACTAGACTTCGAAGTAGATTTCAATCTTGATCTTAGGCGTGAACGTTCTAAAAGAATTTTAAGTATAGAACTAATGCTCCAAAAAGTTTAATGTGGCCTGACTGCTAATTGGCTATAGCTCTGGCCTTTGGTACTCCAGGTTCGAATTCTGGCGGTGGCATGGATGTTTGTTGGTGGTTCGGAATCCGCTTTAAACTGTAGGTCCCGGTCTATTTAGACAAAAAAGTTTAATAGCAGCCAAACTTTTGTCAATTTCTTAATAAAAAGCCTGCCTTTACAGCGTTTTGTAAATTCATTTAGTCTTATTTTGTTTCCTAAATCCTTCTTTATTTCTCTATTATAATATCATGTCCATTTAAATTTACCATTAATTTGATATTTTTATTATTTTGTTTGTTATTTATTTCTGTAAGCCTCATGTAATACTTTGAGGTACACGAGGATTTCTTGTAAACTTCAGTAAAATAAAACTCTAATCTAACAATAGAGGGTTTTGGACAGGTCGGGGGCAGATCTATTCTTAAAATAACAGGAAATGACGACAGAGATAAGATGTCATCAATCACAATAACAAAGCTGAGCTAGATCGAAGTTTCCAAGATAATTTTAGATATTTCATGCAGCTGCAGATCTGGTAACCTGTAAACGATTTTCGACAGTATTTTAGTATTTATATTTTACATAATGTTATTTATTTTTCAATAAAAGCTTAGAACCAAAAGCATGTGATGTTCATGTAACAATTTTTATCAATAAAGTTTATAATCAAAAGTTACAAACAATTACATTTTTTAAAAATAATATTACAGTTTTATGGAGAAAAAAAATTTTAGAATACTTTTTTTCCGTAAAAAAAGATATAGATTCAAATTACTCTTATGAAAGCAATACGATTTAGAAACATTAAGTTTTAAAGAAAAAAATGTTAAATAATTCCTGCAACAACAGTAAATTATTAATATTTTTTTTCACAGAAGTACTAAAATATAGAATTTTAGTTAAATGTGTTTTAGAATAAGTGTGTCTAAAACGACAATACAATGATCATTGCTGCATATCAAACTTCACGGTACTGGAATGGCAACAGCAATTTGGCTACAGCAACAACAATTTAACAATGAGAGGAAAGCATTTGTAACAATGCCAACTGTGCATGATTGGAAAGAACGTTATATTTTTATAATGTATTATATATGTTTACATTTGATGAAATATAGTTACTTCGAATCTAATGATACTTTTATAGCATGTTTTGTCTTTGGTTTGGTTTAGCGCTCTGTGGTCCTTTTTTGCACACTTTAAACAAATTAGACCAGGACCTACAGTTTAACGTGGTCTTGTATCTTTGGGATTTATGCTTCCTGGTGTTGCTTTATCTCAATTTATCCAAATGCTGTTGAAATACTAAGAATAAAACAATTGAACAAAAATGAAAATTAGAGATTTATACTCTAAAATTTGAAATTCTTGATTCCATTGCCTTTGATCGATCATGAATTCAATTTTAAAATAATGTAATCGTTGCACGTACTTTCCGGCAACCAAAAGAAAATAAATAAGTCGGATAATTGAAAAAGGAAAGAAATGGATAAAATAGCAGATCAAATAGACCATAAAATGTGAAGACTTGATCGATGATAAAATATGAAGTACAAGAAATACTAAATAAAAGTAATAATCCCCAGAAAGAAAATTTCGAAAAAGTACTGCATAGTTTACAGGATTACGAGATTTTTCGTAGAAATTCAAGTATCGTTGCTGTCTTATAAGATGCATTCTCTGACATTAAATAACCAAGAGTAAGCAAGAACTTTATATCCGAAATTGTAGAACTATATATCACCAAGAATAATGCAAGCTGATGGAAGGTGCTGATAAATTGCATCCAGATATTCCATCGTGAAAAGTCCCTTGGGAGAATATATGTGGACTATTGTGAAAGTTACATTCGGAAGATGTAGTGTGATGGGTTGTATTTCATTGTCTGAACGAGGAAAATTGACAAGATTAAAAACTCTGCTAGGAATACCGGAATCGTCTGCAATTTAAAGCCCTCTCTTTCGTGTATTATCCTGGCGATCAGTTCTATAGATTAATTTATCAGGTAAGTGAAACAGATATTCGCAATTAAAAAATATTTCTTGTATTGCTAGAACTGACACATACACACAATTGAATCATTTGACTTGCATACTGTGAGCGTTCCATTGTAACGTGTTAAACGTTGTATTGAACATGAAAATAAAAACTGAAAAACAGAACTAAAGACAAAAATAAAATTTAAGCATTTTTCGAGGACCATCGTTATAATTTTGCTCTTTCTGTCTTTTTTTTATTATATATAATGTGTGTATGTGTATTCCAGCATGACATTAAAAATGATATTATTTAGCTTCCTAATTTTTTTACTTGAAATTTATTATTCTTTTATCTGGTGTGTAAGCGTAAATTTCAAGAATATTGTCAATATTTATTTTTTAACTAAGCAAAAACGTTATTTTATGGGTATGGCGTGATCGTTTCTTCTAAAGTTTTCTATTTGTCTTTAGAAATTAAAATGATTAATGGCGTGCTATTTATTTATTTATTTTTTTTTTTTTTTAAGCTCAGTAATAAAATTTCAAAGCCGAATCAGTATCAAACGCAGAAAATTTAATTCCTTCACTCTCATATTAAAAGGATTTGTAATAAAAGTTAACCATGTTATTATTACTGAAATCATAAAGGAAAAGACAATTAAATTTAAATCTGGAAATAAACTTCGTTTGTAAGTGCATTGCATTCAGCGTTGTTTAGACAAATTTGTAAAATAATTAATAATTTTTTTAAAGGAGATTATTTCTTCCAGCATTGAAGCATCTTTTTGTACGATATAATAGTTTTATTAATGAAACAATAATTATTTTATTTACATTTTCAATTTAATCACATGACCAGTTGCACGTGTTACCATTTTAAATTAATAAGAACCACGTGGAAGTATATATGCACCTGTAATCCAAAAGGTGGTCATCACATGTGGTTTTTGAATTTTAATTTTCCAACTCCCAACATAGACATTTCATATTTGAAATATGAAATGTCTTTGTTGGATAATACTATATTATTGCATATTATAATTATTGGGTTAATATTATTGCACACATATTCAAGTAAATATAAGCAAGCAATGTGAATATTTTTTTTCTCTGTAGAATTCCTTGAGTTAGGATGCAGACTCTCATAGTTTTAAACGTATAAACGCAGAGTAACACAATGTAATAGTTGATATACTTTAGAATATTCTGGTAGTAATGGTGAAACAAGTATGTTGTAGGGTTAAAAGCTTTAAGAGATCCTTAAATTCCAGGTCTCTGACCCATAAATAACTATTGGTCTGGTTATATTTTTATATAACCGGAGTTTCACTTTCCATGTTATTACTTTAGATCTTATTAATTTTTTTAAGAGCAAAGAAATTGCGATTTACCTGTATTTAACCCTGGAATAATTTCTGGCATAATATCTTTTCGTTGACATTTGAACCCAAAAATTTAAAGATGCAAGTCATTAACAGTTTTAATATTGTTAGTAACTATATGACCAGAATCTACATTATGAAGAAACTTTTCATCCCTGAAATTGCATATATTTTTCTGGTGAGAAAGTATCTTTATAATGTAAATTAGAATTAAAAACTTTCCTATAGAAGTGGAATTATATTTGAAAATTATTTGGATGTCGGCATTGACTAGGATAAAGAGATTTTGGTTATTATTAAAGACTGTTTTGAAAGGACTTTTATTAAATACAAGCTGCTGAAAGTCGGAAGTAAAATAAATTTTGTTGGAGGATTCAGGGTGGTAAAATTACCAATTTTTTTGTTACATAAGATAAAAAATTAGGATTTTAAAAATAAGAAACATAAGAAAGATAGGATTTATTAAATAAGAAACTTATTTTTTCTAAAATTGCTATCAGATATCACTAACAATTATTTGTCAAAGAATTATGAATGGAAAATAACATCACATCTCTTTTCTCATCTGACATCATTTTGATATTTTGCTTGTGGCTTTATTGATCGCTATTGCTGTATATTGCTTTTATTTTTCATCTTTTTATTTTATTTTTATTATCTAATTGTTCCTAATAGGTTTTTTATAATACAATTCCGAATTACATGAAAAGTTTGTTGACAGTGTAGTATTGATTATGTTTCTTTGATATAAAGAATTAATAAGTTTTATTTTCTCAAAAACGCCCCGTTAAACTTGTTATTTATATATATATATATATATATTTATAATGAAACTTATAATTTATATATATATATATATATATATATATATATATATATATATATATATATATATATATATAATGAAGTTTTAGTTGTTTTGTCTCTGAATTTTGTGCGCACTTTGGATACTGAATCAATTTAGTTAAAATTTTTTTACTTATTTTTGATATAAAAAACACGAAAGATCATGTAAATTCTATTTTCATGACTTTGTTGTACAAACTGATCGTGATATATATTGTTTGATATATATATATATATATCACGATCAATTTGTACAACAAAGTCATGAAAATAGAAATATATATATATATATATATATCACGATCAATTTGTACAACAAAGTAATGAAAATAGAAATATATATATATATATATATATATTAATGCCACATACTGACATATATAACTTCAAAAAATATTCTTATGAAAATGTCCTTATTTACAACCTACGTTTCACATTTCCTGATGTATGTTCCATGTTTTTCAATCCCATGCTTGAACTTTACCTGCCACATAAAAATGGCAATTATAATTAACTCATTTCCAAATATGAGAAGTTTATATTTCAAGACAATTTTATTCTTTTACAAGAAATACAAAGCCTATCAATCTGTTATTAACTTATTTCTGTCTCATTTAAGAAGTTCAAATTACTCATTGACAATTCCAGGCTACCATAAATAATTTGAACTATTCTGGGAAAGCATGTGTTCAGTCCTATTATTAGAGAAAGGTGAGATAGCCAAATTGGAGTCTCTTGTAAGACGATATTGGTCAGCGTGGTGAATTATGAAAGACAGCGTGGGAAGAGAAATCAGTCATTTTAACAACGCCCCCTCCCCCCCGCCCCCTCCCCCCACAATAAAGATCTGGTCATATGAGTATATTATAATACTATACGTATGCGTTCTTAGAAAATGAGAAAGGATCATCCTTCACGGAGTTAAAGGATTAGCTGCGCATTGATTTAACATTGTTTGATGTATGCGATATAGTTTCTTCAGAAAGTTTGAAAGGAAATTGCATAAAGAAGACCGCACAAGAAGAAATATTCGCCTCATATAGTGAAACATAACCATATTTTTGTACGATTTCAGCTTTCAGCCCTGAATGTGAAAACGTAACTATATATGAGCATTCTGAATTTTTTATATTTGGTTAATTACAATCATTTTGCTAAAATACAAAATGCAAAAATTTAATATCATAAAACACGCATTCTTTAA
The DNA here is from genome assembly GCA_021605075.1 of Caerostris darwini. NCBI lineage: Eukaryota > Metazoa > Arthropoda > Arachnida > Araneae > Araneidae > Caerostris > Caerostris darwini. The sequence continues at coordinate 273,167 of BPLQ01004710.1, forward strand.
AAATAAATCGTATTTTAACTTTAAATTATGCATATTTTAAACTTTTTTTAGAATTTTCTTTTTACTTGTATGTAAAAAAGTATTAAAAGTAAAATAAAAGTATTATTATTATTATTTTTTACAAAACATTGATATTCATAAATGTGTTTCGATTGTTCTAAATAGGTTTTGATTACACTTTCTTTTAAGTTTTGTGGGGAATTGTCAATTAGTCAAGGACTGAGTTGTAAAACGAAAATTAATTTCCTAATTTTCCTGGTTTTTTTTGGAAGTCTGTAAAAGAACGTCAGACTTTCCGGAATCGGCTTACCTTTGCTTCAGGAATTTTTTTAATTTATCCAGATCGATTCAATTGATGCCCGTTAGTTGCATGCCACCAAAATATATTTTTAACCTCTCAGTAAATAACAATTTCGAATTTCAAAAGAGCAGATGGCACCTTGATTTTCGAATAAATTCCTTTAATCGAAAGAATTCGTGTTTCTATTTTCGCTGTCACAAATCGTATTTGAAAGCCTGTTTAATTTTCGAGATATTCCAAAAAAAAGTAGACATTGAAAACTATTGATCTACGAAAACTGTAGTCTTCTATATTATATAAGCCCTTATCGAACGCAAACACAACACAAAAACTTTGAGAAATATATATTTCTTAAAATTGGTATGTGTATGTCCGCCTACATGGCCACGATTTACATCCAAATTTCACCAAAATTTACAGAGATTCTTCTAATATAAATCCGAGATCAACTGAAATTTTTTTTTTGAAATGGGATCAATATTCGTTAAGAAATCTAATTACGTTTCGTGGCAATTTGGCAACTCTTTGTAATTGGTAATTTTTTCATGGTTGACTTTATTTTTTACGTTGTTGTGTTGTTTATAGACAGGTTGACGTAAAATAAATAAATAATTAATATATACCAACTGTAGAATTGCAAATACCTAAAATTTTGTTTAGTAAATAAGAAAAAATGTGCATTGCCATTTTACCATTAAAAAACTCCTGTTTAATCTAGACTCATGTACCGGCGAAGAAGTCATCAATGTTGCAACCCGAAATATATGGCCAATTCTTTTAGGTTGCCATAGTTCAATTCAGGGAATCCCGCTCTCACGTTTCCAGATGTTCAAAAATTTGATAACAGTAAGGGTCAGTTTAAGAGGGAAGGGAGGGGGGGGATATTGCATGGGGAGAAAGAAAATTTTTAAATAGTTGTTCATTGGGGTTATAGAAAATATTTTGTTTGTCGCACCTTCACGCTTATTCCTATTGTTAATTAATTAGATAGCAATAGGGGTCAGTTTAAGAGGGGGGATATTGTATAGGGAGAAAGAAAATAGTTGTTCATTGGAATTGTAGAAAATACATTGATTGTTGAACCTTCACATTGATTTATATTGTTAAATTTCTATTGTTAATTATTATTTCTTTTCTTTGGCAGAAATTAAATTAACGTAACAGTTTCCTGGCTCTTCGTCAAAAATTTTTATACTGATTAAACAAGATGTCTAAAACATTGATGAAATATACTTTAAATTGATTATGGTAACATACAAAAATAAATAAGAAACTTTTCTGGTTCTGAATTAAAGAATTTATACAGATAACACTAGATGTCCAAAACATTAATGAGCTTACGTTTTGAATTGGTGAAGGTAACATACAAAAATAAGCAACAACTTTTCTGGCTTTAAGCAACATGTTTTATACAGAAAGAAGAAAACATCCAAAACATTGATGTTGGTACTATTTTAATCTTATATTAAAGGACAATGTCATTTATTATAGTTATATTAAATCGGAAATTGTTTACGAAAACATAAATAACTTCAATACCAGCATTTCATCAGACAAATCCAGCTTCTTTTTTTTACTTTCTTTCGAAACACCCTAACCCAATTTCAAAACTGTACATCTAAAGCTATTTTCTAAAGCTAGCTATTCTAAAGCTATTTTCTGGCTCTGAATAAAAAAAATTATACAGATAAAACAAGATGTCAAAAAAACATTGCTGAGTTTATATTTTGAATGTGAAGGTAACATGCCAAAATAAGCAACAACTATTCTGGTTTTAAGCAAAATGTTTTATACAGATAGGACAAAATATCAAAAACATTGGTGATGGCACTATTTTAATCTTACATTAAAAGTTTCAAAGCTATACATCTAAAGCTAACTAATCTAAAGCTATTTTCTGGCTCTGAATACAAAAAAAATTATACAGACAAAACTAGATGTCCAAAACATTAATGAGTTTATGTTTTGAATTGGTGAAAGTAACATACAAAAATAAGCAACCACTTTCCTAGCTTTCAAGCAAAATGTTTTATACAGATGGGACAAAATACCAAAAACATTAGTGATGGTAGTATTTTAATTTTATATTAAAAGACAATGCCATTTATTATAGTTGTATAAAATCTGAAATTGTTTACGAAAACATAAATAACTTCAATACCAGCATTTCATCAGACAAATCCAGCTTCTTTTTTTACTTTCCTCGAAAGCACCCTAACCCAGTTTCCAAAGCTATACATCTCCATCCTCACCCTCTAGTTGCAGAAACCTTTCAGAAGCATCACTCCACACTCACTCGTCCTATCCATCCCTCACCGTCCTGTCACCCCTTTTGGACGGAACGTCGCGACACATTCCGTCCGGAGTTGAGACAGATAGCGACGACAGGACGAAGCCAAAAAACGGCCCACCAGTCAAAATAATAAAAGAAAGAGCACTTTTCCATTGGAATACGATTTACCAGTTTGAGGTGGTGACAGAAATTGGTGCTAAACTCCATCCACCAAACTACCGCGTTAAAGTTTTTGTGTGTCGGTAAACATAGTTAAAGTTTCTGCAGAAGATGTATGTTTATTTACGTGCGTAACATAAAAGGGACTTCAAACTTAGTTTACTTAAAAGAGAGAAGAGCTTGCGTTCGAAGACTAATCAGGTTGTCGTTTGATATTTTCGTTGGTTATAAATTGGTTAACTAGCAACTTTCACTTGATGGTTATACCTTGTTTAGTCCACTGAGCTTAAATTTTATCTGTTTTAAAACAGTTGGTACATTCCTCTTCAAAGTGGGTGATGCGGTCCCTTAGAAGGCAGTAGAACAATCAGGCGAGGGTGTAATAATAGATTAGGGTGCGTTTTGTAAAAATATGGGGGCGATGAAAGCATAAAGAAGTAACAGAAGATAAGAAAAGTTAGAAAAACTATTTGTTGATGGCTGCCAACAATTGTGGGTGCAGAAGAAGATACTTGCAATTAATCGAATTCAAGAGGAGATCGAAGATTAATGAGAGAAAACACTTTCTATTTAATTAAGTATTTTATTTCGTTGTTGTATTAAAGTTTTCTTTAACAACGAAATTTATATTATTCTAGCAGTATTTATTAGGTTTTTCAACTTGTTTTCTTATTGGTGTATTTTGGTAGGGTCTATTTGTTTTATTACATATATGAAACGGATTATGGACTGTGTTATGAATCGTTGAATCATGAACCACTTGGATTATAAACTGTAATACAAAAGTTTTCAATTGCATTCCTTCTTCATATTCAGAGGAACGTGGCTTTAGTGCGGTCACAAATTGGAGTAGAAAAAAAAAATAAAGAAACCGACTGCAAATAGTGAATTAAGAATACAACAGGCAAAAATTAGGGTCGGGAATTAATGCATTCACAGCAGCGTTTCGGGTTAATTCTTCTGACTAGGATAATGTTATCAGTCATTTCTATTTTCATATTATTTTTCGTCATCTTAATTTTACACTCAAGAGCCAAAACATTATGACCACCTATCAATAACGAGTTGGCCCACCTTTGGCGCGCAACACAGCTTCAACCCGCCTTGGCATGGATTAATACCAGTTAAATACCACTTCCACCTGATCACGTGCTTTCCACGTCATCCAGGCGAGTTCATTGCAAAATGTAGGGGTGGTCATAATGTTTTGGCTATATGCGTAATGCGATTACCGAGAATGGATTGTGGAGGGAACGACGTAATTTTGAATTATATACGTTGTTAAAGGAGGCAGATATCATTAAATTCTTCAATATAGGACGTATGAGGTTTGCGGGCACATCTGTCGAATGGATTCTTCATCCTTGACATTTAGGATATTCAACTTAGGATTAGGATTCCTTCTTTATGCTATATACCTTTTGGAACTAGAACTAGGGGTAGGCCCAAGTTGAGATGGACCGATTGTGTGGAGACAGATTTTAAAGTTTTTAGAGTTACTAACTGGAAAGCTGTCACAAAGCAGAGACTGGAATGAAAAAAAGTCCTCGGGAAGGTCTTGGGCAATCGTAGGCTTTCGAATCAATAGAAGGAGAAGAAGAAGAATGCGAATACTAATATGGTTGAATATAATAAATTATATTATAATATTAAGCTTTAAAATGTTTTATTTACAATACTTTATTTACTATTTTTTAAAACGTAGGTAGATATAGATATCTACAAAAGGGTGCTTAAAAGTGTGCTTTAATGCAGAACAAAGTGCTGTAGTAGACTATGACCTTGAGGTTTCTATTATATTAGATGGTAAAACATATGTTTATCATTTTTATTTTCACTGAGTAATAATATAAAGCATTAAATATAGCAATTTGTCTCATAAATTTATGCAATCAAGTAGTAATATTTTGCAATACGCTTACTTTGTAAGGTTTTGTTCAGAAAAATAATACAGCATTTTAAAATTAGGAATAAAATTTCACTTTGATTTCTTTTAGCGCCATTTTTAAGAAAATTTATGTGTTTATTTTCGTAGTTTGGTACTTTGACACGAGGTCATTTACCACTAGAAAGGCTGATATATATTTTTAATAATAAAATATGAATTATTCTTTGTTTTACAGTATATTTTATTATTATTTATTAATCTAAAAATCTTAATAGAAATTATGATACAATAATAATAATATGTTTTATTAAAATACTTGATTACTCATTAAAATGGTTATGAGAGAAGGGCCTCCGTGACTTTTCTGTTAGGGAGAAAAGATGTTAAGAACCTATGTATTATAGCCGCATCCAGACGAGAGGCAAGTCTACCTCGCGAACGAATTATAAGCCGGTTTGGCAGACCCCTCTGAGAGAATAATGTGTCTCGACTCCGCTCCGACCAGAGTCGTTTTTTTCCCCGCTCATCAAAGGGAACCCATTTATGACCAGCTGTCACTCACAGCCAGAGAAAACGTGTAGTTTTTCGCGGTCAGACGGGGACTCGGGAGCAAGATAGCTGCTGGGTTAACTCGTAGTCCCGTGTGGATGACGCTTAATGAGTAATTTAAAAGGCCAAATATATTCTGGTAACATCGTTTTTATAAATGTTCCTCGTAAAGATGGAAGGAAACACCAAAAAAATAATAATAAAAGTACGACCAAAATAATTTCAATAAATAAATAAAAATCATTAAATAAATAGTAATAATTAAAAAATTAGGTTAAAGATTTTAAAAAAAAATAAAGTTGATCTCAAATTTTTTTAGCCTTTTGGTAATATTTATTGTTTTTTTTTTTTTTTTTAAAAAACCAGCACACACATTCTTACTGATATTTATTAATGCAGACTCATAGCTGAGCCTTTTTGCTGAAAAATATGCTGTGAATATATAGATGCATTTTATGCCAGGAAAACGCAAGGTGACCATAAAATAACTTCCCTGTTAGGAGGCATATGCTAAAATCGACGAACGGAATGCAGCCAAATTTCTTATACAGACTTCATATACTATTTCATTTCTCCATGTACATACACCCGTATGTATATACAAGGAGTATGAAAATATACCGTGTATAGAGTATATGTACTAAGTGTACTCACTACATGCCCCACATGTACTATTTTATCTCCCTGTGCTTTAGCACGCGGAGATGAATTTCCTCAAAAATTAAAATTCATATTAAAAGTTGCCCATAGGTGAGAGTTTGAGGCTACTGTTAAGTACGTACTAGGAAATTTGTTACTTCAGTTATCGGCCACTATTTTTCCGACAGAATAGCCGCCATGAAAGGGGAGGGGGTACCTTTCATCCATTGTGTATGTTGGTGGTGCTACAAGCCTATGTAACACCATTAATCAGAGAACATAAAATGGGTTATTACAAACTTTAAAAGTGACTATTTAAGCTGTGTCCAGAAACAACGAGACAAACGAGTAGTTCTCGTTCCGAGTGTCTTCCGTATGACTGCAATAAACAAGCCACGTTGTCTCTCGCTGTGACTGATAGCTTGTCCAAAATGACGTTAGCGAGAAATCCTTTTGATGTACAGGAAAAATCGACTTTATGTTACCTATAGTTGACTGAGGTTTCGATCTACGTTGAACAAACGTTGTTTCGTTCTCACGTCTGGACGCAGCAATAGAGAACGTCATACACTGATAAGTATAAATATTGATGCTGAGTATGGAAAGATTATTTTTATACTTTGTCATTTATTACTCTGCAGATACTTTTTATTATTCTAACATTAATATTTTTTATAATCCATTTTCTATGCCTCTATTCTAATTATTGACTTTTGAATTTCAACACTGTAAAAACCTCTCCTACAGCCGACTTTTGTTACTTTTTTAATATCATTATTATTTTTTGGGGGAATTCATCTCCCCTTGCCTTCTACTTTCTATACCTAAGCTTTGGTGGCATTCCATTAGGTTTCAATTCATTCATCTTGTTTTCATTTAAAATATATTAATGGTATTAAAAATCATTCTCGAAAAAAAAGTATAATTTTAAAAGAACCCGCAAGCTATCAAAAATATTTTAAAGACCTCCATGCCAGATATCCTTAAAAAAAAAAAGTTTCAGAACCTCTAATCTATAGATACAACAAAAAAGTATTTCATATATGTTTCAGTTGTTTATATTTAAAGAATTACAGATCTAAGTTTACATATTGTTTTACTATAGTAACACGAATTACTTGATTTATTTTAAATAACTCATTTCTTTATCTAAAATAGAAAACATAAACAATTATTTTTAATGCCGATGCATTTCTGTGAACAGCTTTCGATACGAGTTGAACTTTTTGTTTTTAAATGAATTGAGCTGAACAATAGATGCCGACATTCAACACTAATAAATGTAAAAATCTTGAATAAACATAGCAAACAAGCCGCAACTTGATTAAAGCAGTGTCAATGACATTGTTTACATGCTTGTATATAAACAAAGCACCTCACACCGATTTCAGCATCTCAAAAGATGTGCCGAAAATCAGGTTTGAAATTTTCAAACAACTGTAATACCCTTCATAGTTGACATTAAAAAAACCTCGACTTGTTTACCGAGGCAAGAAATATTTCTAGAAAGTTTATTTCACTTGTGACAAAGATATTCAAAACTTCCAGAGAAATTCAGAAAACAATCCGAAATTTTTTTACACCCTTTACAGATCTTCATAAAAATTGAATGTTTGGGAAAGTCTGCGTATGTTGAATAAATTTCTTGACCATCTTATTTCTCTTTTAGTTTACTTTTATCGGATCTGTATAAGATGCTTTTAAACTTTGATAGTTTATAAATGATAAAATTAAACAGGCCAAACTTATATTCCAAGACTTGTTGCATTGGTTTGCAATTTTTTTACTTTTGCACTATAAGAAAAAAAAATTCTACATTAGCCTTTTTTATGTTATTAATACATAAAAAGCATGGTTTTTTTTTTTACTCAAAAGTGAGAGGGATTGTGTTGCAGTAAACTAATTTTACTTGCAAACAGCCAATATTTATGAATCAGCCAATAATTATTTAATTTTTTTCACTTCAAGAGAAATAAAACTTTAAAATGTAGTTATAAGTGGCCTGTTCATATTTTTTTTTTCTAAACATAATACATACATTATTATAAAAATCTCTCTAACAAAATAAATATTTAAGAAACTTATTTATTATTAATAGATGCATTTATTAATAGAATTAAATTATATTTATTAATAGAGTGTTATATATTAATAGAAACCAAATAAAAACATTCCAAATTTAAATACGTTTTTTTTTTTTTTTTTTTTTTAGTATCTCAAATATTTTTTTTAGATATAAAATGGTAAATCTTTACCTATGCAAATTTTTAATTTATTTAGATTATTTATAGATTTTATTCATGCAGTAATAGTAATTTTAAAATCTGTATTACTTACAGTTTTTGTTTATTAAAAGTTTTCTTATTATTTGTTAGTTTTCTAATTGATTTAAATTTTTTTTGTAGGAAATAATGCTGTTCTTTTAAATACATTCACTCCTCTGCCTCATCTTTGATTGCCGTAAGAAACACTGATTTAATAATTTAAAAAAAATTAGCATATAAATATCTTCTACATTTATTATCGATCAATTCAAGACTTTTAAAAGCTGTTTCTTTTTATCGATATAGTTTCATTTAAATCTAAAAAAAGAAATATATATATAGTAAAAAAAATTAACGATTCTAGTTTCATTTAAAATCACGATAAGATTTATTTTAGATTTAAAATTTTAAGATCAACATTTAAAAACTAATACCAATACCTTCCAGCACTTTTTATGAATTAATAAGTAATATTACATTTAAAATCGGTAATTTCAGTTTTATGACAAAGGCATTGATTTTTTTTTTTTTTTTTAAGAATATTTGCTTTGCTTCGAAGGAAAGATTAGTATTACGCTTAAACATTGTAAATTTAAGTTTTTAAAAATTTATAAAGCGTATTAAGCAAAAATTTATATAATATTCTAAAGTTGCAGTGTTGCCGTTTTGGAAGTGCCGTTTGCAAGTCGCCGTTTTGGAAGCCGAAAATGCGGGATTTTTTTATTCCTTAAAAAAAAAAAAAAATTTCAAAAAAATTCAAAAAATTCAAAACCCATATATAGGCCGAAAGAAGAAAAAAAAAAGCATGTGTCATTCATTATTTACAGTATTCTATTCTTATTTCTCGTATACATTTTGATACTTATCTGTTAACCAGATGCAAATTTCGCTAACATTAGAATTTTATAATTTGATATTTTTTAAGAATAACTACCTTATATCAATACAAAGATTGAGATTCTATTTAAAAGTTGCCATTCGCCAACATCGGATTTTTTTGACAACATTAAATAAAAACAAACTTTATTACCCATATTTGGCGATTTATTATTTGCGGCCGGCTAACGAAAAAGTACCTACATTTCTGGAAACATGTACAGATCCGTATATAAGTTGAACCATGTACTTCAGTTTTATAAAGAGTTCTAAACATTCTCGGCTTATACACCGAAATATATAAAATTCATTTTTAGTGTTCCAATAATAATGCAGGCCTTAATAAAGCTAAATTTCTAGTATTTTTTTAATTAGCTTTTACTTTATTTTTATTTTGTGAATAAAATATTTATACAAATGCTATATTATTTAATGGATTCATTTGGATTATTTTGCTTTTTCTTGACACAGCAACTGCTGCAGCTTCGAAGGTTTGACGCTATACTTTCATTATTTCTGTTGATGAAGGTTTTAAAATATTCTGTTAGATGTATTGTCTTTAACTAAAAGCAGCAGCTGTAGTTTGGGAGTAGTACTAGGAGTTTGACTTCATACATTTCTTTTTTCTTTGTGATATGATCTCTTAGTGCTTTAATACTTTGTAAATATATCTGCCTAAGTAATGAATTCGTGAAATGTTATAAAAGGGTTGTACTATGATCATGTGAGTGATTTATTTTACTAAAATCGCATTATTTAGTTCACAAATGTAATGTAATGACCTAAATTTTTTTTATTTTATGTAAAATAAAAAAAAAGGAAAATTTTATCAATAAGAAGTACCATATTTTAACTTTTTGGCTAATAAAATAATTTTTTGCATGTATGAAAAGAAATTTGGGTTTTTTTATTACACAATTAATAATGCATTGATAAAACCCTGATTATTGTTCGATCAGGATTTTAAATAGGCTATTGGAACCAATATAAATTTAACTGAAACATTTTATTTTTGACAAATATTTCGTTTTTAATTCGATCTCGTACATGACAAACGGTCATGCAAGCAAGAAATCCCAGAACTATTAATATTGAAGCAGATAATTTTAATTAAATTGTCTGCACCTGTTTTAATATATATATTGGACAGGTTGGGGTAACTATCTTCCAAAAAATTAGTCCAATTTCTTAATTTTTAATATTAGAAATTTCAGCAAAAAATTATTTTATAAATGCAATTCATGCCTTTTTTGTCACACATTTTTACAAAAATATTGTCTTTACTTTAAACAGCAATTGATATTATTAAGATCTTACTTTGTAAAAAATCGTTTGTAATCAGGCAATGGTAAGACATTAATAAGTATATGATAAAATTGTTATTACAACAAATCATATAATCTAAAGCAATTACGTGAACAATCATAATCCCTGCGTTTTTTGATATTTTCAAATCGGATATAAAATATCACAAATCTCTAGGATTTTATTAAGGAAAAACTCTGAATTTCATGTAGATATTCTTCGAGGTTTCATAAATAGAAAGCAGACAGAAAAAATAAATTTCATAAATTGATAGTAAAAATTCTTTGATTTTTTTTCATATATAATTATATTTTTTTTAGCAACTCTGTATTATCTTTATATTTTTCTTATTGACTTTGCTTATTTCTTCCCTTTCTTTGTCACACTTAGCTTTGTGTATTTCCCCCGCCCCCTGTTTGAAGCTGGGATCAACATCTGATCTAGTAATCGGTCTTTTCAGCTTTTGATCAGCCTCTAGCTTCATTTTTGATCAACATTATTTGAACATCTTAAAAATTCAGTAATTTTTTTTTATATAAATGTTTATTATAAATAAGAATCTATTTCTGCATACTATAAATAAGAAATTTGCAAAATTTATGAGTGGTGTTTTCATCCAGGTAAGGGAGATTATCCTAGAATTATACGTATGCCATTATGTAATTTAAAAGTTAATTTTTAACGTTGAGTAAAGTATTCAAAAAGAAAGTTAAACATCATTAACTTTATATAATAATAATTATTATATATTTACTATCACAATTTTATTTTTATAACATTAATTAAACATAAAAAAATTAATCTTTTGATTTCAAATTGTATGAAAATACCCCAAAATATTATCTGATTATTATTATTCTTTCAATCAATTATCCCTTCAAATACATGGGGTGTTAAAAGTTGCCAGAGAGCCCATTGACTTACTGTTCCAATATTTGAACTGTAGGGGAAATCACTCCACTAAAAGTTTCTGTTTACTTTGCAATGATGATCTGCCAATCGGAATATATCAACGGGGATTCTTTTTTTAATCCTTTCGATTTATGCGTAAATTGCTTGGTATATATGATTCCAATTATGTGTGCATGTATGACATCCTTATATATTAAATAGTTTTTACTTCAAAATAATATATATAGATAGACATTAAAAAATTTATATAGATTATAGACTTAGATCTATAAACATACATTATAACTACAATTAAGATATTATAACTACATTACGAAGATATTTTAGTAGATTGCATCTGTCAATTTATATAAAATATAGATTTATTAAACATGGATAATGTTAAAATATTGCTAAATGTTTATTGAGTTTATATATTATTATTTATCGAATTATTAAAAATATAAATTCCAACACAAAAATATTCTAAATTTCTTTTACAAAGTATGTCGATTATTAAATTGCCATATTGATATGATAGTAAATTTCTAAAACATATCGGTGAATATTAATAGAATCGTAAATGGTATTTTTAAATCTCAAATAATTTTTATACGAAAAGTCAATTTAAAATGATCGCAAAGAGGTCACAGCTGCGCCGACTATTTCTGTTGACATTATAAATTTTATTTTCATCCATCTTGCACAGAAAAATAATGAATATTGTCATTAGACAATATCTATTATTTATCATTATTTTGAGTACCTAGTTAAAAAGAACACCTAAATTTACCTTCATATCACGTATTATTGAAATGAAGGAAAATTTGGGTGTTCTTTTTAACTACGGACTCAATTTATGAACCATAAACTCTTTCACATACAACGTTGACAACAAAAATTTAACACTGATGGCCAATTTGTTTTTGTTTTTTTAAACTGAAAATCTGCTTTTACCAAGTTTCGTTTTAGTTGGATGAATTTTATTTATTTAAGGATAAAAACTTAACATTATTATAACAAGAACAGCTTCCAAAATGAATATTTTCAAAAAACTACTCATTTTTTTTTTTTTTTTTTTTCATTTGCAATTATTTTCAAAATTATAATTATATTATAGTGAAAGCAAATTAAACAGTCATGTAATTGGATTGTTAAAAGTTATGACCCTTTTCTTACTAATTTTTTCAAAAAGTTTTCACATTTAACATTTTCAAAAATGAAAATTACTTTACCCTTAATCAAACACAAAAATCTTTTGGCCAAAAGTAACAGTCGTTTGGTTTATTTCGAACGCATTAAAGTAACTTTAAGCAACTATGGCAAAAATAAGAATTGTCTTTCACTTTTCTATTTACAGAAACTTCTTTACCCCTTAATCAAACACAAAAATCTTTTGGTCAAAAAGAAAATCATTTGGTTTATTTCGAACGCATTAAAGTAACTTTAAGCAACATGCATGTTCTATGGCAAAAATAAGGATTGTCTTTCACCCTTCTATTTACAAAAACTTCTTTACCCTTAATCAAACAAAAAACTTTTGGTCAAAAACAACAATCGTTTGGTTTATTTCGAGCACATTAAACTAACTTTAAGCAACATGCATGTTCTATGGAAAAAATAAAGATTGTCTTTCACTCTTCCATTTACAGAAAATTTTTTACTCTTAATCAAACACAAAAATCTTTTGGTCAAAAAGAAAATCGTTTGGTTTATTTCGATCGCTTCAAACTAACTTTTTAAGCAACATTCTGTTCGATTTCCAATCGGAATTGAAATCGTTTGTAACGTAATCAGCGTACATACAGTAGCAAGTGAGCCACAAAATGTTCCTGGAAACTGAATTCGAAGTTCGAAACAGTAAAAGAAATGGAATATTTTAAAAGAAGGGCGTTCGATGTCTCGTGAAAGAGACGGAAAGCGTGGGGGATGGTCGTGGGAGGAATAAGAATCAGAGAGTGGCATTGTTTCCCATTGCACTTTGGAATCAAGTGGAATTCATTTCGCGGGCATCAATGCAATTTACATATCAGTTCCATTGACATCTGAGTTTTGATTGAGTGCAATTTTTCGCTTCATTTTCTTTGAATACTTCTTGGTAATTTTTAATAGTTAAATGAATTTCGAATAAAAAAACTTGAAAAGATTTAATTAAGTTTTTCACCATTGTACTTTTTGTATATTGGTTTTTGGTAATTTAATTTTGTTTTAATTTAATCTTCTCTTATTAAAAATGTGTTATGCGTTAGATGCGGACAGAGTTTTTTTATTTAACTAATTATATTCGCCTGTTTATAGTTAGTTTAAATTATTTTTTTTGTCATGAAATAATTAAAGAAGTTATGATAGTAAGATTTTCTATAATATTTAGTAAAGTAATAAAAAGTATGAGATGTAAAAAGAAAATTTATGTAGTAAATATTTTAAATTATGTAGTAATTTAGAAATACTTTTCATCATAAAATCAAAAAACTCATTTCAAATTAATTTCTCATTTAAAAAAAAATTAATGTAGTAAATATTTTAAATTATGTAGTAATTTAGAAATGTTTTTCATTACAAAATCAAAAAACTCATTTCAAACTAATTTTTCACTCCTTCACAAAATAAAAATTCAACAATTGTATTTAAGCATAAATTTTAAAGTTAAATATGTCTTAAATCAAAACTTTAATTAAAATGGTTTAGTATAAAATCTAAATTTTTAAAAAAGTAATATTTTTTTAATTCTTTTTTTTACATATTTGTGTAGTGTTTAACAAAACGAATTCTGATGTGTAATCTTATTAATTTTTTTTTTAATTCTTGTACGTACGAATAAAATAAATTAAAATTTTTGGAAGCTTTAATCTTTTTTGTATTGTACACTTTTTTTTTATTATTTAAAGCTTGATTCGTAGATTTGTATTTAATTTTCTCCGGCTATTATAAAACTAGATGTCGGTGTTTTTTTTTAAATAAATTAATAATAAATTAAAATGATTTAAATAAAAAAATTGTTATTGCAGAAAAAGTTATACATCAATGTATTGTTATTATAGTAACTTATAACAACTAATAACATTATAAGTTTTATCTATATATATATATATATATGTTATTGTCATTAATACAAATAAGGATATTACTATCGTGAATTAGGTGAATATTTTAAATGCATTATAACATGGCTTAAAAAGCATGTTAAAGTGGCTATACAATTATATTTACCAAATTCCTATATGAGGTGCAAATGCTCTAACAACTTTATAATTTTTAATGTATAACATAATTAACTTATAATGTATTATAAATTATGAAGTTGTTCATATAGGAATTTGATAAATATAATTGTATATAGCCACTTAAACATACTTTTTAAACCATATTATAATGCATTTAAAATATTCACCCAATTCATGATAATAATATCTGTATTTATATTCGTGACAATAATATCCTTATATTGATCACCTTGCCAATGTATAATGCATATACAATAAAAAAGACTTTATGAAGAATATTATTTAGAGATTATATTAGTTTAGCACATGCTTATAGTAGCATGATAAACCACAAATTTTAATTATCCCCCACTACACAGGCTTTTATTTAAATAACCTCACGAAATTAACATCTTTAAAATCAGGAATCAGCGACTCTATAATAGTAATATATATTTATATATATATAATCTTTATTATCTTTACAGTTAAAATTTTATTTTCTCTATTCAGAATTAATAATACGATCATTTATAATTCGATTTTTTTTCCCTATTCAGAAAAAGTCAGTTTGGGTAGGGTTTTTCCTTTTTTAAAAATTAAAAAATTTCCTTTTTTTCTTCCCTGAAAAGGGGAATTGCAATTAATACCCAATAACCCTAATAACAATTAGCAAAAACTTCAGTATTCAAAATTCCACAACATCTGTTGTTCATACTAGATACATGCAAAATAATTCTTTTATTTATTAACCACCCCACTATAATATATATATATAATCCCTATTATCTTTACAGTTAAAAATTTATTTTCCCTTTTCAGAATTAAAATAACACGATCATTCATCATTCGATTTTTTTTTTCCCTTTTCAGGAAAAATCGATTTAGGTAAGGGTTTTTCCCTTTTCAGTGATTCCCTTTTTCAAGGAAAAAAAAGGGAATTACAGTTAATACCCAATAACCCTAATAACAATTAGCAACAACTTCAATATTCAAAATCCCACAACACCTGCTACTCACAGCCACATGCAAAATAATTCTTTCTTAATTTATTCTTTTACTACATGCGAATATTCTTTGGTTTTTTTTACCCCATTATAATAGTAATATATAAAATCCCTATTATTTTCACAGTTAAAATTTCATTTTCCCTGTTCAGAATTAAAAATAATAATAAGATCATTCATTATTCGAGTTTTTTCCCCTTTTGTTCAGGAAAAGTTGGTTTATGTAGGTTTTCTTCCTTTTTCAGGGGAAAAAAAGGAATTACAATTAATACCCAATAACCCTAATAACAATTAGCAATCCCACAACACCTGCTGTACATAGCCACATGCAAAATAATTCTTTGTTTATTTATTAACCACCCCACTATAATAGTAATATATATATAAATGCCCATTATCTTTACAATTAAAAATTTATTTTCCCTTTTCAGAATTAAAAATATGATCATTCTTCTTTCGATTTTTTCCCCCTCTTTTCGGGGAAAAATCGGTTTAGGTAGTTTTTTCCCCCTTTCAGTGATTTTTCCCTTGAAAAAGGGAAAAATAGGAATTACAATTAATACCCAATAACCCTAATAACAATTAGCAATCCCATAACACCTGCTGTTCATGCAAAATAATTTTTTGTTTATTTATTAACCACCCCACTATAATAGTAATATATGTATATACTCGTATATATATAACCATTATCTTTACAATTAAAAATTTATTTTCCCTGTTCAGAATTAAAAATAATGATCATTCATCATTCGATTTTTTTTTTCCACTCTTTCGGAGAAAAATCGGTTTAGGTAGGTTTAGGTAGGTACCCAACAACCCTAATAACAATTAGTAATCCCATAACACCTGCTGTTCATTTTTCCCCAATTATAATAGTAATATATGTATATACTGTATATATATAACCATTATCTTTTTACAATTAAAAATTTATTTTCCCTGTTCAGAATTAAAAAAAAAATAATAGGATCATTTTCATTCTTTTCCGGAAAAAGTCGGTTTAGGTAGGTTTTTTCCCTTTTTCAGGGTTAATAAAAAAGAATTACAATTAATACCCAATAACCCTAATAACAATTAGCAATCCCACAATACCTGCTGTTCACAGCAAATAATTTTTTGTTTATTTATTAAACATCCCATTGTAATAGTAATATATATATAATATATAAATAATCCTTATTAGCTTTACAGTTAAAAATTTATTTTCCCTGTTCAGAATTAAAAATAACTAATATGATCATTCATCATTCGATTTTTTTCCCTTTTCAGGAAAAGTCAATTTAGGTAGTTTTTTACCCTTTTTTCCCTGAAAAGGGAGGAAAAAAGAAATTACAATTAATACCCAATAACCCTAATAACAATTAGCAATCCCACAACACCTGCTGTTCACAGCCACATGCTAAATAATTCTTTGTTTATTTATTAACCACCCCACTATAATAGGAATATATGTATATTACTCGTATATATATAACCATTATCTTTATAATTAAAAATTTATTTTCCCTGTTCAGAGTTAAAAATAAAACAATCATTCTTTATTCTTTTTTTTCCTCCACTTTTCAGGTAAAGTCGGTTTAGGTAAGTTTTTACCCTTTTTCAGAGGCAAAAAAAAAGGAATTGCAATTAATACCCAATAACCCTAATAACAATTAGCAATCCCACAACACCTGCTGTTCACAGCCACATGCTAAATAATTCTTTGTTTATTTATTAACCACCCCACTATAATAGAAATATATGTATATTACTCGTATATATATAACCATTATCTTTACAATTAAAAATTTATTTTCCCTGTTCAGAGTTAAAAATAAAACAATCATTCTTTATTCGTTTTTTTCCTCCACTTTTCAGGTAAAGTCGGTTTAGGTAAGTTTTTACCCTTTTTCAGAGGAAAAAAAAAAGGAATTACAATTAATACCCAATAACCCTAATAACAATTAGCAATCCCACAACACCTGCTGTCTCATGCAAAATAATTCTTTGTTTACTTGTCAACCACCCGTACGGCCTGCCAAATAGAATGCCTCCCTAACTGGTCGGGAGAAGTTGTCATCGATTACAGAAGGCCCCTCCTTCTCGTTAGAATCCAAGAGCGGCAAATAAAACAAAAATCGATGCAATATTGCATATCGTGTGGGAGCATCAGTAGATGACCCTGGACTGCTGATTTATAGCCACCTGGTGAAGAGTAAGTGTAAATATTTCGAGACGGCTCTCACTGTGCAGCGGTAGGGGGTAGGGTAATACATGTAGTGTGCGTGTCCGCCTTTTGCTTGCACTTGACATGCAACTATTTCATAAGGGGCATGGTCCACTGTGTGTAAGGGATTTTATTTATAGATTATTTTTTTCTTCTTCTCTAAACACAAATCAAGATTGATCGTGATTTGAATTTTATTTAGAAGTCGTCTTTTTTTGTTTGTTAATTGAAAAAGAAAGGAATGGTGTGAATTTATTGAAGTATTTTATTTTATTTATTTATTATTATTTTTTTTTACTCTTTTCCTTCAGTAAAGGTGTGGTTTTAGAATTGTTTAAAAGATGATTTTGTTGGTAAGGATAATGAGGACATGAATATCCAGGTACTTTACAGTTAATTTTATATTCATTGATTTTTCTTTTTCTACTCTTTGATTGGAGATTGTGATATGATCGTGTTTTTAAGACAACAGAAAAGAGTACTTTTTTTTAGCGCTATTCGAGAAAATGAAAGTGGAATATAATATAATAGATTTGTAAAATGATGTTATTTGTTGCAGATTTTTTTTTTTTTTTTTCTCATCAAAACATTTTTGTTTTAATAAATAAACATCTTTAAGATTCTCTGTGTATAAAAAATCAGGAATATTATAATTAAAATGATTGATATTGTTTCGTAATTTTAAAAGTAATATGTAATTGGCCTAAGCTTAACATAAGCTCAAGCATTTTTTTTTTCTTTTTTTTTTCTTTTGTCCAATTGAAAGAAAAAAAAAGATGAGGTGACAGAATAAAGACATTTTAATTTTATTTAATATTTTTCAGTGGTTCTTGTATATTTTGTTTTGTTTTAAGACGAAAAAATGTCCATCTCAACTATAACTACCGAATAAAAAAAAAAGAATAAATAAAAAAAGTCCATTCCACTTATTTATTATTACTATTTAAATATCCCTAGGGATCTCCTGGGGTTTTTTTTTACCCCCTAAACAAAGTAAAAAATAATCTCTAGCAATAGATTATTCAGCTATCAGAAATTATTTTTATTTTTTATTTTGTATCCTTAATTCAATATTCTTTCTCAACATCAAACTCGCCTTGAATTCACCAAACTCTTTGTGAGGACATTATATCAGCGAAGACATTTCAGTTGAGAATCAATATCAATATTTTTCCTGAATTCCACCCTCATCTCCCCCACAGATATTTTTGCAGACAAAAGTTGAAAATATTATTTTTTTTTTTCATTTCCATATCACAATAGCATGTCATTTGTGATTTTTAGCTGGGAATATACAATATTCTTTTCCCATGCATTATGAATATATAAGAATTTAACTTTCTGGTTACATAAAAGACCAAGATACACACCAAAATAAAATGCTCAAGTGTAAATATAAACAGTGGCTGTTTAAAAAAAAAAAAAGGTTTCTATAGTAAATAATTAATATAGGTTACAAATTCAATAAAAAATGGCAGACAACAATGTGAAGTCTCAGAGAGAGAATATTACATTTCGAATTCGATTTTTATGGTTATTAAACAGAATGGTAGTTTACAGGAAAGGGCCTGGGAAAAGGTTGCCAAAAGGTGATGGTATTTATATATTAATGAAAAACAGCACGAAACAAATGCATAAGAATGTATGCTATACATATTTTGTATGGCACATGGAAATTCAACTGCAGGAGAAATTCTTTCTTTTATGTTTTTAATAATTATGATTAAAATTCAGTTTTCATGAAATATTTTATAGAATTCATAGTATAAATTCACACATTTTGGATATGACACTAATTATATAATATACTGTATTATATTATAAACAATAATATTTTTTGAACCAAAAGCAGTTTTTTATTAAAATAAATATTCCAATTTAATATTTTTTTGAAAAAATTAAAAAAATTCAAGTATTTTAAAACTAGTTAAGGACAAATTTCTTTCATATTGATGCATGTGAAATTCCCATTTCAAACTCATGACTTTCTTTTGTATTTTTGTTTATATGACATTTAATACAATATTTTTTCTTGAACGTGAAAGACGTGTTTATTTAAAGAATTTACGATTGAAATGGAAAATTGATTGAGGATCTCTAATAAATTTTAAAAATATATTAGATCTCTTATAAATTAAATTTTATTGAAAAAAATAGAATTAATCGAATATTCTTTAATTAGAAATTAAACTTCAAAGAACAATACTAGAAATTTTCTCATATTCACATTTCGATTTATTATAATAATAGGTCTTATCAATAGCTGGAAAATCCTATACCTAGTGATCTTTCTTTGTGTTTCATCTCAATATCTGGCGGATTCCGAATAACTGCCAGGAATGTAAATCGTTATTCCATATTTCCTCCGAGCCACACCCTACTGCCGTTACCATGGCAACACTCTCGTGGATAGGCTTGATTGATTAGTAGGAGCCAATGAGGGGCCTCTGAGTCGGACAATGGGCCTAGAATAAGTCGTCGAGATTTAAAATAATATACGTGACAGAAGACTGCTCATATCAGCCGAACAAATTTTCAGTTCTTTGTGAATTCATAACGCTGGTTTTTATGTTTAATTATCAGTTTTTTTTTTTTTTCTTCTTTTATTTCGTTCTTTGTTAAATTTCATCATCATTACATTAAAACAACTACACTATTCAAATGAAAAAAATAATGATAATAAATAAATTTTATGTTTTAAAGTTTGTAAATAATTGAATAAAATTGATTATATTTTGATTGTGTTAAATACAGGAACTATAGTATGTTGAGATTTAAAGACTCTTTAAGGGCAGAAGAAGCAAATTTTCAATCTATTAATTTTTTTTTTAATTCATTCGTTGAATCTTTAGATTTTTCGTGTTGTTTTAAATTTCAGAAAGATAGATTAATTCAGAGCCTCAATTTATTAAAATACAGAAAAGTATACAAGAAAGGAAAACCTTTTTGAGAACACTTTAGGCCGTATTCAAATATATGAGCTTGTATACATTTAAACAATCCATATTGTAATATACAGTGTTTAATTGAGGTTGTCTTTAAGTTCGTAAAACAGTATATCGCTCTGCTGTAATGTTCAATAAACTTAATGTAAAATAATCTTGCAACATTAATATGCCTGGTACATTTTGCAAAAAAGAAAATTTCTAAATTTTGCCATATTTGGATCATTTTTTTTTTCCCACATCCATTCGAATACTGAAGAAATCTGCTATGCTTAGAAAGTTGATAACATAAATTTGAAAAACACGCATTTCTATCAAAAAATATCGCACCAAAAATTAGATATCAGACGTCTATGAAATTTGGTATAAAGGTCAAGTATGTACTCAAATGATAGAAATTGCAGCCAATAGAGGACGTTGTTATATATCCAATTTAGCCATAAATAGTCGCCCTGAAGTACTCTTTATGAAATGTATTTACTACAGAGCAACGCTTTGTCATCAAAGTTGACGTTACATCAATAACCGATGAAGTTTGAGAAGGAAAGGGAATCATTGGAATGTAAGAAGCTGAGTGGACAGCTCGGCGAGTTGCCCGTCAGCTTGGACTTTCTGATAACAAGGAGATGTTTAAATCAGTGGATTACTTACTTGACAAGAATTACTTCACAGGCATGACACTCTATCTCATTACAGCCAATAACACTCAAAACTGCGTCGTCTTTCAACAAATAGTAAGCAGCCAACTGCTTCATTGTTCAATATATGCACATAGGCAACACGAAGCGTATGGGTCCCTGTATCTGAAGTGCTTGGTTGATAATCATTTGCTATCAAGACACCCATTACGTGTGCGATGCCAATCGCCTTAGCCTCGGATTGGAGTGATATGTCGTTCAGGGAGATTGAGTTGTGTTGAAGCGAAGACAAATCGCATTTAGCTATAAATCACATTTCAATTTTAGTCTTTGTATGTGTTTGAAGATCCAGCTGTGAGCACTTCAATTCTGTATGTTATTTAGAACAAAATACCACTCCTGTACCTGGTATGAGATTTTGAGGTGCCACTGTATACCACGCTCGTTTCCATCTAGTAAGCTGTACACTGATATTTAATATGCTGCTGCCCAACTATACCTTCAATCACGCGTGTTGATTGACATAGAAGGAATCCCAGAAGGTATTTTTCAACAGGACAACCGTAGATAGTAAGAGATTTCAAGACTTCTTCCTCAATATTGATACACTTGCTTGGTCCACCCGATCTCCAGATTTGTCACCAATTGAAAAATTGGTGACAAATTGAGACATTTGTCACCAATTGAAAAATTGGTGACAAATCTAGAGATCGGGTGGATTGGTGTTGGTTGGACAATGGTGTAGTTTTCCTGCAATAAATTATCATTTTGCTTACATTCTGCAATCACTTACTATTATGAATGTTACAAACACACATGTAAAATTTAAATCGCTTCTAACTATACTTTCTTGGTCTAACTTATAACAGTTTTGGAATAAGATATCATAAGATGTCAAAAATGCAGAGGTACACAGCTTTCTTCGACTGTCCTATGTCCTACATTCAAGCTAGAGGCCTGTATAAAACCCTATATTTTTTAATAAGTCTTCCTGCAATAAGTGATGCTTTTGATTTTTATGTTAAAGAATATATTTATAAAAGACATGTCTTTTATTATTTACGGAAGTGTAAGGAAATGACTCTAGAATTCGTTTCAAATGTGCAGTGTGATTAAAGCCTGGCAGTGCGAAAGTGAGGCATGAGCCTGAAGTTCAAAGGTCGACATGTCACATTCGAGATAATTTATCGTTTAACCCTCAATGACCTCGACTAAATGTGGGCGCCTCCTTACTCTATGCACTGATTAGGTGAAAGGTGTTCTTCTGCAAGAAAGTATTTCTGCAAAGTGCTTTTGTTTTTTCTTTTTCTGTTCTTTTCTTCTTTTCATAAAATAAAAATTGTGAACGTGTTGAAATGATTTCAGAAAAGATGTTATCAATTGAAAGTTTTTGTTTGCAAATCCTCTCTACTCAAAGTTTATTACTAAAATTAGAGAAGATTGTAAATTTATTGCTAAATTTCAATTTCAATCCTATCTGTAGTATCTTTCACTTTTTTTCTTCAAGATATATGGAATGGAGGAAAATATTGCCTTTGTGTTCTGGTAAAAGATCCATAATGTCGACAAAAACTTGATGGTGTCCCACACTAGTTAGAGATAGTGTGCTTATGTTAGCTAACAAGCAAGCAAACAAGCTAATAGACGAGAGTTCCATTCTCCAGAAAAACTAATTGTTTACTTGTTTATAAGTGAGACACTCGTATTCTAGAGGAAGTGTGCGTATGCTAGCGTGTTAGCAAATAGACAAGCACTTAAGTTGATAGGTCACCTGAAAATTTAATTGTTTATTTATTTAGAAATGTCCCATTCGTGTCTCAGATGCGTGTTAGCTAAAAGGCAGGTAAACAAGCTGACAGGTAAATGTTCCATCCTCTAAAAAGGTTAATTGTTTATTTATTTACAAGTGAATCACTCGCGTCCCAGAAGTAGTATGCATTTGCTAGAGTGTTAGCTAATGGGTAAGCATATAAGCCGATAGACATCCGAAAAAGCTAATTGTTTATTTATTTGCAAGTAACCTCAGACGCGTGCTAACTAATAGCAAAGTAAAAAGCTGATAGGTAAGAGTTCCATCCTCTAGAAAAATTAATTGCTTATTTGTTCACAAATGAGACACTCTCTTACGTATGCTAGAATATTAGCTAGTATTCAAACACATAAACTGATAGGCCTCCAGAAAAGCTAATTGCTTATTTATTGACAAGTGTCTCATTTATATCTCAGTTTCATGCTAGCTAATAGCAAGTAATCAGGCTGATAAGTAAGTGTTCCATCCTCTAAATAGTTAATTGTTTATTTATTTACAGATGAGACACTCGCGTCCCTGAAGAAGTGTGCATATGATAGAGTGTTAGCTAATAGGCAAACACATAAGCTGATAGGCATTCTGAAAAACTAATTGTTTATTTATTTATAAGTATCTCAGACATGTGCTAGCTAATAACCAAGTAAAAAACTGATAGGTAAGAATTCTATGCTCTAGGAAAGTTAATTGCTTATTTGTTTACAAGTGAGACACTCGCATCCCATATGCAGTGTGCGTCTGCTAGAATATTAGTCAAACAAATAAGCAAATAAACCTCCGGAAAAGCTAATTGTTTATTTATTTATGAGTATCCCGCTCGTATCTCAGATGCATGCTAGCTAATAGGCAAGTAAACAAGCTGATAACTAAGAGTTCCATCCTCTAGAGAAGCTAATTGTTTATTTGTTCACATGTGAATTACTCGTATTCCAGATGTACTAGTGTGCGAATGCTAGAATGTTAACTAATAGGCAAGCACATAAGCTGATAGGCTTCCTGAAAAGGTAATTATTTATTTACAAGTGTCTCAGACGCTTGTTAGCTAATAGCAAAATAAAAAAGCTGAATGAGTATGAGTTCCATCCTCTAAAAGAGTTAATTGTTTATTTGTTTACAAGTGATCCCCTCCCGTCCCAGATGTAGTGTGTGTATACTGGAATATTAGTCAAACACATAAACAAATAGGCCTCCGGAAAAGCTAATATTTATTTATAAGATTATTTATATTAATAATATTATTTATAAGCTGTTTATTTATAAGAAACCCGCTAATAGGCAAGTAAACAAGCTGATAGGTAAGGATCCCATTCTCTAGAAAAGCAAAGTTTATTTGCTTACAAATGATCCACTTGTGTTCCAAATGTGGTGTGAGTATGCTTTTGAGTATTAGCTAATAATCAAACACATAAGCTGATAGGTCTCAGGAAAGGCTAATTGTTTATTTATTTACAAGTATCCCATTGGCGAAGTATATTTGCGATTTATTTGCTCCCCAAAAAGTTTAGTTAATTATTATTTAGAATATCCTGATAAAATTATATACTATGACGTATGACAAGGAAAATTTGATTTCGAAAAATGCAAAAGTTTAAAATTTAATCGTTATAAAATTTAAAAAGTAAAAAAAAAATTTTCTGCGTACATAAACTTTTTTTTTTTTTTTGAGAAATTAGAAAGAATTTAAATGTTCAGTATATATTTATGTATTTTAAAAAAAAGTATCTGATTATCTTAAATACTTTAATCGCAATTTAAAAATTACATAAAATAATCATTTATTTACTTTGATGATAACAAACATATTTATTTAGTTATATATCATTATAGATAGTGTGCCTTAAGCTGTGTATGTTAAGAAAACTGCAAGGGGAACAAAAAATAAAAATAAAAGCGAGTATTCATTGAATTCCTTTATTATTTTTAATTAATATGCAATTCTTATAAAACTTTTTTGGGAACAAAAAGGCAATTAAACTTTTAAATATAATGGATTTATAAAGTAATAGTTTACTTTCAAACCAATTGTTATAGAATTAGTCTTTATGAAGAAAAATATTTGATAACGAGTTGTCATTTTATTTTTTATTATTATTCCAATGCGACGTGCAATGTACATTTTTAACAATTTGCTCATTTTCTAAGAAGATAACTGGATATATTTTTTTCAAACATAGAGGCAAAATCAAAGAAAAAAAACATTTTGCAGCATATTTTATTTTTATCTCATTAAAGATAACAAACGCAAGCATTATTAGGTATTATAACTGGGTTTCAGACTATTTTTTGAAATTTGATTATTAGTCAAATAATTACATATTAAGAAAATATAAAATTTCAATTCCAAAATTCAAGTTTTACACAATTTTTTAAGACTTTTTACCAGCAATGATTGTGTTTTTGTAAATATTATTTCTAACATGACTCTAAAACTAAATTGCTTAAAAAATAATTTAATTTGTTTATTTGTTTTAATAAAAATGCTTAAATAAATATCGATCATTTTAATATCAAAAAATTAATCAAAAAAATTAAATAATTTAATTATATGAAAAATATTCTGAACAAATAACTTTTGTTAGGGGAAAGAAAAAAAAATGAAATCCTTTTATCGAATTTCAGTTTATCATGTCTGAGCATATTTTGCCGGACGAATAAACATGCTAATATAGCAATGTTCAATAATCATGAAATTAATGAAGTCATTGGACAGAATACTACAAGAACGGGAGTTCTGCACTTTAGGGTTCCGCTTGTTTATTTGGCGATTTTTTTTCCTTGCGGTTTTCGCAACAAATCCTTCCCTTTTTAAACAAGCAAAATAGCCGTTGCGATTCTAAATATTGCGCTTTTGGTGATTCCATTTGGCGTGGAAAACAGATTTGTAGGGATTCTGCATTAGGATACAATTTCGCCAAGAACAATCGAATTTAATAGCGACAGGAACTTTTTGAAGAAGCAATTGTTCAAATACTATCAGAAGCACTACCATATTCTGGCAGAGAATTTTTTTGAGTAGTGGTTAAATTAACTTTTATAAACATAAACTAATCTTCAGACATTATTTTGAGGCTATTGAACCAATAATCTGTTTATATTTTGAAAACCAGACAATTCGAAAGGAACTACAGAGTATGTGACTTGATATTCGTCAATCGTTATATTTAGCAGCTCAAATTTTATGCCAATTTAAAAACAGACATTAATAAAATCATGTGAATATCAGCGTTTGTTTTATGTAAAAGGTTTTGAAATGAGGAGATTAATATTTTAAATAATATCTTATAGTCTTACTTATTTTTACTTACTTATTTTTTTTTTACAGACTGAAGATATTTAATGGACATCAAAACCAATATTAATTGCCAAAAAACTGTTCTTATAAATCTTTTTCAGTTTGTGTTTTCCCATAACTAGTTGTATTAACGGAAAGAAGAAAAGTCGAATTTAAACTCCATTTTAAAATATTAAATAAATAGTGCAATTAGTATCTAGTTAGTCAAACTATCTTTTTACAGATCTTTACAATTTTTTATTTCAAGCATAAAATTATAGTAAAAGAAAGACACAAAATCAGAAAAAGAAAGTGCTTTTTAAGCATCATTTTGGGTTAAGATATAATGAATGGTAGCTGTTAAATAGACAGAACCACCAATAAAGCTAGTTTACGAAATATTCCTTACGAATCCGCTTGAACTTTTATTTCCCACATCAAATTATAATAAAAGAAATACGTAAAAAATAAAATAGAACATTTCGGACACCATTTTGAGGTAAAATACCATAAATAGAAGATGCTAAGTGGACAGCACCACCAACAATACTAGTTTGTAAAATACTCTTTTTTACGAAATCTTCTTGAATTTTTAGTTTCCCGTAGCGAGTTAGAATAAAAAAAAGAATTTAAAAAAAAAGAATACCATATTCCATCTCATCTTTAGCTCTACTGTCACTTTGCAGAACGAGCTAAAGTAATAGGCACCATTCCTAATGATGTAGTTGAGGACAACTAGCATGATTGATGCTCGACACTTTCTACCCCACACTTTTTTTTTTTTTTTTCTTCCACCCTTACTTAAGACTTTTTTTTTTTCCCCCTCTACATTAATGTTGAGTTTTTTATAGCACTTTCTTCTTCTTCATTTCACTTCTCCCTACACCCTTTTATCGTTTGGCGTCAAAATCTAGGGTTTTAAAAGTCGGTCGGTGCCATTGAGGAGGAGGAAGGATGGAAGACCTTGAAAAAGGGTGTTTTAAGCAGGGAAGACACGGGAAAAAAGAAGAAAAAAAAAAGAAAAGAGAGAGAAAAGAGAAAAAGATTTCTCACAAGATGCCTTGTTATTTGGCATCTTTTAAATGAGGTTTCGGTCGAAATATTCTCTTCTTATTTCTCGGCTGTTAAGTAGGTTATGGACCTTCTTCTAGTCAAGGCGGTTAGTTACATCAACTCATTGGGTATAACTGCAAGTGAATTCCTTTTTATTGTAATCTTTATTCCAAAAATAAATAAATATATAAAACAAGATTATTTATATTATAAATAATTTTGCTATATTTTGTATAATAATCTTGTAATACTCTTTATAATGAACTGTTCTACAATTTGATAATAATTTGTTGAAATATTCTTTTTTACGTTTATAATAATAAGAAGTGCACTAACTTTCAAACTTTTATTCTTTATAATAAAAAGTTGGATTCTAGAAATTAGCATTTTACATAGTTTATATTATTTATATTATTATAATAGCATTGATGGCAAACAGCAGAATATCCTTTGATATAAACTAGTTGAGACATAAATATGATGTGTAATTAGAAATTTGTGATGTTGATGTTACGCTAAATGAAATATTTCAAACGTATTGAAATGTTTATAATGATGCTACGAATACTAATGAGTACATCGTTGCTTAATTCAAAATATGGATAATTAAGAAATACATTAAAAAATATAGATAAAAACAACTGGATATATTTAGTAAACAAATCTAAATTGGATCCTACTTTGTATCTGCGCCAATTTTCACTGATGTCTAAATTTTAATTTTAAATTGTGGTAAACAAACGTGTAAAAAAACAACTCAATAAAAATTGATTTAAAAAAATCTTTATTTATGTAAATCAAATTATGTATATCTGATGTAATATCCATCACAAGTCCCATTTGGCTGTACATATGTACAATTTCTCCTGGAAATATTCGTGTTGTCATCTCACCAGTAGAATTGGCAGTGAAAAATATAGCTGAAATTTCAAAAGAGTTTTTGTAAAATTGGGTCACTTTTATTCTTAGTCAATTCTCAGAGTCAAACATTTAAAAGATTGATTAAATAATATATTTTTTTTCTACAATAAGTGTAACTTAACAAATAAATAAACTAATTTTTTATTATTCAATATTTATAAACATATTTTTAAATTACAGATATATTTTGCAGGAAGCACTAATTTAAAAAAGAATATTTCATTCAATATACATTTTATTGAATTAGAAAAAATTAATAAATTAAATTATGAAGAATTTTTTTTTCTTAAAATTTATGATAAAATTTTTTCTCCATCTGCATCATTGAAGAGCACTGTATCTATAAAAAACTACCTGTTCGTTAAATATAAAAGCCACTCACATAAATATTCTAAATTCCCAGAAATTCGTAAAAATTGAAAGTCATTTACTTAGAGTAAAACGACTTGTAAATTTATATACGTACAATGAAGCTAGCGGTAAAGGACGTAACATTAAATCGTAAAGTTGTCTCTTGCTTCAGAGGGAAGGGGGGAGGGCATTAAATCAATACTGAAAAAAAAAAATTGGTTGCTCTGATATACAGGTTTACCCATGCAGTATACAGGTTACCCATAAAATTATTTAATAATTATTCAATTATTTTAAATATTATTTTAACTAGGGCCTTTGCGTAATCTGAAAACTTTCAATTTATTATCTGATTAATGAACTTTTCAATAACTTCAATTTCTTTTTTATGTAGAACTGATTCGTAGCTATTTTCTTAGAAGAAAAATATAAATAAATATTATTTATAAAAAAGCCCATGAAAGAAATTAAAAAAAAAAAAAAAAAAAAACAACAGCTTGTGATAGAAATAATTAAAAAAAAAAAAAAAAAAATTGCCGATTTCAGTAAGAATGTTTAAAACCGAAAGTTGTCAAGGATACAAAATACCTGGCAATAAACGATAGCTTTATATTAATGGGTGAAAAACTCAATTTAGCGTTGAATTGAACTAAAATTAGAGAGTTTTTGCATACCGTACGTTAGTTTACCGTAGGACGTCCGTTAGCTTTTTCTCCCTAGCGCGCATGCCCATAGGAAATTATGTTTCCTATGAGCATGCGCACTAGGGGGAAAAAGCTAACGGACGTCCTACGGTAAACTAACGTACGGTATGCAAAAACTCTCTATTATTACATAGTTTTATATTAAAGAATTCTTAATATAAAACAATGTAATAATTTTAGCAATGGCAATCTTCGTACCCGTTTTCTGGTGTGGATTTTCATATAAACGTGAAAACATTATAGTTAAAAAAGAAATCGCTACATACTCATATTGCATTTATCCGCCGTAATCCTGATTGTGATTTGTAGAATAAACGCAATTCTGTATTTGAAATATGACATTTAACTTAATTATGATCATTTAAATAAGCAAACAATTTTACTTGCTGTAAGGTATGTCTTGAGCTACAGATTGTGGCCTATATTTAGAACGCTAAAACTGAAGGAGAAGACAGAAGAAGCTGCCCATGTAGGGTTCTCACTGCAACCCCCCAAACCGAGTGAGTCCGGTGGTGTCCAGTTACAGGAAACAGTAGCCCAACTGGTTGTTGTCCCTGCTGTGGATGGGGGCGTAATGGTGAAATTGTCCCAAGCAATAAAGGAAGTGATCGATTTTTCTCTGTCAAATCGGTCCGGCCTCAGAGATGGTCAAAAGGTCACCTGTCAACTCTTGGAGGGTAGTGAAAATTATTGCTGGAAACATGTGTCCCATCGCAGATTATAAATTCTCAGGGTCACTCACTTTCTGCGAAGTAAAGGAAAGGAAAAGTACCACTGCCACCTAACACACCGGACAGCTGCAGCTCGAGTGGGAAATAATTTTTATTATAACTTCAACTTTTTTCCTCCTATTAAATTATGTGTGGTGGTTACGTAGCTAAAATCTAGCCATTTCGCTGTAAAATTCTGTGTAAATAAATGTTTTATAGTTGTTTAGAGTTTAAAGGAAAATAATTGCATAAAATAGGAAGAAATAATTTTATGTTTATACTCGTAGCTTTCAGCATATGACTGGAAACTGACAACTTTACTATGCGACTCCTTCAGTTATATATACATTCTGGGTAAAAAGAATAATGAGTTTTTATTAAACTACGTTATTGTGTTTTATTTAACATGCAACTGGAATTGCTAAATAAAACACACAAAAATCAATTTATTCAACAAAATTCATTTTATCGCCTTCTGATTAGTCTCCATCGAGTGCGATGCAATTATGATAGCGCTTGATCTATTCTCCATGCATTTTTCGTAGGCTGATGAAGTATTGCCTTCAGTTTCTTCAACAAATTATATTATAAGACCTCGATGACATTTGTTGAGTTTGTGGCTAAAACTTTTCGTACAATGATGATTTTGTATTTTGTACTTCGTGTGGCTTACTTTCGATGCTCTTTTTTGTACTTAAATATTAATTCTGATGAGGAGGTTAAAAGACACCAAGTCTCAATGGAACACCATAAATGGTACTCCAGTTACCAGCTGAGGTCTTTTAGAACTAGATCATGCTACAACGCTTTTTCATGGCCAAATATCAGTCATAGTATTATGAGCAGACTTAAAATACATATTCAACTCTTGAGACCATTTTTTGAGATTCATATAACAATTTTTGACCATCAATTTCCTGTTTTTATCAATGATTTCAATGATCTTAGCAGTTAAAGATAGACCAGAACGAGGTAAATTAACAACCATCTCACATAATTTTTTAATGCTTTATAGCATTTATATACTTGTGTTTTTGATTAACATGATTCACCGTAGATCTTCTGCAAAATTTTTAAAGATTCAGCACACGAAATTTCATCTGAAACTCAAAATTCAAGGCCCCGTGGTGGTCATTTTTTGATATACTTTTTTCTCAAAAAGTATTATACTTAGAAACGAAGTTTCTAGTATAATAATTTTCTAGTATTATTGCCCAGTTTGTGACCGATTGGTATTGTGCGCATCTAGTGAACTGGTGAGCTTGGAGTTGGTGTTCGTTGCAGTCAGTGTCTTCAGAAACGAAAAAATTCAAAGACGATTGTGTTAACATGTTTAATCATCTCTCATCCAGAGTTATGGAGTTTGCAAGGGTTATATAACACACGATAAGTTAATGGAGGGCAGCTGTTCCTAAAGTCCTCTCACAACGCAATGCTTTTCATATAAGTAAGTAGAATACGAATGATTTTACTCCATGTATGACAAAAAGAAAAAAAAATGTGATTCATACTAAAATGCATTTTAAAAGGAAAAGTTAGATATCGTATGATTTTTAATTACTCCTTTCGAATCAGTTAGCATTTCCGATCATTTTCACTGCTTTCGAAAGTGAGACAGGATTGGCATTGTGACAACAAATGCAAGTTTATGGGGAAAGAGGCATTCACATCTACACCAAAAGGAGAAAAAATAAATCTATACCCTTGGCATAATTTTGAAAATTGCCAAATTTAATGGTCAGTTTAGCCAAGTTTCTTCCACATTTGAAAATGTAAAATGGCACTAAAATTCGGTGGGCAATTTACTCAAATTTCTTCCACTTTTAAAAAATGTAAAATAGTATTAAATTTGGTGGACAATTTATCCAACTTTCTACCACTTTTGAAAAATGTAAAATAGTATTAAATTTGATGGGCAATTTAGCCAAGTTTCTTTTACTTTTGAAAAATGTAAAATGGTATTAAATTTGGGGCTTTATTTGCAAACAACCAAACAAAATCTTATCTCTAAGGGTTTGGCTTAACTTCATTCAACCCATTACCATCATATATCGGAAATTCATGCAAAATCTATTGTGTAAATAAAGTAAAAGCTAATAAAACATGGAAAATCAACATGACATCTTTGAAATTATGCTTATTTTATAATGGATAAATTCTAATTGTTTTTTAATCTTAATTGTGCTTCATTTCCATGCTCATTTTTAAGCACACATTATTGATACATAAAAAAAAAAATCACTGTCAGTGCTTCAAATGAC
Organism: Caerostris darwini; assembly: GCA_021605075.1. Classification (NCBI taxonomy): domain Eukaryota; kingdom Metazoa; phylum Arthropoda; class Arachnida; order Araneae; family Araneidae; genus Caerostris; species Caerostris darwini. The sequence continues at coordinate 305,412 of BPLQ01004710.1, forward strand.
TATTAAGACAGTTTTATCTGCGCTTTCCATCCCACAGTATAGGATTTCAGAGCGAGAACATGCCCCACAGAATCCGCGACTCAGGAAAAAGAAATCGCTCTAATGAGACAGCTGAGAAAAAAAGCAAAGAACAGAAAAAAAGGAACAGTTTTCTGCAAAATTCGAGATGCCGCAAGACACAATCGGAATTGCTTCCCACCCCCTGCCGTGTCTTGTCGCAATTTGTGACGTGCCTCCGCAGATGTTGGAAGCTTTGGGAGGGTGCACGCTGCATGCGGACCGGTGCCTTTTTATCGGCGTGATGAATCGACGTCACTTTCCAAGCAAATTGGAAGTCGGAAGACACCCGCGACAAAACCAACCCCCTCGGAAGATTTCAGAAGCATTTGCCGCCCTCCTTTCGCACGTTAAGTTATACATTTCGAAACGCTAACCCTGACATGAAGCCATGCTCTGTTCTTAAGGCATTCGAACATATTCTGCAGATTAAAGATACAAACAATATGAAACAACAAATTTAAACTGTTTTACAAATTTGATTTGGTATACATTTATGATAGATTAATAATATTTTAAATAAATAATGTTGTTGAATAATGAAATAATGAAGCCATGCTTTGTTCTTAAGGTATTCGAACATATTCTGCAGATTAAAGAAACGAACAATATGAAACCACAAATTTAAACTCTTACAAATTTGCTTTGGTATATATTTATGATAGATTAATAATATTTTAAATAAATGATGTCTTCATTTTGGAAGAAAGTACAGAATTTTATAAGGAGTTTTTCGAAAATTTGTCAGATTTATTAGATTGGTAAGAAAGTTATGTAAGTTTTCTGTTGCTCCAATTGAAATTTCATTATTCCGTTGTCCTTTGTACAATTTAGACACTTTTGGTATAAATTGAAAGCTAGTATTTTGGTGTTATGATTTTTGATGTTTCATTATTGAATTTTAAGAAATAGTGGTATAGAATGGATCAAGAAAAACTTCATTTTAGACCCTTTATGCTGTATGAGTTCCAACCTGTTCATAATACAACCGAAGCTCACAAAATTTGTTGAGTTTCGGTTGTATCGCTTTTGGACCATTTAAAGTTAAAAGCTTTGGACCATCTAAGTTCTGCGTACGGTCTAAAGGTGGGTTGAGAAATTCAGGTCAGGTGGCATGAAGCTTCAAGATGAACCTCGCACCTGAAGACTAAAGGAGCTTGATGATGACGTTGTGATGTCTTTAGTGGGTAATGAACAACTATTGTACAAGCTTCGCTTTGTCTACAAATGAAATCGTTGGATTCCTCGTCAATTAAGCTATAAAAATATGGAGATTCTAATGCTTCTTCTTTGCTTGATCGACAACAATATAAGACATTTGGATTGCCTAGTTGCTGGTGACGGAAAGTAGATTGTATATGACAGTTTAGTGAGGAAAAGTAACAAAATAATGCCAGACAATTTGCCTCCTATCCTTGCGAAGGCCAATTTGCACAAACGAAGGAAAAAAATTCTTTGGATTTGGTGGAATTATCGATGTTCTATCCACTGGAAACTTTTGCAACCAGATCAAAATGTCGGAGGCCTGATGGCCGATTGGCTAGAGTTCTAGCAGCTCGGTATCACAGGTTTCGGGTTCGAATCCCGGCGATGCCATGAGTGTTTGTAGTGGTTCGGAATCCATTTTAAGCTGTAGGTCCCAGTCTCATATGACCGTAGAGCGTCACAGAGCCCAATCAGACTTCTTCTCACCCACAATATTCCCAAACTGTAAAGAGGCAACTCAGCTCTAGGCACAGTGATGTGGTGTGGTGTGGTGTAGTGTAATAGTAGAGATCAAAGTCAAAACAGACAAATATTGTGCTAACCCTATTGAATACAAAAATAGACAATGTCAAGAATCATATGGCTTTAATGATGGAGATAATCCAGGCTCTTGATTATGAAGTTTTATCACAACCGCTATACTCATCTGATGTGGCACCATGTAACTATCTACCACTTGTTCATGTCAATTCAAATTTTTTTTAATGAAAACATTTTTCTAATTGTACAGGATTTTCAGAGGGCACTGGTAGATTTTCTGACTCCAAAGGATAGGATCTTTACAAGTGAGGCATAAAATGACCTTGCTGATAGATGGAGGAGGATGTAAGAAAACAATGGTCAATATTTCATTAATAATCTCACTTGAGCTTAAATATAAAAAATTGAAATTTACTCAAAAAATATATCTATTTTTTCAACCTAATACAAGAAAAAAATGTAATTCTTTATTGCATTTGATTACGATTTTTTTTTTCAGCTCTCCCTTTTTTCCCACTGCTCTAACTACTCCTCCTACATCACATCACTTCACATCGAATCATTGTAATTAGAGCTGAAAAGCTACTTTACAATTCTGGAAATGATGTGTGGAAATCTTTTGCAATTTTGACCTACCAATCCCAGGGATCTGGATATTTATACCTTTTTCTATACCTTAACGAGCCCAATGGATAGATATTTTAGGCTACAGATTTATTGTGCCCATTCCCAGCATAAACTTTGAAGCTTTAGGTTCAGCCTCATTTCAAAGCTTCGAATCAACCATCCTCGACTCATGAAAGCAACTGATGCAGCTCTTCTAACAACTTAAAATTTATCGAAGTCAAACTGTGTCCTATCCTCAAATGAATGAAGTAAAAATTTTAAAGATATATATTTTAAAATAGGCGATTTTGGCTTCTTTTGTCAATAGCTTAAAATAAATATATTGATAGATATATTGCTTCAGGAATGGAATACTTCCTTTATTTTCGATTTAATAACTTTTGAAAAAAAAACATATTTTAATACTACCCTACAATTGTCCATAAGTAATCATAAATTTTGGTGTAAAATATCATTCCGACTTCAATTATCGGAGCTTTACTATAAGTGCTATATTCAATGAAAAATCATGTTTTCTTTTACTGTAGAATGCCGGTTAGCTTTGTATTCACCTTCTGTTAGCCACGAACATGAGCTATAATATTCAGTCATAATATGAGTCATTGGCGTTTATGAAGAACTTTTAGTGGTAGCTGCTCCGTATTCGCGTTTCGTATGGGAGAAAACCCGTAAGTCTGACTATCGATGGAGACACTTTACACATATAGTCACAATCCTCTCAAATATCATTGTCTTTTAAAGCAATGGCTGTAGCAATATCAAACCTTGGTTTTTCTTCATGCTATTTGCTCACATTGTCTCAGAGTGGGCTATAAATAAATGAGTAAAGGAACGAAGCGATCAACTAGTGCGACGACAATCAAATTTTTTATATCCTCTTCCAAGCAAAGGAAAATTCTGTCCCTTCCTAAACTTTTTTTTATCATGAAATATCATAGCAGCTTTAATGTTTTATGTAGCCAATACGTTACTCAATTAATTGATTTTTAATGAGACGATAAATAACCATAAATATTTAGTCTCTAACTGCAAAAGTAATTATCATTAATCATTAATTAAATAGGTTGCTTGTTTTTAAAAAAGTGCTGTTCTATCAGATATACAATCAGAAAGTTCGTGTTTATTATACAAAGTAGCTTAATAAAAAAAAATGACGTTTAAAGCCCATTATATAAATACTGTAGTTATATTTTCGAATATAAGCTGATCTGTATGTAAGCAAAGAAAGCGTTTGAAAAAAGGAACAAAAATTCAAAACCCGTATATAAGGTACTTTTCTGTTAGCCGGGCGAAATTAATTCATCAACATCAAAATTTTGGTTTTGGAGACAATGCAAAAAGCATGACGATGAAAAAAATCATTATCTTTATTTTCCCAGACTTTTAAATAAATTTAGCATTTCTTATTTAACTATATCCCATAAATAATAGTATTAGTTATGTATATGATTACCAATTTAAATGACAGATACAGATAAATTTATTGGTTTAAAATAATAAATTTTCAAACATTCGCATTCATTCATTCATTCATTCATCCATTATTTCATTTCGTATTTGAAACTTTCTACAAACTATACTACTTATTTTATCATTTAATTTGTATAGGGGGAGAAAATCACAAATAATTCTGTATTTTTCTCTTAGCAGCTTTCATTCTAATTGAATTAATTTTTTAATTTACGCATTGAAAAATATTATTCTAAGCGAGTCTCTTAAAGGTAAATCTTTCCGGTACTAAAGTCTCACGTCATAGTACACCAGTCAATTGGAAGTCTGTGGCTAAAAGATGAGGTTTCCAATTAGCTGGTGAGCCCCGACGTGAGATTTTAGTAACCGATGGGAAACACATTTAGGCCTTCAATTTAGAGGAGAATGGGGAATATCTCACAGTTTGGAACTCCGTGCAATTGATTAATAATATTGGAGATGGTTTTTGACTACCTTCCTGAACATGGAAGGAATAAGTGTTAAATTAAACCTTCATGCCTTTTCGATTCTCGACACTGTTAGAATATTGTCGGACTTAAAGAAATCTGCGCTTTTCTTAGAATTTCCGTTATTAAAGTTAGCTTTCCTTTTGTAAGTATTAACAAAAATTTCCATCAGACTAGGTATTTTCATTTAAAATAAGCCAATTGAAACAAAATCTGTTGGATAAATAAGTTCTGTTTGTTGGATCACTCCGCACAAGACGGCAAATGGTGTGCGGAATGATCAAACCAAAAACTGGTACATCGTATTATCCCATACCGAAAATTCTTTCCCTAATGGACATTTTATATATTTAATAGATTCCCCCGCAATTTTGCAATTCTGTTACTAATTAGGGATTTTAGTGACAGGCAGGCAATGAAGATAGTTTTACAATGAAGCCGAAAAATGAAGAAAGTGGAGAAATCTTTTGGAAACTCTAAAACTAAATAAAACTACATACCTTTCGAAAAATTACTCTGAATGAAAATCAGCAGTTTTCCCATTACCCCCCCAAAAAAATACTTTTAAAATAATGCAAATAAAAAATACTTGTTTCTCCACCCCCCCCCCCCCCCACCCCCTTCCCCAAAGAAAAAAACTTGCTGAATACGCTCTGAAGGAAATTTTATTGCATGAACCTGTTTGACATACGAAAGATGGCGCATAACCTTGCTCAAACCAATTAAATAAAACAAAAAGATTTCAATAAATCGATAAAAATAGCCAGTTAAGATTAATTGGCATTACGTTTTAAGCGCAATCTGTCCAAATCATTGAAAAAACTAGAACGGAAAAGCATAAACCCTGTCGTTCATTTTAACATAAAGAAAGTCAAAAACTACATTAAAATTTTACAAATAATATTTAAAATCAGCAAAAAACGAATCTATAATTTAGATAAAAACCGGAATAACAACTGTGGTAAATTATTGGGACCAAAAGGTACGAAACAATTAGGCATCTTAATATTCTAGAAAGAGGGAAGAAAAAATTCACTGTGGTTTGCGCTTTCAACGCACTTAAACATTAATAAGATCTAAAGTAATAACACAGAAAACGAAGCTCCGGGTGTATAACACTATAACCAGACCGACAGTTATTTATGGGTCAGAGATATGGACCATAACTCAAAAACAGGAGAAGATGTTGATATGCTGGGAGAGGAAGGTCTTAAGAACTATATTTGGATCTATCAGAGAGGGTGATGCTTGGAAGAGGCATTGCGATAATGAAATTGCAAAATTGTTCGAAGAAAAGGATATCATAAATTATACAAAGCCAAAGAGCATTCAATAGCTGGTACGCATAGAGGGGATGGACGATAGCATCGGCACGAAGAAGATTTTCAAGGAGAAGACCATAAAAGAGATGGATTGATGAAGTGGAAAAGGTTTTGAAGAACCTTAAGATCACAAATTGGAGTTGTATTGCTAGAGAGGTCATGGTCAGACATGGACTGTAATTCCTGACAGTTAATTAGTTACTTAGGTTTGCTTTTTAATTACGGCAGGACACTATGTTTAGATTCCAAATGATATCGGGCAAATGAACTTTTTTGAAAATGAATTATTGAAATAAAAGTAAGTTGGTTAGACAGAAAAAGACTGCTTGCTTTTACTTCTTCGTTGCATTCAATGAATATTGCAAGTTGGCCCTTGTAAAATCATCATAGAATTTACTATCGCAAAACTCCCCTTGGAATTCCCCCGCACATCCCTATCGCTAAAAGTAGTTCATGGTGATCGTATTACTTGCAAAAGGAGTCCATGGTCCCTTTGAAGTTTAAGAATCCCCTGTTAAAGAACGCCTGCTGCTTAGATAAGAGTTACTAGAATAACACAATTTTGATGGATCGATTGCAAAGGTAGTAATTTCAAAATTATCAGTATCGGCTTATTGAAATTTTATAAAAACAGATGTCTAAGTCAGTTGGAATTACAGATGACCCACACTGAGTTGTTCCAGTCAATAGGAAAAGGAATGTTTTTGTTTTCATAATTTATGACTTAATGTCCCTTTCCGTAATAATGACATAAAAATAACAAAGTTAACCCTACTCATGCCCAGTAAAAGATTTTAGACTTTCAGAAATATATGAGTATGCGTATATTTTGCTTGTAACCTTAACTGTTATTGCTGTAAAACACCATTGAATAAGAAAGAGCTAGAGATTTTGAAATAAAAACTTTGTTTTGACTGGAAACTATATGCAAAACAGACTAAAAGGCTTTATTATATATCATTATTATAATATATTATTAAGAGATTATTCAAGTTAATCGTTAAAAACAATCTACATGTGCCCAAGTTAATACATGTTCGCACGTGTTGCTGGCATCATATTGTATTGTATTGTATTTTGTATACAATGAATCCTTGTTGAATGCTGATTTACAGAACAGAGATTAACCGTATTGTTGTAAAACACCATTAAATAAGAAAGGGCTAGAAATTTTTAATTTTTAAATTCACACTTTGTTTTGACAGTAAATTATATGCAGAATAGACTGAAAGGCTACATTAGATATCATTATTACAATATATTATTGAGAGATTATTCATGTTAGAAGTTAAAAACAATCTGCACATGGGCAAGTTAATGCATGCTCGTACGAGTTGCTGATATCAGTATTCTTACATACAATAAATCTTTGTTGAGCGTTGATTTACGGAATAGAGATTAACCGTATTGCTGTATAACACCATTGAATAAGAAAGAGCAAGAGATTTTTAATTTTGAAATTCAAACTTTGTTTTGACGGTAAATTATATGCAGAATAGACTGAAAGGCTACATTATATAACATTATTAGAACATATTATTAAGAAATAACCACACATTCCACATAATATGTTCTAATAATGTTATAATAATCCACGTTATTCCACAAGAAGAAATAATCACACGATGAAAGTTAAAAACAATCTGTACATGGGCAAGTTAATGCATCTATGCACATGTCGCTGATATCAGTATTCTTGTATACAATGTATTCTTGTTGACGGTATTCTGATTTACGGGACAGGGTTGAATCTTTTTTCAACTCTCATTCTTATTGTTTTTATTTAATTTATCCAACGCTGGAATTTCATTCCTACAATGAACTCTGTACAGCATCGATTGCTTTATTAAGAATTCTGTCGTTTGAAAATAAGGTCAAAGAAATCGTACTTTTCCTTCGCCATCGATTGCTGTTGCAATCGATGGCGAAGGGTGTTTAGATGTGAGAGAAGCCTATAAACAAAAAAATAATTGTATTTCATTAACCTACTTAATAATAAAATTAAAATAACTGCAATAATAAAATTCCTTTCAACTGATTTTTTTTTCCATTTTTTCCCCTTTAAATTACTACAATATTTAAATTTGCTTAAATTTTTCACACTTTATTGAATTGAATTAAGTCCCTAATTAATGTGCATATTATATAAATGAAGTAACTTCTGTGTTAAGCAATAATTCCATCGTGAAAAATATAAGGGCGTATAAAATTAATCTATCTATTATGGGCGAGTTATCAATGAACATTATTATTGTTATTTATAGTAGAGATAATTGTTTCTATCATGTAAAGTTGCGTGGACGCCAAAACAACGTGTGGTTATTTTTAAATTTCAATTACTGTTAATGTTCACTTATTATCTAAATTTGGTGACACGCATAGAAATAACAGGGGCCAAGTTAGTGATGATATGTTTTTATATATTATAATATTATTTAGAAATGAAAATTAAACGAGTTTTTCTTTTGTTATGAGCTCATTTCTTGTTGCGTATCTTGAACATTTTCTGTCTGCAACCAAACTAAATACTTCTTTGTTATCTTTTAAGCTGAATATTTCTTATTTAATATTCTTTTGATATAGAAGTATAGTTGGATTGTTATTACAATTGTGTGTTGCAATCTTTGGATGCTGCAACAAAAAAGATTACAAAATCTTTCAATTTATTATAATGCATATATTTATAACTATATCAAAAAAGTATTTTATGACTGTATTATCATAGGCCTACTTATATTATAATATGCTTAACTAAGTAATTTGACAGCATGTACATTACTTTGGCATCAAGTACCAAATCATCAATCAAAACTTAATAACTGAACACACCAGTTCACATATTATCAATATAACAATTTTAGGCTTCATACAAATTTCTCCATATTCAACTCAAATGATGCACTTATTCCATTTCCGTTTCTAAAAGTTACCGCCAAAACAAGCTCCCTCTCTTAACAAAAAATGGTCTCTAAATGGCCACTAAATTACTATTAATCATTAAATTACTATTACAAAATGGTCTTTCCACATATATGTGAAAAATAATTATGAAAAGACATTTTAACAAGTGAAATATTTAAATAGCGCATGAATTGTATAAAAACAAATTTGACAAAAATATAAATAATTTTCTGATGTCTACATATAAGTTAAATGTGATAAAAAAACATAGTAAAGCATCTTTCATGTTTATGTCTTATAAATATATTCATTAAATTCATAAGATAATAAATTTACATCAAAAATCAGTATCAAGAAGGCCATCCAACGGAAGTTCAATTTTATATTCTAAATCAGTAATTCCCAAACTTATTTGTGCTACCACTCACTTTTCAGGAAGAATATTACACAACGGCACTCCTGGAAATTTATATTCTTTAAGCAATTATGAAGATATAGTAAAAATTGATGTTATTTTATATATCTGTATATCAATCTATTTCTTAAAATGCAATAAATAAAAATTAACACACCTTAGAGCTTAAAATTATAAAATTATTAATTAAAATCAACGGTAGTAACATAATAATTAATATTCATTGTTTGGCACACAATTAAAAAACTTAAACTGTGTTTCATACATGATGCTTATTAATAAGCTAAGCCACTTTTTCTATAAGTTTAGTGGTAATTATTAACATTCAAAATAAGCACCAAATAGTAAAAACACAAAACGAATATTCCAGCTATCTGGGCACCAAAAATAAAATAGGAATTGGACACCAAGTAGACACTATTGTACTAGAAAGATAGGTAATTATAATAGTTGAGAGGGGAAGTTCAATCGATTTGTGGTATATCATTATGCAATCAGTTGTTTCATTAGTTGAAATTGACTACGATTGGCATTGAGAGCAACTGTTTTGATGATAATTTAAGAATGGTCAATAGCTATTCTTAAATTAATAATAAGTAATATGTAAATAAAAATTGTTCGTGTTATGTATTCAGGATATCATCATTTGGACGTTATATTTATTTATGGTATCATATTGTTGATGCGGACCTGAATGGCCGAGTGGCTAGCGCTCTGGCGCTCGATACCACAGATTTCGGGTTTTGGTGCCATGGATGTTTGTAGTGGTTCGGAATCCACTTTAAACCGTAGGTCCCGGTCCTAGTAGGATCGTAGAGCGTTGCAGGGGCATTGTTACTCCGCGTCCGTGGCTTCTCTTCAAGTTGCACGCGCCCCCTGGATATTGCAAAGTGAGTAACATCTGTGCAGCGCTTGCCTTAAGGAATACAAGATCAAGCTGTTTAAGTGTTTGCCAGCTGCATTAGAACTAAAAAAAAAAATATTGTTGATGCAATCTGGACTAACTGAGAATGCGCGAATCGCTCGTTTGCTAGTTAAGACAGTTGACTTATTAAGTTAAGCTTATTAAGACAGTTGGCAGAATTGACCACCGATGGGTTATTACTTGCATTTCATATGATTGCCAGGAAAATAATTTTTTACAACAGGTGAAACATGCAATTGACACTGAGATCAACTGTTTGATGATAATTAATTTAAGAATGGCTGTTCAGGCTATTAATTTAATACAAATTGTGCGTAGTATGTAAATAAAAGTTGTGTGTTATGTACTCTGGATATTATCATTTGGACGTTGTATTTATAATATCACATTCTTTTAAAAGAAAATACGATATTATATAAATATACATACACATATTTTTGTTGATGCAAGCAACCTGAACTGGCTGACACTGCGCAAATAGCTCGTTTGCCAGTACTTGCTTATTAAGACTGTTGACAGAATAAATCACCGATGGATTATAATTTACGTCATTTTGTATGTTTGTCAGGAAAATTAATTTTCGCTACAGATGAAACATGTAATTGACACTGAGATCAACTGTTTGATGATAAATAAAGAATGGCTGTTCAGAATTTAATTTAATAAAAATTGTCCGCATTATGTATATAAAATTTGTGCGTGTTATGTACTTTGGAAATCACCATTCAGAGATCATATCTATTTATAGTATCGGATTCTCTTTAAGCAATGACACACACAAATTCTTGTTGATGTAAGCTGGACTCACTCACAATGAGCGAATCGATCACTTGCTGATATTTGCTTATTAAGACTGTTGGCAGAATTGACCTCCGATGGGTCATTATTTGCATTTTGTACATTTGCCAGGAATAATTTTTCTCAAAAAGTAAAACATATACGAATAATTTTTTTTAGATTTTCTTTTTTCTTTTTCTACTTTACAATTTCACCTCCCTTCTATGCAATCTCAAATGCACCTGAGGCTATTATCACCCCATCCCCTTGATCGTTTCAAAAGCCCTCTAAGTGGTGGTATTGCTTATTTTGGAAGCCAGTGCTCAAAATTTAAACGTGCAATTGTTTACTTAAATAAATATCGTATCATTTGGGTTTGCTAGTAATTTTTCGTTTCTATAAATCCGTGTGTTATCTTTACTTTCCAAATTGATTAAGGAAAATAATTAATGAATTTTGCATGAGTTTTGTTTATCTATTGCTATTAATTTATACGTGTAATTTATGGCAAGTAGACCAATATGTAAATTATGATAAGTAGATTAATGTATAATTGATGACTTGTAGACCGACATGTAAATTATGAGAAGTAGATTGATATGTAATTTATGACACGTAGACCAATGTGTCTTTATGACACATAAGGGGATACATCAAACGCAGCCGGAGATTTTCCATCCTACTGATTTATCGTGTTCATTTCCGGTGTTGACATGGGAACTTCTAACAGGTCTTGCTTGCCAGAATTCGAATTGAGTTTCCCAATAACTCAGAAGGCTAAAAGTGGATTTTCACCGAATAGTAAAACTTCAAGTCGTAGAACGCCAGTCAGTCCAAAGTCTGATCTGCGTACTCAGAATGGAGTTCTAGTAGTACGACGTAATCCAATTGAAACACACCTTGATATTAAAAAAAAAACTATATAACTTCAGGCTAAGTGAGAAATCATAAAAGAGTTTTTTTTTTTAGTTTCTTATTTTTTCTTCGTGATTGATATACATACTTAATTTATCTTTATTTAAAAAAACGAAAATTTTAATATATGAAAGTGAAAAGTACAATCAGTAATACAATAATTACTAATATAATTAGTAATTAATGTAATGTTATATATTTTCAGATCAGAATAGCACGGTCTTTTATAAATCCAAATATCATTATTATAAGTTTTATAAATGGATGATTTAATGAATTTAATGACGCTAATTAAATTTCAAAGCTAAATTTCTTCATATGGACTTTTTATTAAAAAATTAGTTTGTGAGAGAATTTTAAGAAATTACCTGAAATCATTCTAGAAGTTGATAAGTATATGGATGTATATAAAGCCATATTTAAAATTCTACACGATCACGGATCGTGTAGAACAGTGGAAACGGTCGAATCGATTACTTGTTAAGGGTGCTAGTCAGACAAACGCTGCACAAAAGCTGCTTTGTAAAGAAGAGTATTCTGATTATTGAATTTTTTTCAGCTAGTTTTTCTTTCTATATGGTGTAATCTACAATTTTAATGATTAAAAACTAAAATTATTTTTATTTCAATTGAAATTCCTCCTAAATGACATTTCCACTATATCACACTCCTCTTAGTTGAAGCCCCCCGACTTTTCCGCTTGCCAATTTTTCATATTATAAGTGGTCGGCATAAAAATAAACAATACATAAAAATAAACAAAGCATAAAAATCCCCTGCATATTATCCAGATAAAATTGTCTTCTTATCTGGAATCATCATACAAGCTAATAAGAATGTGTATGCATATCAATGCACTATCAATCAAAGTCTATAAACTACCTGCATATTTAACTGATAAAATTGTCTGCTAGGCCAGTCTGGTGGAAAGGGTGAGTTTTGGATTGATAGATGCCTTAGACTGTGTTCTGTCCGACATTTATTCGTGCCAAAGATGATTGATAACAAATAACAGATAACTATGACACCACAAAGATAACATAGATAACAGCACATAACCCTAGACAGCTTTTCACCATATTCGGTAGGTAGCAAGTAAGAAAGGCAATTTGTTTGTAACGCAGCCACAAACAAGAAATTAATCGGTAAATTACCATTCATGGTCGAGAAAAGCTTGTCAAAGGTTTTTCTTATACTTGTAAAGAAATATAAAAAAATAAATAAAAAAATGCATCGTCTATATTATAATTTGTTGTTTATATTATAATTTGTTTATTATAAACATATTCCTTTGCATTATGGGAAGGGTGTATGGTTTTCAGACTGAAAAATTGTTACATCAATATCACAATCAAAGAATTTATGAGAATTATGAAAACCTGTGTTGCAATCCTGAAGTGATATACAGCTAATGATGTCTACTTGAGTTGTTTTAATGTTTCACTAATTGACTAATTGATTTATAATTATTATTACTAATATTTAGAATATAAAAGTATCAATTATAATATAAACTATGTAAATTTTTACTAATATCTGAATAACTGTTAACAAGATTTTTTTTATTTGTTTAATTATCAAATGAACACATATCCTTCTCACTAACGCAACAGCTCCTTAGTGCGCCAAGGCCTTCTGGCTACTGCCAGATTTTGAAATAAGAGATGGTTTCTTTTTACGGTGCAAGGTTGTCAGCCCTACGCCCAACAATCATATCAGACTGGCACATATGATTTAAAATGGATTCCTAAACCACTACAAGCCACTGGGTCACGAATACGAAATCTGTGGCACCAAGCGCCAGAGCTCTAGTCATTCGGTCATCAGTTTCCGAATACATATCCATCATTCAAAAATTACAATATCAAAGTAAGAATTTAAGGTAATAAACTAAATTATAGTTATAAGAAAAAACCTTTTTAAATAAAAAAAATGCCATAATCTCTATAAACTATCTTTATTTTTTTGGCTGGTATGCGTTTTGTTCTTACATTAAATTCTAAATTTTATGGGTAACCTGTATATCGGCGCATCAGATTATAATATGTTTATTTTGTTTTCAAATAATGCACGTTGGGTTTTTTTTTTTTTTTCAATTCCTTCTATTAGCTCACACTCTCCTTATATATATCTTGTTCAAATTTTCATTCGTTCATAAAATACTTTTTATTCCTTCACTCAAATTCAAATACACCCAACTTGTAGTCGATGACACTTGATGTCAATACAGTTTTTTCAAATATTAATTCATTCATTAATAAAGTAAAAAAAAAAAAGTAAGTAAAGTATTTTAAGTAATCAATTTTAGTTTTATTAGATTTAAGTTGCATATATCTACCAATAGATGGCACCAGATAAACTTTAAAAAATGAATGAAAATTATTTATAAAGGACTTTCTGCAATATAGAGAAAAAAAGTAGGAATTGACTTACATTTTTTTTTTTTTTATATTACTTGTTTTACATTCATTCGCTATTAAAACGGTAGACCATAGACATCACAGGTATGATTCGGCGTTATACAGAATATACTAGGTAGGGCTGTTATTTTGGTCTCACAATTTTAGACGAATATGCCAAGGATGATGTTTGAGGAGATAGCAACCTTCTTGATGAATTTAACGAAAAGGTAATCAAGCCTAGATATTTAACATACTATAAATTATCTTTAAAACGGGAAATTTGTTTCGAAAATGTGTATTGTTAATTTTAAAATTTAATGCTCTAGAAAGGATTTAGCATTGTCAGTAGTTGTATTTGTTTAAACTGAAGAAATATAATTTCAATAAAATTCTTCCTTTCTGCGTAATACATTATTTTAAAGCTATTTAAATGTTTATAATGTTTTTTATTTCATAGAATTGGGGTTTTTTTAAATCATATAAATGAATTAATGATTGTTTAACTGAAGATTTTTTTCAATTTCTTATTAAAAATTTCATTCATTTAATTTCAGTCATATATTTTCTTTCAAGTGCGATTGATCAGTAAATTAGATAAAAAAACATTATATATTTCTCAAAATGTGTATGTGTCCATAAATCCACGACCAAAATTGTAGGGCAGGGTTATTTCGAATACAAAACCTAGATCAACTTAAGAAAAGAAAAAAAAAGTGGATCAATATTCGTTAAAAAAATTACCCAATTAGAATTTACCTTAATTTGGCGACATTTCATGTTTGGTGAATTATTCACGGTTGACTTTATTCTTTATGTTTGTTCAAAGAAGGCCGACGTAAAATAAACAAAACATACTAACCGATGAATTGCTACCATTTAAAATTTTATTTAAAAAATAAGAAAAAAATTGCATTACGATTTTACTAATAAAAATGTCCTGGCTAAATCGCGTTTAGAGAACAAAGATATTTGGAAACTTTTTATTGATACTGGATAGTCTAGAAAAAAGATAGTCAGGTTTCCTCTTTTCTATATGTCAATAAGCAATCTTAGATTTCGAAATTTTATAGCCTTATGGATAATTTTAAGATGGAGATAAAGTAAAGGGGAAAAAAAGTATTTACAGCGGCGAACGTTTCATTGAACTCTTCATTGGTTTTTATTGTTAAGTTTGCAATGCCGCCTAAGAAACGAATATTCAATCAAATGCTAAAGCAGAAAGGAGTGATAATGCTGTCTTAAACAGATTTGAATCTAAACAAAATAATTAACTAATTTTACTATTTGAAGCTCTATAACGCTGGGTTATTTGTGTTAGTTTCGTATATTATAAAAATTAAGGCCAAAGTTGAAATCCGTTTCTCATTTGAATATCAAATCAACATTGATGGCACTTCTAAGAATTATTTCCATTAATTTGTTATTCTTGGAAACTAAATCAAAACTCCTCAAAATTCTCCGAATTTAGAGAACAACGGAAATCCGGGATGAATGAATAAATAAACTTTGTTGTACTGGATAAAAACGTAAGGATTAAATAAAGACAACTTAATAATTTACCGAGAAGCGATCGTCTGTTCGACACATGCATTGCAACCCGAAGATTCAAGACATCAAACGATTGCCGTTTCTTAGATTTACATACAAAGAGACCGACGCATTACCACGATGTCATGACGTCCGAAAATGTAAATGAGAACTATTGATCCCAGTAATTCTAGGAGAACGATTACAACATGGACGGTGACACGCATCGATGTCCGATCGAAGAACCAGAAACAACAGATCTATTAATGAGAAGAAGAACTTCGCGGGAATCTTCTTTTTCCCTCCCCCGCTCGGCTAAGTGGGATTTATGCTGAAGCCCCTCTGGTGGAAAATTTGGTGGCCGATCTATGACAGGATCTTGTTCTCAGCAGGCGTCATCGAAGATCTTGTTCCAAAAAGGGCGTTCCATTCCTGCATTCCATCAAAGGAGACATGGGACACAATGTTCCGACTGTGTCTCGACTGAAGACCTTAACAGTCCTCGCTTGTAGGAATGCGCACTTGAGGATTCTTTTTTTATTTTATTTAATATTATTATATTAACCATTTTCCTCTTGCTTTTCTGACCACTCCCTGACTTGACCTGACAGCAACTTCATCCCAGGGTTCTGACTTCTCGCACCACGTGCATCCATGGGTGGTCCCCCCCTTCCAGTTTTCGTGACCTCTGGTTGACCTTTGCCTCTCCCACAGCAGTCTTGACTTGGAGCCCCGCTTTTCCCCTCCTTGCAAAACGCTGGCGATGGGAGGGCTTTGTTCCATCCAGAGATTTCGTCACCTCTCTGTCAAGAAAATGGCCGTTCTGTTCAACTTCTCGTTGAGCATATTCTTTCTTTTGACGCCCTCGGCGGATATTTACTCTTCTGAAAGTACAAATGGGTCGATTTCGAATGAATGAATGGACTAGGAGTGTGGAGTGTTGGGGAATGACATTTTCTTGTAAGGATTTTCAACTCCCCTTTTACACGTCTTGCAGACTCAACAGAGCGTGAAATATAATTTCTTTCTTCTTCTTCTTCTTTATATGGTTCTTTTTCTTGCTCGGAGGTAATTGGTAAGTCGTTATGAGGTCTTTTAGTGAAGAGATTGAACATAGTACTTTGTTTTGATGTGGGTGTTCAAAAAACTGAAACAAGAAAAAGAAAAGAAAAAAAAGGGGTGTATGTATGAAGGCAAAAAGGTTTCTTTAACATGGATATACATGGATAAAGTTCATTACAAAGTATAAGAATAATTTTTTTAAAACTATTTTATGTTTCAGATTATGTACCATTAGTTGCATATACGTACATCAATCAAGACTAAAATACAGAATAAAAGCTTATTTTATTTCCCTTATAAGTTTGGTTTGCCGCTCTACGGTCATTTTGTGCACACTTTTGGCTAATTAGACCGGAACCTACAGTTTAAAATGGATTCTGAACGACTAACAAGCATCCATGGATGCCACCGCCAGGATTCGATCCATATACATAGGAGGTACATACAACATATAGTAATGCTTTTCAAGATAGCATATTGACTAAAAAAAATATACTATTTTTGAAGTCAATAATATGGGTACAATTTGCCCTAAAACATTGCTAATTCATCTTATACAGGGTGCATTAATTGTGATGACAAAATAGCCGCAACCTCTAATTTGCTACCACAATTTAAAATGAACCTCTTCAGGGAGGGGGGCAACTGAGGTATTTTGCTCCCCCATCCCCTAACCGAGCAGAAGAAACCATCGCGTCCATCCGGTTCTGCATCTCTTGTCGGGTTTCCATCCCAGTTCACTTTAGTTCTGAAGCCTAACATGGGATCCATCAAAAAATTAAAATTAATGATAAATATTGACATATTTTACAATGAAACAAAAATAAAATATTCAGTATTTTTAAAGTGTTCATTTGCTCCCTTAGAATGACATGATTTATTGAATTCTTGCTTATAAATATTTTAATGAAATAAATCTGTTTCTGAAATGGACAACATTGTTGCAAACTGTGAAATCAGAAGATTGATTTGTTTTTGACAATATCACGAAATTCAAATTAGGGTAAATAATAAATTGATCAAATAGCCTTTTCTCTCATCCAAAAATAAAACTAAATTATTTTTAAATAAATAATTTTCTCCGCAATAATACATATTAACGTGTAATATTGTAAACAATAGCAATGCTTAATGTAACAAATAAATTTATTATTAATCAATTAATGAAACTAAAAAAAAAAAAATTAGTAACTCTAATAGCTCAGCATAATTTTTAGAATAAAAAAGTTGATGAATAAGAAAAAATATTTAATGCCATATTGAAAATTCTTATGCTAATTCGTAAAATATAATCTTTTAAGAAATGAGTTTGTAATTTGTTTCACTTACTTTAAAACCAATAGTTTTTAACAAGAGTTCAATTAGAAACTATAATGACCACTGCATACTGATTAACAAATTCAATAATCAGATAAAATTTCGATGAAAATATGTTCATTTTTTTTGTAATTATCTTCTTATTAAATTTAATCATTCCCAGTTTTTATGGAATAATGCATTTTTATATATACCCAAAAGCAACAAATATATAATAAAATCTCAAATAATTAATACAACTGACCCCATTTCGTGCTTTTTTAAATATTGTTTTATGGATTTTTAATTGGATTAGGTTATAAAACATTGACAAACATGAAAATTAAAATATATTTGGCACATTTTATGAGATTTAGCACAAACTGATAAAAAAGAGTATTTTCCCCCTCCCCCCTTCTACTATAAAAAAAAAAAAATTATCACATTTATTAGCATAATTGTAGATATATATCCCTTATGTATTAATTAAACTAAGAGAATGATAATATTCTATAATATTGCTACAGAATATTGTCCAATTGAGTAATAAAATAAGAAAAATAAATAACAATAAAATAAATATTTAACAAAAATGTCAATAACTCATCTCTAAATTACTATATTTAAAATCTTTTATTCCAATGCATACATATCACCATTAAAAATATACAGTTAAAATCGTAAATTATTATACAGTATTTTATATCGTATGGTAGTATAATAAAAAAATATAGTTATTTAGAAATTTAATTTTATGTTTTTAATGTATGAATTCAGTATCCTAATGGATTCGGGATTCAGCAGCTGTATCTTGACTTCCAATAACTTTATAAACAAACTTAAAACTGTTTTCCAAAGTTGAAGGTGTGTTCTTTAAAATAAAACAATAAAAAATAATTTCTAATAATTAAACTTCAATCGATCTATTTAAAAAGTTAACTATCCCCTAAACAATATACTTAAATTATTGAAACCTAAAAACGAACATCAAAATTCACAGAGCACTGTATTGTAGACAAAACATACAAGCAAACAGCTATTCCATCATACCTACCATCGAGCAAATCTGATGTGTGTTAAATCAGGAAAGAAAACCGAGCAAGACAAAATAAAACAAATCATATTTATAAAGCCAAGCCAAGTGAAGGGAAAAATCAACGGATTTTTTTAATGTATTTCGTCGTCAATACAAAAACGGGTTACTGACTCGTTTGGAAAAAAGTGAGTTAAAATAATACTAAAATAAAAAAGAAAAAAAAAGGGAAGAAAGAACATCAGAAGATAAAATTCGCCTACGCCATTTCACATTTCACGCCTGTGACGGGGCTACTACTATGTGCAGCTGTACTCTTTTCCATCCCCCCTTCCTACAGTGCCCCCCTCCCCCTTCTTTCCTTTTCCGAAGGGGTGCGGTTGCTATAGAAACACGTGGCTTCGATCCTCCCGCCAAGCAGTCTGGCAAGAACAGGAAGTGTGGGAGAGAGATCTTTTGCAGCCGCGGAAGCCATTTTGAATCTTTCTGCTGCACCCCCTCCCCTACGAGCGGTGTTATTTGCCCGCCCCCCAGGGGAATAAGCCTTGCACTTGCTGTTGCACATATCGGGGTTCTGAATTGTGGGTGGGAATGGTGAGTGCTTCCCCCCCCATCCAAGGGAAATGTGTTTACCGTGGCATAACCCCTGCTGTTACCAGACTGCAAAAATCGTAGACTGTTTTATTTTATTTATTGTTTTCTTTTTACTTCCTTTTTCTTGTGCATACCAAGCATTTCTTTGATTTGACTCATTATGGTAAATCGTTATCTAAAACGCAGCTTGTTAAGGATAATTGAATATTTACTAGAGATATAGTAATGACAAGTACTTTTTTGTTAATGTCTTGCTTAAGGAACTATTGAACTGTCAATTTCTGAAGAACTTTAGACATTCAAGCGTCAATAGAGTGGGAAAGTATTGTTGTTTCTTCAAATTCAAGCATGTTATACCTCAGAAATAGGGGTAAAAAACTGAAACGAAAAGTGTAATTATGTATACACTAATAGTTATGTATACACTAATAGTTATATTTTATTTGTTTTCTTTTACTTCCTTTTTCTTGTGCATGCCAAGCATTTTTTTTTATTTGACTCATTACGGAAAATCGTTATCCAAAACGCTGCTTGTTAAGGATAATTGAATATTAACAAGTAATTTTTTTTTTAATGTCATGTTTAAGGAACTATTGAACTGTCGATTTCTGAAGAACATTACACATTCAAGCGTCAGCATAGTGGAAAAGCATTGTTGTTCCTTTGAATTCAAATATGTTATACCTCAGAAATAGGGATAAAAAACTGAAATGAAAAGAGTAATTATGTATACACTAATAGTTATATTTTATTTATTGTTTTCTTTTACTTCCTTTTTCTGAGCATACCAAGCATTTCTTTGATTTCACTCATTACGGAAAATCGTTATCCAAAACGCTGCTTGTTAAAGATAATGGAATATTTACTAGAGATAAAGTAATGAGTAATTTTTTTTTTTTTTTTTTTTTTTTTTTTGATGTCTTGCTTAATGAACTATTGAAGTGTCCATTTCTGAAGAACATCACACATTCAAGCGTCAACAGTGGGAAAGTATTGTTGTTTCTTCAATTTCAAGCATGTTATACCTCAGAAATAGAAGGAAAAAACTGAAACGAAAAGAGTAATTATGTATACACTAGTAGTTATGCATACACTAACTAATAAAATACTCTATTGTGCGAAGTAACTAATAATGTATAGGGCAATCAAAGAATTTCTAAAAACTATTTCATGTATCATGAAAAATCATTACATATTCTCCTAAAATTTTTCTTTTTGTTTTATATCAAATGCTCATATGTTCATTTAATTTATTAATGGCATTTATAATGCTCTTAGCTCTTGCTTATTATTAGTTGTGTATATAATTACAATTGCGCAATAATAATGTTATTAGACAACATTTACATTTTGTTCAACTACTGTTTTATACTGTAATATATTGTTATCACGAGTAACTTGATAACGACAACAAAATAGATGTCGAAGAAGAAGACATAACTAGCGATATCAAAATATATGTCGAATATGCTTTAAAATATTTCGTGAAACATGAAAACAACAATGAGAATCGAAGGAAATCGCATAGTGACATGTTTAGCCCATAAGGGCCCTAGCCTCCCAGTAACTACCATACACAGTAGAAGAAAGGAGGTGCAGGGCAGACAGGAAGGTGAGATGAATCCATGTCCTTTGCAAGACTGCAGAGCATGCATTTTGGGCTTGTAAATATTATCATTCGAAAAAGATCATTGGCCAAACAATCATTGCCTGTCACCATTGCAAAAATTGTAGATCATTTGGCCGACAAGGCGTTGTCCGAGGTGCACCAACGAGGTGGTAGATCTTGTGTTCTTTTTATTTTATTGCTTTTTGTAGCCTGGCATTGGAAATAAAAAAAAATATTTCGTAAAACTCAATATTTTTATTCATCCCCATTAAGCTTGAATAACAAATAAATAAATATTAAGAATACACACTCTAATTTTTGTTGTGGACGTGCTTTGAATAAATATATAAACATTCTATTTTTCACTCTCTTCTTTTCATTCTTGCCTATCTTCTGGAAATCTGGATAGTAAAAATTTAACTTTTTTTAACATTAGATTTCGATTCGTAAATGTTTAGGAACCTCGCCCCAGAGAAACTTATCTATAACTATTTTTAATACGTTAATGATCAAATTATTTTTATGTTAATGATCAAATTTAGCTATTATGAAGTTCAACTTCGAAATTTCATTAAGGCACGCAAAAATTACTAATTATCCAACATTCAAATATGCTAGTTTCAGCAGTTTGATAATTCTACAACAACCTTCCAGCTTCTAAATGATCACGATTGTTTCTGTTATCCTTATTTTTCGTAAACACAGAATTTGCACTTTTTTAATAAACTACGATCAAGCATAAAAATCATTCTGAAGAACTTTAAGCCTAATTCAAATAATACAGAAATGCCATAACGCTTTTATAATTTTTTAACGTGTAGAATCTGACCTATCGAAAATGTGAATGTGTGTTTTTTTTTTAATGGTTCAGAAGTAGAGTTCTGTAAGTTTAAGAAGTCAAATTCTAGTTTGTTTCTTTTTATTTTAAATAATAGAATTCTTTATTATTTTTTTTTCTAATTTTATACTTTAATCACATTCAGTTGAAAATCCATTCACAACTCGCAAAAATTTACTTATATTTCTCCATTATTTCCTTATTTAAATTAAACTAATTTATATCTAAAATTAAACAGTAAACTCTAGGAATGAGTGCCATATCAAACAAAACAATCTAACTTAGAAAATAGACTTGATATATTTTATTTATTTGGGCCATCTTAGAAAATAAATTAATTAAAAATAAATTTTTTAAAAAATATGTTGCTCTCAACACACTTCTAAGCGTAAACTCCGTATTATTTAAATTATTATTATTATTTTTTTGAAATAAATATATTTTTTTATTTTCAAAATCCTGCTCTAATGAAGTTGAGATAAATACTCGATTCGAAAATATAACTCAACAAACAAAAAATTTAATTAATTATTTATCCCAGCCTTTTATTCATAAAAGGGTTTCCAGTTATTTAAATAAAAGAAATGCACAAACTACTTAAAAGTGTTCTGAAATAAATAACTCAACTCGGAAATTGTTTTTAAAAATATCCATGATATATTATTTAGCATTCCTATTAATAATGGATGAATTCTAAGAATGTCCGTGATGTGCAAAGGTTGGAAAAAAAATGGTAAGAACAGCTGCTTTTTACATTAAAGGGTGTTGGCAACATTGTTGACGAGCGCATTTGCATAAAAATAACCTTCTTTCAGCATCTTTATATCACTATTCATGTTTTAGTATCTTATCTAACGATGAATTGTAACGCTTGCCTTCTTGTCAATTGTGGGTAATAATTACTGACTAATTACTACCAAGGGCGTTATGATTATATTTTGTTAAAGTTATTATGCTTTTTTGGGTTCTAAAATACGACAAGAAATTTTATAAGCATTGGCAAAATAATAATAATACATTTTAAGGATTGACAAAAAAAAATTGATTTTTTGACTTTTCTTTTAAAAATCAAGTAGTTGTAAAATTTAAATAATTAAAAACATCAAGAAAAGAACAATAATTTTTTTTTATAAATAATGGAAACTAAATTACATTAATGTTGTTTATTAAAGTTACTATTAAGATATTCTATCATTACGTGACAATTTAAATATTTATAAAATTTGTAGAGAAATTCTAAAAGAAATGGCACAGCATTTAAATATCGTTTTACCATTTATTTATTACTTTTTTTTTAATTAAGCTTGTTGATTGATTACTGTAAATAATATATTATATGCTAAAAATTCTGAGTTCAATTCCTTCTATTAGCTCACACTCTTCCTATATATATCTTGTTCAAATTTTCAATCTTTAATAAAATACTTTTTATTTCTCCATTGAAGTTCAAATACATTTTTTTAACTTACAGTGGATGACACTGGATGTTAATACAGTTTTTTAAATATTAATTCAGTAATTAAATTTAATTAGTTAATTTTAGTTTTTTTAGATTTAAGTTGCATATATCTACTAATAGATGGCGCCCGATAAAATGAATGAAAATTATTTATAAAGGACTTTCTGCAATATAGTGAAAAAAAAAGTAGGAATTGACTTTAACATTTTTTTTTTAATATTATTTGTTTTTATTATATTATTTTTTTTTAAGAAGAAATCTGGTGATAGTATAGATTTATAAGGATTGACAAAAAAATAAAAATAAAAAAATAAAATGTTTTATGAATAATGGTAACTAAATAATATTAATCATGTTAATTTAGATATTAAAATTACTATTAAGATATTTTTTCATATCATGCCAATTTAAACATTTATAAAATTTGAAGTGAAGTTCTAAAAGAAATGACACATCTAAATATCGTTTTATCATTTATTTATTTATTATTTTTTAAAAAATTAAGCTCCATGATTGATTACTATAAATAATATACTATATGCTAATACTTTTAATTTATTTATTAATATTTTTTAAATGGAAGTAATGTGATGGTATTAAGTCTTCTGATCCAAAAAGTGCTAGATCAGTGGTTGTCAAAGTAGTTGCTAACGTCTTTCTGGGGTAGAACATAGTTAGTGGTCGATTTAGGATCGAGAGTTGCTGGTAATCGTTAGAAAAATCAAAACATAATTGCATGGGTAATATGTAAATTACTAGTTTGGATCCAGAAAAAAAACTAAGAGGGAATCATGGGAATAATGATATGAATAGAACTTGTAACATAGTGCAATATCATACACATAGGAGGGTCACTCCGAAATTTTTGAGATACGGCTAAATGGTACAAGTTTAACTTACCAATTTTAAGAGTGTTCAAAGTACCCTCCAACATCGATGCACTTTTGCAGACAATTTTGCCAAACATTAAATGCTTCACGCCACCCATTTCTTGGAATTGATGAAAAATATGCTTTTACAGCCTCATCAATCTCATCTTTGGAATGAAAACGGCGGCCACGTAATTTTTTCCTGAGATTAAAAAAATGCCAAAAGTCACACATAGCAAGATCAGGGGAATAAGGTGGATGTTCTATCACATTGATGTGTTTTTGTTTAAGAAATTCGACTGTCGATTTCGCCGTATGAGAAGATGCATTATCATGGTGAAGCATGAATCCCCTTACTTTCACTTCTTGAAGAATTTCTGGAAGACACTTAGAAGACAGTCACAGCTAACTGGTACGCCACTATCTCTCCAGCTTGATGGATTTGACCAGTCCCGTACTTCTGAAGAAAACGGCATACATTACTTTTTTCATTGCTCGTTGTCTTTTCACCATTGTTGGTTTGGGGCCATCTTCAAAGACCCATACTTTACTTTCTTGTCATGTTGGAACGTCAAAAAACGGTATGTAAGTTTCATCGCCAGTTATGATTTTAGAAATAAGGCGGTGTCCACCATCGTTAAGTAATTTTATGGTTTCTTTGCAGATTCTGACACGCTCCGTTTTTTAATCTTCTGTTAAATTATGAGGGACCTAACGACAAACTAATTTTTTCATATGCAGGTCTTCATGAATAATTCTATATATAGCTGCGTATCTAATGCTAAGTTTCTTCTGTATCATTTGTTAAGTGCAGCGATTATTATCGACTAATAGCTTTCGTATGACCGACACATTTTCTGGAATTACAGCTGATGAAGGTCTTACTGTGTGTTCTTGATCCAGCAGAGAACTTCGACCTCTACGAAATTCTGTAAGCCATCTAAATACCGTAGCACGAGATGGAGCTTCATCTTCATATGCTAGTTGTGGACGTTGAAGGCATTCTTCTCGATTTAACCCCACTTTAAAATCATAGAAAATTTTAGCTCGATAATGCTCTTGCGTCAATTCCATTTTCCTTTCTTCCAAAATCTATTCTACGACAGCTAAATTGCAATTGTTGTCACAAATTATCGTCTGCGGCCATAAAAGAGTTCAAATTTACTAATTTAACAAAGATTTTTTTTTTCCTGCGTTTTCGTCTGCCACTGTCTCAAAAATTTCAGAGTTACCCTCGTTTATTTATACGAGGATCATCATAGACTTAGAAATATACAATTTCAAAACATCTACAAAATTTGAGCGATGACTTTAAATTGTTTATGGGACAAATACACCTTTTAAAAATACAGACTTCGATGAATTCTTCTTCTTCTTTTCGGTGTATTTAAATGTTATAGAAAAATATTCAAAATCTCTGCAGTGATATTCATTTTTTTATCACCTGCTTACATTAAAAAGTTTAAATTGGTTTCAGCCAGGGTTGTTTTGTTTTCACCAAATCAGTAAAATAAATTGGGTGTAGAATTTCATGGCAATTTATGGTAATTTTTCAGAATTTCACGGCAATTTTTGCAAGAATTAAGAAGTAATCGTGTCTCTTCACATATATAAAATTCCATATCGTATTAATTCGAATTTTCGTATTTGTGAAGAAAATTGTGCTACTGTTATTTTGTTACCTTAATTGAATTTTACATTTTGTGTATACATATCTAATTTATATTTATTTATTCATCCTATCAAATAAAAAGAGCATCAAAAACAGAAAATATTTCTTCATGGTTAAACCAATACAATAATATATATTCTATTATACATATAATAAACACTTTAACAATAAAATAAACAATCTAAAAACTCACCTAAGCATTCCTTTTTTCGCTTTTTCTATAATAGTCATGTAATAATAAAATAGGTAGAATAGATAAAAAGCCAATAAACTTTTGATAGGATCAGAAGTCATGAAGTTCAGTAACCTTTTGGCTCGTACACAGTAAATTTTAAACAAGTATAATTAATTCTCTAAACTGGCAATTCTAGCAATTCTTTTTAATAAAATAACTTTACAAATTGCTTAAAACAGCAGAATATTGAGGAATTCTTGTTAAAAGATAAAGAAATCTAATGCTGTGTGTAGGGTAGTAATCCTTTTTTTTCTGGAAACATAAACAAAACATGGAAAAATGAAAACCTGACATTGGCGATGAGAAGTTCTCTGGCACGATGATTAATTATGCTGTCTCAAAGCAACGACTGTAATACACCCTGTTAATGGTATGCACGTACGCTTTTTCCCCCTTGGTTATCACGTATGCGTGCCACGAATCGTCGGACTAAAAGAGGTGGATTTTGCCTACTGGGAGGACTTAGAGTGATAAATGTCATGCATTTGCATATCATACAGGAGAAAAACTTGAAAACTCCCATCAGTAGTCTGATTATCGAAGTGAGATGCTATGCGTACTATTGGATGTTCCAATCCAAAGCACTTATTTTCAATAAACAAAATTTATTAATTGCTTAACACAGATTGGTTATACTTAGTTTGGTTGAGTAATATGGACATAGAGACTCTAGAGAGGTGTCTTAAAATCCTCAAGGCACCTCATTTCTGAAAGCAATGACTCCAACAAGTGATAGGCGGCTTGATGGCCAATTGGTTAACGTTCTGAGCTTTGTTACACAGGTTTCAGGTTCGAATTCTGACGATGGCATGGATGTTCGGGATCTATTTAAACTGTAGGTCCCGGTTTAATAAGCCTAAAGTGTGCAAAAAATTATCGTAGAGCAACAAACCAACAAAGGATCCTACACTCTAGATACACACTTTGATATTGGGCCACGAAGTTGGTCTAGATCACATTTAAAAAGTAGTAGTATATTTATTAAATTAAGATGTAATAAATATTTTTGCAAAAAAAAATGTTCTGGTGTGGAATGGAATAAAGAATAGTTATGTAATATCTATTTCGTTTGTCCTGTATTATCTCTTTGGTTTTCACCTAAAGTAAATTTTGAATTCAGTATTAAGATATGAGGTTTCTTATGATTTAACATTCATGTATTTCATCCTTAGCCAATGAACAAGAGATCTCTAATGTAAGAAAAAGAAAATCATTTTTTATTTTCAGAATATAGGAAAGTAGCGTATAATGTCAATTTCTATAACATTGCTTCGGAATCGTAGGAAAATTTCCTTATAGAATGTATTCAGTATTTCCTATCAAATATTTACTTAAAGCTCAATATTTCTATTTTATAATTTAAATTCTATTTTTTTTTACAAAGTCTTGTGAAGTTAAAAAAGTTAAATCCCAAGAAATGAAAATATAGATTTTAGGGGTGTTTTAAAATGTTATGGTGATTAGCAATAATGACGAAATATACAGTAAATATTTTTAATTTGGAATACATCTGATTAATTATTGTTTTAAAAGCATATTTCTCATTTCAAAAAAATGCAACCTTTTCGTATCATATTATTTGGAAAATGAGTTTTTCTGTATTATTTATTTATTTGTTTATGTAACAGTAATGTACGCAGTATGGAACCCGACAAACTGTGTTGTATGTTTGTAATTATAGTATCGATAATCTGAATCTCAGTAAGCTAAGTTCCACTTATTCTGAGAAGACTCTGGTACGAGTTTATTTATTTACAAGGATTTTTTTTTGTTGCACGTGTTAAAAAAATTTTCAATAGAATAATAGGCTTTTTTATTGGAATTTTGGCTTTTCTTCTCCAATTGAATCTACTTTTAAAGAAAATGTCTGTTCCGATTGAACCTTGTAGCTGAAGAGAAGAACCTGTCAGCTGAGTGACATTCTGTTCTAGAACCCATAGAAGTAAGACGATATATTTGTGAACAACAAAATGAGTGGAAAAAAACCAACACGAGTCTATTTCCTTAGACATGAAGATAAAAGTTTTTAAAATGGTTTTATGCTGGAAACAGTGTTAAAAAATGAACTGCTAAGAAACTAGGTGTTGGAAAATTTGAATCGGGTATCCTACACAAAAATAAACAACTACAGAATAGTTTTTTTACCATTAAATTATTTAGTTGTACTGCTTTTTGATAAATTTCTAAACGTATTTTTTTTTTTCTCTTTAAAATCGGTATCTTCTTAAATCTCAGTATATTTTTATATATAATTTATTTTGTAATCAGAAGATCTGTTTAGTTCGAAAGCTGTTCGTTTGATCCAGTTTATTCCTATTTACACAAGCTCGACAGTTGATCCTTCTTACGAAACTTACCAAGATTAAGAATTAACGGATTTCACTCATTTCACAACCACGACGATTTCCGTTTTTCGAAACCACAGTGTACGCAATCAACCTATGGAAATCAAAAATCCCTTAAGACCTTTTAAGTCCTGTATTTTTATCTTGTCCATCCTTCGAGGTATAATGCAGTTTCTGCCCACACCTCTAGATGGCGTCACAAGTCAAAAAGAGAGGTGATCTCTTCCCCCACCCTCTCTCTGAAGTGTGATCTCTGAAAGAGAGATTAAATAAGTCGCGAGGGGTGCGGGGGTGGAGGTGGTGTGAAGATAGATCAGAAGAGGATTGAAGAGCAAACGCCCCACAGGATTACAAGAGCCAGTCGGTTTGTACCTGGCTACCAGTGGCTCCGGTTTCGCGCCCTTTTCAGACGATATTTCCATTTCTCCGCCTAATTGCCTCATTCGAATTATTGCATTGGTTGTAGTTTAATTTAATCTCTTCTAACTATTAAGAAAGATGAAGTAATAGTAAACTCGGTGGTTAAGTTTTTGAAAAAATAAAAAGGTTTTATACAATATGAATAACAAAGAAATATAAAAATAATGATAATTATAATCGTTTGGACTGATATAAGGTTACGAATAAAATTTAGAATTTACTGTAACGACAAAAAAAAAAAAAATAAATAAAAATAAAAATAAAAAAAAATTAAGTCTATTCCTACTTAGGTCAACAAAGAAAAATTTTATTTTAGTTACTTTTTATTAAATAATTACAATTAGTATAAATATGTATATACATATGACAGAATCACAATATTAAGTGGCAAAAATTAATTAAATTTAATGAATAAATTAATATTTGAAAAAACTGTATTAACATCCAGTGTCATCCACTATAAGTTCAAAAAAAATGTATTTGAACTCTAATAGATGAATAAAAAGTATTTTATGAACGATTGAAAATTTGAACAAGATATATATAGGGGGAGTGTGAGCTAATAGAAGGAATTGAAAAAATAAAAAAAAAAAACTATAGAATTCCTAACGATTTCCTTAATTGAAAAATCTCATTTTCACTTTGAAATAATATTATCTTTGCTTTCACCAGACGATCTTTTAGTATAATTTTACTTTATTTAATTTTATAATTATTAGCTTATGAATGAAATATTTAAAAAAAAATAATAATAAACCAATAGCTAGTGAAAAAATTTAAAAGAAAATTAACCAATAAGAATAAAGTGGTCAAGGAAACGAAAAACGACCCTCACGAAAACAATACCCATATTGTAAAAATAGGATTAAATACCATTTACCATATCGTGTATACATATTTAAAAAAATAACTACTGAAGTACTAAGAGAAATAAGTCTAGTCTGCTGGTATTGGACTCTAGACGGCAGTTGTAAAAATATGTGGTTTCTAATTTATAATTTTTTTAGTTATTAAAAAAATTATCTTGAAATATGGGTTGTAGAGACGATAGTTCTGCAGGATCTTCAAATGCAATTTAATAATCCTTTGACAGATGATGAAATTATAAATTTGTTGGCTGCACTTTTGGACGATGAGTTTGATGAGTGATGTTAATTTGATACCGATGTGACGATGAACCACCAATAAAATGTTTAAAAACATTGTTTGCAATAATTATATCACTGTAACCAACTTAGAATAATTCATTTACATTAATTATTTACTATTGATAAAGTGTCATAAATAATGCATTTTGCCACTTATTTTCATTCTTTTGTCATTTAGAAAATAATTTCACCACTGTTGCCTATCACGTGCTGGAGCATATTCAAACTATTCTAACAGAAAAGGTGTAAATATTACTTAGTAATCAGTGTGATACACATAATCACGTTTAATTGCCACTTTTCAATCATAGTTGTTATTTATCATAGTAATTATAGTTGTTATATTCAATCATAGTTGTTATTTATCATAGTAATTATAGTTGTTATATTCAATCATAGTTGTATGTTATATGTTTAGTTGATCATAGTTGTTTCAATCATAGTTGTTATTAATTAGCCTTCTGGGAAAAACTCATTTCTACAGCTGGGCAATAACTACCAACAAGTCAACCCATGACCAGCAGCGTAATTTTTAAGACTGTACTTGATATATAATCGAATTTTTAAACGGCTAAGATTTTTTAACTTTTCAAAATACAAATATTTCTCTTTATATTAAAAATATATATGAAATATTTATATAAACATAAAAATTTTTGTAAAAAATTTTACTTTTGTATTAACAGATAAAATAAATTTGTACAATCAGTATTGACCATATGGTATAATACTTTTCCTTACAACATTATTTATGATACGTTAATTTTAACACTTTGACACCTTGTTTAATGGAAGTAATCCTGCAATGAATTGTCGTCGTTAATTAAAACTGTTATTATTCAAAGCATCAAGAGCAAAATATGCAAATCGTAACCATCTTTTTTAATATCAAGTTGTTCTGTTCAGTACTGCACACAAACTAAAAAAAAATATATTCCTTTATTAACAGATATTATTTAAACATAAATACCAGAAATGACAGTCTGATACGACACCTCTGTTTATAATATTTATATAGAATCAATTTTAAAATTGTTAATGCAGTATTACTTTCATCAACCATGGTAATCCTTAAACGGAACATCGTCGTTAACCAAAACCATTATTATCAAAGATAACTGAGACATCAAAAGAAAAATGCATAAACTAAGTCCTCTTTTTAAATATGGAATTGTTCTGTATCGTACGAACTAAAAAAAATATTTCTACACTGACATAGTATACCAATACTATACTAATACATAGTATACCAATTAAATATCAATTTATACTATCAGCAATGACTTCTGTTTGTAATGAAGAATTATAAATTTTAAAATTGTTAATATCATGGTACTTCGGTTAACGACTGTAATGTTTTCGAGGATTATCATCGTTAACCCAAACCGTCATTATCCGAAGCTCAATTGCCGTAAGAGTGAATTGCAAATCTGATAAATAATATCGAATTTTCTCCATAACCCTATCAAAAACGCAGACAAAAACTCATTTAAAATGTCATAAAATGTATAGATATTTTTTTGTTGAATTTACAATAAAATGCTATCATGAATGGAATTTTTTATGAAAAAAACATTTTTTAATTATACATCCTGCTCAAATATATAATTGGGAAATTCCTCAAATTTGTTAAATGGATTGCAGAAAAACTGCATTGTTTGTAAAAATTTAGGTTTGTTTATTTCCGTCTCTTTTTTAAAAACATTTCTGGCAAAATGCGTGGATTTTTCATTAATAGATCTGCAGTTCTGATTACCTGAGACTTGTTTGGATTTTATTTCATAACAACATTTTAAATTTCTTCCCACTTCACCAAAATATTTTTGATTTCGATTGTCATTCTTTTTCTTTCATCGTCAGGTGTATTTTAATTTCCTTTTCTTTTATTTAATTTTCTTTTGCTGTTTAAAATTTTTTTATTTTATCTGTAGTCAATACTTTGTCATGTATCTCAAATAATTCTTTAAAATCTACTTCCTCCACTTTCGAGTGAAAATCATAAGGAGTTGACACAGATCCTTTATCAATTTGTGTCCTTCATCTGAAGTATTTCCATAAAAAAAAAAAAAAAAAAAAAAAATTCATAATTTCCATGTTGCTTGAGTCATTAACCAAAGCCTGTGTCGCTTACCAAAAGTTTTTTTTCTTAACAGCCATTACAGTGGTTAACAAGCATGCCGTTATCTGAAATAATGAATCCAGATTATCATTGTATTAAAAAAGTTGCAAAACATTGCTAAAGCACATATGGAATTTTTTTCAGTATGCTTAAAGAAAAAGAAAAACTTACTGAGGAAATAAAAATTGTTATTTTCGAATGCCAGGCACTTTCACCAAGAAATTCGTAACCAGAACCTGAGATAATTATATATTGGTTTATTAGATAAAAAATATCTCTTGGGGAAAGACATACACTGAAGTGACAAAAGTCATGGGATAGCAATATGCAAATTTTTAGATGGCAGTAGCATCGCGTAGAACGGGTATAAATGCGCAGTGCTTTCGCAGAGCTTTCATTTCTGTTCAAGTTATTCATGTGAAGAGGTTTTGACGTGATGATGACCGCACGACGGGAATTAACAGACTTTGAACGCGGAATGTTAGTTGGAGCTAGACGCATGGGTCATGCCATTTCGGAAATCGTTAGGGAATTCAACATTCCCAGATCCACTGTGTCAAGAGTGTGCCGAGAGTATGAAATTTCAGGCATAACATCCCACCATGGACAGCGCAGTGGTCGACCGCCTGCACTTAACGACCGAGACCGGCGACGTCTGCAAAGAGTCGTAAATTTAACAGACAAGCAACACTGCGTCAAATAACCGCAAAAATCAATGTGGGACGTACAAGGGACTTGTCTGTTAGAACTGTGCGGAGAAATTTGGCTTTCTTGGGCTATTCCAGCAGAAGACCGACTCGAGTGCCTTTACTGACAGAACGACATCGCTTGCAGCGACTCTCGTGGCACGTGAGCAAATCGGTTGGTCCCTAGATGAATGGAAAACCGTGGCCTGGTCCGATGAGTCACGATTTCAGTAAAAAAAGAGCTGATGGTAGGGTTCGAGTGTGGCGCAGACCCCACGATAGCCATGGACCCAAATTGCTAGCAAGGCACTGTTCAAGCTGGTGGTGGCTCCGTAATGGTGTGGGCTTTTTTTCATGGCATGGACTTGGTCCTCTGGTGCGACTGGACCGAACATTGACTGGAAATGCTTATGTTCAGCTACTTGAGATCACTTGCAGCCATCCATGGACTTCATGTACCCAAACAACGATGGGATTTTTATGGATGACGATGCGCCATGTCACCGGGCCACAACTGTTCGCGGTTGGTTTAAAGAAGAACATTCTGGACAATTCCAACGAATGATCTGGCCACCTAGATCGCCCGACATGAATCCCATCGAGCATTTATGGGACACCATCGAGAGGTCTGTTCCAGCCCAAAGTTTGCACCATCAACGACAATTATGGACGTCTATCGAGACAGCATGGCTCAATATTCCTGCAGAAGACTTCCAACGACTTGTTTGAGTCCATGCCACGTCGAGTTGCTGGTTTCGCCGGGCGAAAGGAGGGCCGACACGATATTAAGAGGTATCCCATAACTTTTTCACTTCAGTGTATATATAGAAGTTTCAGCGCTATCCAAAATGCAACATGTGAAGCCTGATATAGTTAACTCACTTTTTACTACTTTAACTTTTAACAAACAGCTCCAAAATGGGAATTTATGTGGTTAGCATTCACTATCCTTTCACTTTGAGTTCAATGAAAGATCATTATGTTTTACAGATTTATCCTCAGAGATAGAAACGGAAGCTCTTCAGTTCAGCTTCACTTGCCGGATTCGAATCAGGCTCCTGAACTCTGGAAATCCAATGAACTGTTCATTAGACCGCTCCGGCTTATGGAAAAAAAATAATATCAAAGGAAAAAACAAACAGTCCTAAACAACGACAGTTTAAACTATATATCCTCTTTTAAACGCAGAAATATGAAATATCAAATTTTTCAAAAGAAATAACTAACCTCTTAGTTTAATCCTTTGAAAAGTAATGGACATATGGACTAAAAATAAATTAGAATAAAAGAAATTAATATATGGACTATAAATATGGACTACAGAAAAAAGATGCATGAATGATGAATGAAGTGGTATATGGGGATGTGAAGCAACAAGGACTATAATCCCCCAATCACTATATATATTAACAGTTAGTTTTTCCTGATTTTTAATATGTCATTCTCCACAGCGTTCTACGGTCGTGTTAGACCAGGACCTACGGTTTAAAGTGGATTCCGAACCACTACAAACATCCATGGCACCGCCGGGACTCGAACCCGAAACCTGTGGTACCGAGCGCCAGAGCGCTAGCCACTCGGCCATTCAGGCCCCAAAAAGATGCATGTTTTCAATCTCAATTAGTCTTCACACATATCCAGAAAAGTTTTACAAATAATTTTAAAACTTATATCATTTACCTATATGTATGGATTTTTCAAAACTTTGTCTCTGACTATTTAAATCAGATTTTATTTTTTACTTAAAACCAAATTTATTTTTGACATCTTTTTAATTGCCATAGTGAATAGAAAAAATACTACGATGGCCAAATATGTTTATATAGATTTAATATTGTTCTTATGTACAAATTAACTTCTTGGTTATGCAAACCAAGGTAAACGTATCTATTTTTTATATATCATACTCTTTTTTAAAGATACATAATTTTGTCAAATTGAATTTAATATTATTTATTAAATAATAAAAAAAATTTCAAAAATTATTTCATTACTAAAATTCTCGCGTTTAAAGATAAGTTATCGTTAAGTTAATGAGTTACTGTAGACATTTTTAGTACAGGTGTCATTGTTATTCTTGAAAGTTTTGAATTTCGAATCATACTCATGTCGCTAGATAACCTGTTTTAAATCAACATTCAAACTTCCCACCT
This sequence comes from Caerostris darwini, assembly GCA_021605075.1. Lineage (NCBI taxonomy): Eukaryota > Metazoa > Arthropoda > Arachnida > Araneae > Araneidae > Caerostris > Caerostris darwini. The sequence continues at coordinate 340,501 of BPLQ01004710.1, forward strand.
TATGCGGGCTGATAGTTAATTTTCATATACTTGATTTGTTATTTGCAAACATACATTGTACCTAGATTTAAGGATTTAAAAAATTCAGAGGTGAATACAATGCATTTCGTTGACATGTTTATTAGCAACACCATATTGATATCCTCATTACTCTTGGCAACTTTGATTTTTGATTTTCGAATTATGATGAAGCGGTTTTGTCACCTGCATTGAACTATCATTCGAACATTCTTTCATCTTACGTGGCTGACAGTTAATCCTCATAGATTTGATTTGTTAATTGCAAATGTAGATTGTACCTAGATTTAAGGATTGGAATAATACAGAGATGCATTTCGTTGACATTTTTATTACCAACACCATATTGATATCCTCATTACTTTTGACAACTTTGAGTTCTGAACAACTTTGAGTTTTGAAAGATGAAGTGACTAGAAAACCTGCTTTAAATCACCATTCAAACATTCTTTCATCTCAAGGTAACTTACAGTTAAACATCATAGATTTCATTTGTCAATTGCAAACCTAGGTTTAAGGATTGGAATAATTCAGAAATGGATACAATGCATTTCGTTGACATATTTACTACCAACATCATATTGATATCCTCATTACTCTTGACAACTTTGATGTTTGAATTTCGAATTATGATGAAGTGGTTTTGTCACCGGCATTGAATTATTCTTTCATCTCATGGTGGCCGATAGTTAATCATCATTGATTTGTCTAGTCAATTGCAAACATAGATTGTACCTATATTTAAGAATTTGAATAATTCAGACGAGGATACAATGAATTTCTTCTGGAATTTTTACTTCCAACACTATACCATTATAATTGTTATCCTTCAAAGTTCTGATTTTTGATTTCGGTATCAAGCTTAAGTGGCTAGATCATCTGCATTGAATCAACAAAATATTTGTAATTAAATTTGGATTGAAATAATTCAGAGATAAATGCAATGAATTTCGTTAACATATTCCATATTAGTATCATCCCTACTCTTGCTAACTTTCCCTTATGAATTCTGAATTAGGATCAAGTGACTAAGTCACTTGCGTTAAATCATCATTCAAACATTCTTTCCCATATTATGGTAGTGGGCGAATAATCATCATAGCTTTAGCTTGTCAATCTCAAATATAGATTGCACCTAGATTTAAGAATTACAATAAATTTCTGTTGGTAGTTTTGTTATCAATCTTATTGTTCTTCTTGAAGGTTTTGATTTTTGAATTTCAAATCGTACTCAAGTGTCTAGATCACCTGCGTTGAATCAATATTTAGAAGTTGTTTCCCACCTTATGGGGACTGGCAATAAAGCATTATAGATTTAGTTTCTTAATTACAAATTTAAGTTGCAATTAGGCTTGAGGATTCCAGTAATTCAGAGAGAGATAAAATGAATTTTTCTATTTATTTTATATAATCACTTGGCACTTAATTCGTATATTTATTGCACATTATCAGTCAAAAGTAAAAAAAAAAAAAAAAAATGAATCATAGGGAAAAAATGTGTGGGGGTAGTAGATAAAATATACAAGAATCAGTCATATCATGATAAACAATAATCAATCATTTCACGTCAAATCAGCACAACCATTTTACCTCATCACTTCATTGTCAGAGAAGCGTTTTGTACTATATAATAAGAAAAATAAATAATTTTATTAAAATATACACAACTGTTTCGAAAATGCGTAAATATCCCAAAAATACTCCAAAATCATATGAGTGGCATAGTATTAAAAAGATGCTCACAAATATCCCAAATGTGTAAATATTAATATAATAATATATATATTATTGTATATAAATGTATTGTATGTAATATAATAATATAATATAATCCAATTGGGATAATTGGATATGCCAATGTATCCTAATGGTAAAAGTATTATAGGCTAGCATTTTGTGTTACCGTTCTTCCGATATGTAATACCACATGCGTTTGTAACAATTAATACTTTGACATGTTCTTAAAAAGAACTTTAAAATTTGAGTTTTTAAAAATGCGCACCTTCAAAAATCTTTTAGTGCTTTGCTCCTGTAAGTTTACAATGGTGTTAAAACCCCCATAGAATTTTAGACTGGGATGACGATGGGTTCCCACTTAATGAATTTTAAAAAACGAATTCGCCCGCTTAAACTTAACAATTTTTAAAACTTTAATCCTTCAAACAATTCTAGAAATTAGTTTTTGTTAATATTAAATAATTCACGAAGCTTCATAGTGGAGTGGTTGTAGCTTATAAGTAAAATAACAGAAAACTAGCTTTTTAAAAAATACTTACTTTACTTTTTAAAAAATACTTGAAGAAAATTCCATTTAATGAAGGTATAAAATACTATAAAATGAATTAGACGTAAAATATGCCAGATATACAGTACAACATATCTGGAATATAAATAATTTAATCTTGCTATAGTTTTATTTTGAAAACTGAATTTAAGTTTTGGAATTTTTGAAAAAATTTGGAGTGCAAATTTTTTTATTTATTTATTTATTTTACTTTTTAAACTTCGAAAATCCATATAAATAAATATTTCCTGCAAATCCAATTCTTTTTAAAGATTTTCATGAAGAATATCTGCTATTTTTCAATCAGGCAGAATTGCCATTTTAGATAATAGTTTAATTCAATGGAAAAAGTTTGTAAATTTTTAGATGGCAATAATACCTTTATAATTAAAATAATAAAGGATATCTTCTTATCAAAACTTGAACTAAATTTTAAGTTGTAAAAGAAACATTATATAATAAATAAATAAGAAATATTTTGTCTTGACTTGACTTTGAGATTTATGAAATATTTTGATTATTACAAAATAAGTCTGTGAGATTTGTTTATTAAATAATTCTACTGTCTCTTTATAGGAATGGTAGATAGATTACACAGAATGATACATTATTAGTTATACCATTTCATTGGAAGTGTTTTATTTAAAAAAAAAAGTGACTGCAGTGCAAAAAGAAATTAATTAGAATAATTTTTCAAACAAGCAAATTAATTATTCGTTAAAAAATTCGAATTTTTATAATTTAGTTATATAAATTTAATAAAAAAAGGCCTCCACAGTTAAATAAAAAAGAGCGAAAATCGTTAACTAGAAATTAATATTTATTTTTTCTAAATATATTAATATTTACTGTTAATGTTAATGTTACGTGTTAACAAATGTTTTTAAAAGAGAACTATTAAATTGTTTATAAACGTTCTAGAAGTGATGTAATGTACTGTTTTAGCACTTTTTCTGGTTTGGTATATCACTTTATGGTCATTTTGTGCACACTTTAAGCTAATTAGACCGGAATCTACAGCTTAAAGTGGATTCCGAACCACTCACAAACATCCCTGCCACCACACGGATTCCTACATGAAGCCTGTGGTATCAAAGGCCAGAGTGCTAACCAATTGGCCATTTTTTTGGTGTTTGGAAAAAAAAAATTAATTCATTTTTTAAATTTGAATCTAACGCCAATTCCCTCTGAAATATTGTAGATTATTTATTATTATTATTATGCAAATTAACTTCTAAAATTATTTGAATATTTTTAAAAATGAAGCCTTTTAACTGTTGAAATTTGAACAAAATTCTATTAAAAAAGAAACACTCTTGGATGTTTTTTTAAATATCATTGGCAATTAATTTCTACGAATTGAAAAAAAATGAATATGCACTTTTGTTAAGTATTTAAATTTTCATTGAAAAATTCGATATTTTAGTTTCCATATCCTATTGCGTGATACATCAAAATGAAGGTCATGCCAATGTCATTTCTCATTTCTTCGGCGCAATTAGGAAGGCTGTTATGAAGATTTTAATCTATTTTGATGATTCAATTTTAGGCTATTTTTAGGAACTTTAAATAGCTGCATTTATTTTCGAACCAACTGCATATAGTTTAATAAAATGCTGTATTTTATTTATTCTATACTTAGACCTCCACTTTGCCGAATTTAATCAAAATCGGAATTGTTGAGATAAAATTTTAAGGAAAAGTGTGTGAACGTGCCGATTTAACGTTGGCCGATCCAGTTACTAAATAATATCCAATCTAAGATTTCCATTATTTGAAATAAACAAAAATTTCGTAGCACAACAATTTATTTTTATGCATTGTGCGAATCAAAATATTTCAATGACTGAAATAAGCATTATCTCGGAAAATGAAAATAGGAACTGTAGACGGGTATTTAAACCAAATGATAGCTTCATTATTTTTTAAATATTTTTATGTAATTTGAATAAAATAAATAAATAAATAAAATAAGTAATGAATGCTTTAAATAAATAAAATAGAGTTCCATTTCTAACAGAACTGGGCGGAATGGTAATTGGTAAACAATTGGAAATACACGTATACAAAGTATAGTCTTGATATGGTGCATACCGAGAGATATAATGAAAGCGCGGTATGCTGGATAAAGTAAAGTATGTATAGTATAGTATGCTGGATGTAGTTTCTCTAACATGTGCGAAGTATCCGAAGCTAATCCGTAACAATCAAAAATTTAATGCAGCAGCTCATCGATAGATTATGCTTTTCATTTCACGAGTATTAAGATAGCTGATCATAAGTATGCTGAACTGGAGTATCTGGCATACGGAGTTGCAGATTGCAATGGGTAAACTCTGTATTACTTGTAGGCTCAAGCATATACTACATTACTAACAGCTATAGCTGATTTGGGGGCAACGGGTGTACTGATTACGGAGTTCCTATGTGGTTTTAAAAACCACGAAAATCTCCACATCTTAAAGGTAATTAAAATATCTGCACTATTGTAATTGCTTAAATTTAATAGTTGTAGTTGCTGATTTGGATTCTACTCCAGTAGTTATATAAGATGAGTCCTTTCTTGAGAGCTGTTATGAGTCATGAACGAACGCTAAAGATTCAGACGGGTATGAATGAGTTTGAAACGGAAAAAATCGAAGTTCTGGGTACGAGCTATGGTACACCATGCTGGAGGATTCTGCTTGAAAACGACATGAATCTGTAGTTCACCTTTGTTTATATCGACCATATTACTTTTGTTGACGTACATTCATTAATAAATCACTTATTCACTTAAGTGATGCCCTGTCATTCTTGATGTTTCCTGTATACACTTATAGGTTAGGAAAGCATACGTAATTAGGATATAAAATAATTACGTAATTCCAAGTCATCTAGGTTTACCCTAGCCATCCTAGAAATTTGTACACCTCCACTAAAACAACTTTATATATATATATATATATAAGTAGAATTTCATTATAATGGATAATTAAATTCTGAGTGGCGCTGCGATGACGCCTAGACATGCGTGGTCGGTGGTGTAGGATCACGACTTAGATCCATTGGATGAGGCTTTTTGTAACAACAGATATATAAAGACACTCTCAAACTAAAATGCAGCGGAACCGGATTAGAATTTGTGCAAAACTTTATAAAATTTATGAGGAAACAGAACTGTGATACAATTGTTAAGTAGAGAACTCTGTGTAGCTGTGGTAATTGTTATAATGTTAAATGTTACGCTTTGTAAATATAAATACTGTACATAATGTGTATTGAAAGTGATGCAAAACCAAAAGCTTGCTCGTCTTTTTATATCTACCAAGATACCACAAAACTTTACACCACCACATCTACAGAAGTGATGGCACAGCCTGGATACGAGGGTCATACTGAAATTTTTGAGATACGGCTAAAGGTACAAATTTAACTGACCAAATTTTAAGAGTGTTCAAAGTAGTCCCCTCCAACATCAATGCACTTTTGCAGACGATTTTTCCAAAGAGTAAATGCTTTCCGCCATCCATTTCTTGGAATTGATGAAAAATATGCTTTTATAGCATCATCAATCTCATCTTCGGAATGAAAACGGCGTCCACGTAAATTTTTCTTGAGATTAAAAAAAGCAATTGCAATTGTTGCCACAAATTATCGTCTGCGGCCATAAAAAAGTTAAAATTTACAAATTTAACAAATATTTTTTTCCTGCGTTTGTCGTCTACAACTGTCTCAAAATTTTCAGAGTTACCCTCGTATGATCTTTGATTATGTAGAAGTACTTAGCTATCCTAGTTCATTTGAAGCTCCCGTGGATAACAAGCCACCGTGGTACAAAATTCTGGATTAACCACCACCTGAGCATATTATAGATTCGCACCAAGACCTGTCCTGATACAGAATTTCTGATTGCTTTGTGTATTCAACTAAAGAGTCCTGCATCAACAGCCGCCCAGGTAAAAAATTCTGCGTATTGAAGTTTCAAATCAAAAGCTGCCTTGTATAGAATTCTTGATTGGTTTTGAAATCCATATTCATCTGAAGAGAATGTAAGTCACTTTTACAGAAAAAAATAAAGTGTTTTATAAACTATTGCTAATAGAATTTTATAGGAATGACGGCGAAAAAATACTTTTGTGTTGGAAAGGTTACGGATCTCAGCCAAAACCTCAGACTCATATTAACAATCCTATTATAGAATTTAGAAATTTAATGCAGAAATTCAATACTGAGGACTCTCTGGAAAATCATTATGGAAAAAAATGAGTCTCCCTACTTTTGGGACTTCTTCTATTTTTCTCAATAAATCAGTTAATTGTTCGTGGACCAGAAGAAAAAATTGACAATTTCAACAATGTGAAAGCATTATTACTAATGAGTTTTAAACTAAACCCGAAAAATTCCGTCAGTTGTTCGCTACAAATATGAAATACCAGGCGGGATTTCCATCATGAGTTGTATACGTATTTGTCGGACATTAACATTGGAAACAACGTTTTATCAGCTAAGAGAACGGCGAATAAACAGGACTCGAATTAAATAGCAGGTTTCCACTGATTTTAGAGAGTATTATTATTTTGATGAAGGGAGCAATATCATTTCTTCTATAGAGTTAGTAGTAAATCTTGGAGATTACGACAAAAAAAAAAAAAAAAAAAGTAAAGACATTCCCTAACAGTGAATGTGAACGGTCTAAAATTCTAAAGCAACCACCTTTAAATTACCGAAAGAAATTCAGTGGGCACCAACATTGTAATAGACTAGATAAAAGAATTTCGTCTGAACCTCTGCTACTATAACGAAGCGTTTTTACAATATTGTTTAATGTTTTTCATGTGTCATATCCCCTGTAGTTGTTTTGTATCGTTTTTCATATCTGTCAATTTAGATTTAGTACATTACTTTTAAGCAATGTAATTTTTTTTTCAATGTGTTTAGAAGTTCCTGATGTCAGGCACATTTCAGGATAGCCGAATTTGTAAGTATTTCGTTACAATGGATAATTAGGCACAGGGTAGTGACGCCAAGATATCCAATAGACTTGATAATTTTACAAACCCAATTAAATTTAATGGCCCTGGGAAATCTAATACTAGACCCCCGCCACGTGGTCGGTGGTCTAGAACCACAGACATAGATCGATCCAATGAACTTCTAGAAACAGCAAGTATATAAAGACTCTCTCGAACTAAGAAGCATCAGAGTCGATTAACACTCTCTTTTTTGAGAGGACGTCGAATGAAATGACTGACAAAGTAATGGATACTTCCAACAGCCAAGGCGAAGGGCTTCTTCAGGGCCTTTGTAGGGAACCAAATTTAATGAAAGTGTCGGATATTCCAGAATCTTATCTTAATACGAATAATGGTACTGAAAGACAAAGGAAAATTTGTCAAAAGATCTCTGATTTGAATTTCGTCATGGTCTCTATTCTCATAAAATCTCATGAAAGATCAGATGACATTTCTCTCCAGGTATCCGGAATATGCAAGACTAAAAAAGGAACTCAAGCAGTATCTTCAGGACACTCTGTCCATTCAGATCATTTGTACAAGCTCTCAATGCAATATTCCAGCCACCTCTACTACGGTTCCGACCAAAACTGACATTCCATCTAACACGGAATCTCTGGATCTTATGAAATCCATTTCTCTGCTTAAAGAAAATAATAGCATCCTTATAGTATTCTCAAAACTCTTTGAAGCACTTTCCATTATGCAAAGAATCAGCAACAACTTGAACAAACTAAACATACTTATGCTGGCCCTACTCACATCTCTAATTAAAGGTGTTTATTTTCTTTTTAATATGATGTTTTTTAGAAGATTGTAATTTCACCGCGTGAAATTTTTATTTGGTCATTTCTTTTTTATTTTTGTAATATTTCTATCTGTTTTTATTTAAATTTTTACTCTTTTAAGATACATTTTTTTTTTCTTCTGAAAACAAATCTTTATTTCTCTACTTCTGAAAACGAATGAATAAGCTAAGCTACATCCGTAATAATCGTAATTATTTATTGTTTCTATTTTTTTTCAATTTTTTTCAGTTTTTTTCCCCCTTTTAATTATTAATGTTTAACATGGAATAAAGTGTGTAAAAATCACAGAATCACAAAAAAACAAAAACAAATTTTTAAACCTTTTTTAGAGTAATTTAAATTGTTGATCATAATGGTAATGTATTATGCTTCTGCAGCAATTAGAATCATGTGCACTAATACAGTATTCTAAGGCTTCATTATTTATAAACAGAAATCATCTTAAATTATTTAGAAATTAAATAATTTGAAGATTTCAATTATAATGTAAGCATCTAATTTTTGGGGGAATTTAACCAATTTACTTAACGCTATTATTTTCTAATAAAATCATTGCTATTTAAGACTGTTGTCCATATTGTCAACAGACTTAGTAATTTTCTTAATTGCTTCTGCAAAAGTTAAAACATGCACTAGTACTATTTAAGACTAGTAGTGCTATTTAATTAAAATTATTAATGCTATTCAATAAAGTGTTATTTAAGACCAGAAATGTTAGCATTAGTTCTATTTGATATTTTTGATGATATTAGCAATGTATTTTTTATCTGCTTCTGAAACAGTTAGATTATAGTGTTATTAATCACATTATATCTAAACCATATGGTATAATTATTTTAGTCTCATTACGTTAGTCCTATTTATCTTAATTTTATTATTTAAATTCATTGTTTTCATTCAATAAAACATTGCTGTTCAGAGATGAATGACACCCATTTAAAGTTTGGCACAGTTGGAACTCGACCGCCAAACCCCTGCCTTTTGCCATTGTGACAACCCTAAAAAGCCACCCGAGGCTACGTCCAATCGAACAGGAATCCGTAATTAAAATCGCCCTCGTTGCTCGTTTTCCACCACCACCCCTCTTCACCCAACCCCCTTTCGTCCTCCCCCCTTCCCCACAATATGATAATGAAGGCAAGAGAGCCGTGCTTCGACCAGAAGATATTTTCCCGCACACAACTCAACCCGACTCGAATTTATCGGATTGTTCGAAGCGAAAAGTGGTTAATTACCCTTCGACTGGCAAAAGCGCTAAGAACACCACCCCCTCTCGCACACCCACCCCCGCACTACTTCCCCTCCCCCGAGAGAAAAGAACATCGGGAAATTTTCGCGCCAATGCCTTGATTGACTTTGTGGAGGGACAGACGATAATTTCCGAAAAAGTGCCCCGAAGGTTTTCGTTTTCGAAGGCGACAGCTGATTTAATTTCGTTCTTCGAAAAGCGATTTTGGATTTTTTCGTTTGGTTGAAAGCGGCAAAAGCTCTTCAGGGGGTTGGAGGTTGAGAGATTATAATCTAGAGTGTTTCGCACTGGTATTGTTAGGTTTATATTTGAGTTAATTTGATAATAAAACTTCGGCGTGGAAGTGGATAAGAGCATTTTGGAAAACTGTTCTTGGAAGAGTTTACCATAAATTAAATTAGCATGTTCTCCAAGAATTTCACCTACATTTTTCGGATTTTTTATATAACAGAAAATGCAAGTATTTTGTTTATAAATATTTTTTATTTTGTTTATTTATATTGTGTAATTTTTCCTGTGGCTTTCAACTGTAACGATTATCAACTTAATGAATTTCTTGGTTTGGTTGAAAGCGGCAAAAGCTCTTCAGGGGGTGGAGGTTAAGAGATTATAATCTGGACACTGGTATTGTTAGATTTATATTTGAGTTAATTTGATAATAAAACTTCGGCGTGGAAGTGGATGAGAGCATTTGGAAAACTGCTCTTGGAAGAGTTTAAATTAAATTAACATGAACGCCAAAAATTTCACCTACATTTTTCGGATTTTGTATATAACAGTAAATGCAAGTATTTTGTTCATTAATATTTGTAATTACGTTTATTTTTATTGTGTTATTTTTTCTGTGGCATTCCACTGTAATGATTATCAACTTAATGAATGAACTTAATGAATTTTTTAGTTTGGTTGAAAGCGGCAAAAGCTCTTCAGGAGGTGGAGGTTAAGAGATTATAATCTGTAGAGTGTTTCGCACTGGTATTGTTAGGTTTATATTTGAGTTAATTTGATAATAAAACTTCGGCGTGGAAGTGGATAAGAGCATTTTGGAAAACTGTTCTTGGAAGAGTTTACTATAAATTAAATTAGCATGTTCTCCAAGAATTTCACCTACATTTTTCGGATTTTTTATATAACAGAAAATGCAAGTATTTTGTTTATAAATATTTTTTATTTTGTTTATTTATATTGTGTAATTTTTCCTGTGGCTTTCAACTGTAACGATTATCAACTTAATGAATTTCTTAGTTTGGTTGAAAGCGGCAAAAACTCTTCAGGGGGTGGAGGTTAAGAGATTATAATCTGGACACTGGTATTGTTAGGTTTATATTTGAGTTAATTTGATAATAAAACTTCGGCGTGGAAGTGGATGAGAGCATTTGGAAAACTGTTCTTGGAAGAGTTTAAATTAAATTAGCATGTACGCCAAGAATTTCACCTTCAATTTTTCGGATTTTTTATATAACAGTAAATGCAAGTATTTTGTTCATTAATATTTTTAATTATGTTTAATTATGTTGTGTAACTTTTCCTGTGGAATTCAACTGTAACGATTATCAACTTAATGATTTTTTTTTTTTTGATTTGGTTTGGTTTGAAAGCGGAAAAGCTCTTCAGGGCGTGGAGGTTAAGAGATTATAATCTGGAGAGTGTTTCTCACTGGTATTGTTAAGTTTATATTTGAGTTAATTTGATAATAAAACTTCGGTGTGGAAGTGGATAAGAGCATTTGGAAAACTGTTCTCCTGGAAGAGTTTAAATTAAATTAACATGTTCACCAAGAATTTCACCAACATTTTAAGGATTTTTTATATAACAATAAATGCAAGTATTTTGTCCATTAATATTTTTAATTATATTTATTTATATTGTGTAACTTTTCCTGTGCAATTCAACTGTAACGATTATCAACTTAATGAAATAATAATTTCGAGTGGAAAGATTTCTTTGAAATTGAATTAAAGACGAGAGTCTTGATTACCACCAATGTGTATAAAGATGCCACAGCAAAATAATCTTTCCGTTTTATTCACTGAGAAAAACAAAAAAAATTTTTTCGTTAACATTAGAAAAACATTTTAGAAAATAGAAATTAGGAATTCTATCTACGATTTTAACTATTGTAAAAAATTAAATTATTATTCAATAATATAAGTATACTATTAAATGTATATTTATTTTTGTATTTATTGTTTATATAGTTATTTAATGCATTATAAATAGAATTTCATTTATATTTTTTTTATAATTAAAATTTCGAAATTGATGAAAATAATGTGATTGTTTTAAGAAAGTTTTTGACTTTATGTTGGGTTTACATCTGTTAAAGCACTGTTTACATCTGTTAAAGCAGAGCAAGACAGTCTCCTATTACCTGTTGTTTTTTTCCCCGGGCCATACGTTTATAACCTCTGGACCTAGTTTTGTAGCTCTGTGGATAATTAGAAGAGTCTGGCTCGAACTGAGAAAAATTGGAATGGACACGATGAATCTTTTAAGCAGACAGTCCTTTCATTTGAATCAAAGAGGAAAATACTAACCCTCCTCTTATAGTATTCGCTCCAAATCATGGCAACAAAATTTGTATGTAGACCTCAAGTGACACATTCTGGGTAACGCTAAATCTGCTTCATATTAACCATTTCTCATATGAATGACTCAAATCTTCATCCCTCAAAATGAGGTCAAACTCCAAAATGGCACTCCAAAACAACTTTTATTGGATCGAGTGTAGCCATTTAAAAAGTCTCTTTACTTTGAAGTAAGCTGAGAGCCACCTCAATATTATGTAGCCATATGGATTTTAAATCTGGTTAAACATATAATAAATACAAAAATTCCTGCAACAAACTTTACAAAACGAAACTCATATGGAGTATAGAAAGCAACGTTCGTGGAATAAGTAGCTGAAACCACCTGAAGCAAACCTAAAATACCTGAACCACAAACCTGAAAAGTCCATTGGAATTTTAAATTTAGCTCTCAAAATACATTTTTATTGTCCAGACAAAACTACCAATACCTGATCCACTGGATCTCTTGATAGCGTTAATAGCAATTTTAAGCTGGACGAGTTAACAAAGCTGGCTTTAAGTATCTCCAAAAAAGATAAACTTCCTTTCAGAGTCAAGGAATCCAAAACTTACCCTTTCAGACAAGAGGTGGACACAAAAAGAGTTAACAAAGACCGTGAAATGACCGTGGATGGAGTTAACTGATGGTTCTTTTGTGCGTTGACCACAAAAGGTCTGCCACTCCTCCTTGTTACAGGCATTATTCTGTGAGTGAGGCCTCGTGCTTTTTGTCACAAAGACCTACGTCGGAGTTCATTGAAATTGAATAAGTGAAGGCATTTCTGTGGTCCGGAGTCAGTTAAGGTTTCTGGAGGCTTAAGTTATTGAGACTTCCATATCCTTCAAGAACGGACAAAACTCTATCCGGATGGAAACGGATGGAGAAATTCCGTTTAAAAAAGAAAAAAGAAGTCATGTAAATAATTGGCAAATCTATTTTTGGCTGGTTTATTTGTTAAAAGATTTTACAATTCTCATTTTTTAAAAAAATATTTGAGAAATAAAAAAATAAAAAAAAAAATTTAAAACTGTTAAATGAATGTTGAATAAAACCATTTCCATTCAATTAAATTTAAAATGATGCGTAGAACTTTGAAGGTTTTTGTATTGAAAATATGCAGTTGTTTGAATATTTTGCATTAAATCAAGTCCCGTTAATAGAGAGGAAAACTAATTATGTTTAATCTTTAAAGTCATATTAAAAGATAGCCCTTTTTGGAGCAAGAATGCTCCTGTGTTAAAAGTAGGAATATAATTTAAAATATAAAGATATTACTTAGAAATCAACAATTTAATTTTAACATCGTTTCTTGGGGAATATCAACTTCTTAAAAATAAATATAAAAATTCATTGATTTTAAACAAGCATTATAATTTTTTTTTTTTTTTTTACAAGAGAAGCTATTTATTCGGCATACTACGAGTTTAGGGCCGTATAAATAATAATAAATTAATAATAAATAATAATAAAGCAATAAAAAAGGGATTCAGTTTGAACTGTATATGAATATTAATACAGAAAAAATTCTAAATTTAATACAGAAATTTTCTAAAATTTCAGCAGATGTTCGACACATGTTGTTATTCTTTTAATGTTTATTAATGCAAATTAATATTTAAATAATAAAAATAAAATAATTACATTTGAATTAGAATTGCGGTCAGTAATATTGAAAAGGAACAACTTGTTCATCAGCTGAAGTTAATTTTGCTGAATTTATTATTTTTTATAATTTTAAATTTTCAGTTAAAAATATTGAATTCTGTAAAATTTCATTTCTAGTTGTAATGACTTATTTTAAAACACATATAAACTATAATAATGAAAATCAGCTCTATTTGAATCACCAATACAAAAATGAATATTAACGTAGAAAAAAATACCATTTATCCTATCACATTTATGCAGATCATATTTTATACCACAACTCATGTTTTATACCTTAACTTTTTAATTTTCCTTTAAAACATTAAATCGAATTCAATGATTCTTTTTAAAAAAATTAACTATAATTTACGAACCTTATAGGTCAAAATAATAATAATTTTTAAAAAAATAATATCAATTTAAACTGCTACTGTAGTAACTGTGAATATTAAGCATGGGAAAAACCTGTCAATCTGTTGAACTTGTAGCCAACCACCCGTGGGTATCACTAGCTTCTTGACCCTTTTCCTGCGACCTCTAACATCCTGTTACCGAACTAAGATGTTCTTTTCGGGCCTTCGTTATTTAAAAAAGTGACTGCCCAAATACAGCTGGACAGACCCTTTCTGGCCCGAAATCATCTGTCATTTTCTTTATTTGCTTTTAGGTTTAACTGCCGTGAAGTGAGTTCTGTTCACTTTAAGTAGGTATTTGGGGGACGTTTAAAGTGGTGGGCAACGTGTTTGGATAATTTTTTTATTCAAATAGGCGGATGGGTTGTAAACATCTCAGTTTGTATCCAACTACTGGGCTTTTTCAGTGTCTCCAATGATCTGAATCTAATGGCGCTAGATTCGAAATTTGCTACTGAAATCGTTTGGTTCGTTTCGAATACCTATTGAACAAAAACGTTCTAATATACGTTGACAAGAATACTTAATAGACATCATGGGATAAACAGAGTTGAGTTTAAAAAGTAGAAAGATATTTTCTTTTAAGCATCAAAATTTTGAATCAAATGATCTGAAACAAATAGTGCTGGATTCGAAATTCGCTACTGAAGTCGTTTGCTACTTTTAATCGTTTGGTTCGTTTCGAATTAGTATAGAACAAAAACGCTCGAATAAATGTTCACGAGAATACTTTATGGTCATCATGGGATAAACAGAATTGAGTTTTAAAAAGTAGAAAGATATTTCCTTTTAAGAGTAAAAATTTCGTAAACATTATTCTGCAGCAATTGTTAATTGTAAATGAAAAGATTCTGAATCTTTAGTTTATTAATACAAAGAGGGAAAATATTTTTTTTTAAGTGTCAAAATTTTGTAAGCAAATTTTCTACAGCATTGGCAATTGTAAATGAAAAGATACGCTATCTTTAATTTATTAATACAAAGTTGAATTTATTATTAGATGGCTTCATATTGAGCAACATCGTAACGAGAAATGTCAAAAGTAGAAAATAAAAAGCCATAATAAATACTCAGGATAAGAAGAGTTCAATTCCAAAAAGAGCAAAAGCTTTATTTTAAACATAAAAAAAGTATAAAGCAAGTTAATTATAAAAGGTATTTTTTACAATGGGGCCAGATGGTCGAGTGACTAAAGTTGTGGCGCTCGGTACCATGGTTGCTTGTAATGGATCAGAATCCTCCTTAAATCTTAGGTCCCGGTCTAATATGACTGTTGGCGTAGAGCTGATAAACTTTAACCCATAAAAAGAAAACATCTCCTGTTTTGAAATTTGTCAGTAGGCCGACTGTCGTGGTCTAACGGGGACTATAGTGCCATGAAATTAGTTTATTTTTTACAGTAATGTAAATAAAGAGGTATTGGTTATTCAATTTTTTATTACAAAGTAGAATGTGTAAATTCACTTCATATGTTTTTATCAACAATATAACAGAAAAATCGGACATCTAAAAAAAAAAAAAAAAAAAATTTATTATGGTTTGGGGCTATACGGTCATTTTATGCACACTTTAGGCTAATTAGGCCGGGATTTGCAGTTTAACGTGGATTCCACTCACAAACATGCATGCCATTGCCAGGATGTGATATTGTGATTACTTTATAAAAAATATTAAACAAAACTGTTTTTAAAGAATGGATAATTAGAGTTTTAGTAAGTATATTAATTACTGCATATTATTTTACTATTATTTTCATATTAACGTGATAGAGACATTTTAATCTATTATTTTATCTAACATGAATAACAAACACACTCACCTCTAATGACGACATTTTTTTTTACAGATATTATATATTAATTTTTGTATTTTATTTATGTTTACCTAATTTTTTTGGGATTACTTTATCAAAATAAATTTCCAAAAAACTGTTTTTAAAGAATGGATAATTAGAGTTTTAGTCAGTAAAGTAATTACTGATTTTTCAATACAATTTTCAATACAATTATCAAATCAATACAATTTCATAGATTAATTGCTAGGAAAAAGATTTGATTTGAAATTAAAAAAATCTAAAATAATTTCTGGAAGGTAAAATTAATACAAATAATAGTTTACATATACAAAAAAAAAATTCAAAGTTCGTGGTTTCAAAACTATTAACAAAAATTCAACACAGATGTTATCAACAAAAATTTCTTATTAATGTTGGTTATTCACGAAGTAAGATGAACAAAAATTTTTTTTTTTTTTGGAATTCCTATTATGGAATTTATCACTATTAATTTTTAAAAGCACCCACGAAATAAATAAAAAAGTATGTTTTTTAATAAAAACGTTTTACGATCCATAAAAAAAAGTTAAATGCGATCGATTTACCTTAAATTTTGTCAATTTTTTGAACTTGAAATGTTTTTAGGATAGGCAATATTATTAAAATATAATAATAGCCTTAAAGGAAAGTATTTCTCAAAACTACTTCAAATCGAATATCCTGTATTATTTTGAGAAATAAAATTTTGTGGAAAACAGTAAATTGTTTTTTAATTCCAAATCGATTCAGAAGGGGAAAAAATCATGAAATTGGAATGATGTATTTATTTTCATAAAATTGGAATTTTAACTATCATGAAATTGAGCACGATATTTCTTTCTTTCTTTTTATTTTTTATTTCCGTATGAATTCTGCCATGCATGTACGATAAGAATAAACGTTGTTAAAATTTCTATATATATTCTTTTTATGGTATTCAATTTTTTTAGTCATATTTGTTTGCAATAAAATGTAATGAATTTTTTTAACAATTCTTGCAAATAATGCATTAAAGTTTGCAACAAAATGAAAATTCTGCCATGCATGTTTAGACATTCATTGTTTTTTTCCCCGAATATAAGTATTGAATTTCTATGTATTTTTTATGACATTTAGTCATATGCTTAGATTGTATTCTTTTCTGCCATGCATGTTTAGACATTCATTGCGATAAGTATAAACGATATTCATTCTTAAATCTATACTTTGCTTACAGCAAAGCAAATTTTCATTAACAGATATCTTTCTTAAATTAAGAGTATTTATTCAATTCCTTCTATTAGCTCACACTCTCCTATATATATCTTGTTCAAATTTTCAATCGTTCATAAGATACTTTTTATTCATCCACTTGAGTTCAAATACATTTTTTTGAACTTGTAGTGGATGACACTGGATGTTAATACAGTTTTTGCAAATATGAATTCAGTAATTAAATTTAATTAATTAATTTTATTTTTTTTTAGATTTAAGTTACATATATCTACCAATAGATGGGGGCAGATAAACTTGAAAAAATGCATGAAATTTATTTATAAAGGACTTTCTGCAATAGAGTGAAAAAAAGTAGGAATTGACTTTAAATTAGTTTTTTTTATATTACTTGCTTTATTGTGAGTGTGGATAAGTAAGTGCTATTTGTTCGCAATAAATTGTAGTGAATTTTTTTAACAATTATTGCAAATAATGAATAAATAATGATCTTAAAAAAATGTAAATGATGACAATAGTTGAAAATTTTCAAAGTTTTCTTCTTCGTCTGTCATTAACGTACAAATACGAAACATTTTTAGAAAGAGAAAATTGCAACAAAATAAAAAAAAATATATATATATAATCACTTAAAAAAAAACGCACAAGTCACAAAATAAAAATTAATGAAACCAGATCTATTTAAAAGAAAAATATTAGTTATTACTTTCTATATTTTATATTTTTCTATTCACATGAAATAAGGGGAAAAACAAATGTTTTTTATTGTTTGGAATAAATACACCAGGATTCTAAACAGAGTAGAGCATCACTTAAAACCCCTGCAGACAGTGGCGCACTTAATTACTATAAGACAGATCGCTGTAAATTTTGAGCCATCGTGCAATTGAAATCTTATCTGCGTTCCACCCCGGGGGTTCGTGTGTTCGCGCCGTTTTTTGCCCATGTATTTTTGCCTCTCTCCTGCATAGGTGCTGCGGAGAGAGGCAAGACAAATTATCTCAGGTCCCATTTATAACCGGACGGAAGGCGCTTGCCATTAATCATCCTTAAACGCGACCTCCTAAAAATATCCCGCTGGATTCCTGGAGGTGATGAAGTGCGAAGCGGAAAAAAAGATGCTCGCTTTTCGGCTCTTCTTGGGAAGATGCCTCTCATTCACAGACTCTACAGTACACGGAATAGTCTGGCGCCATCTATCGTGCAATACCGCAACTAGTATTAAATATTTAACAATTATTTGCTAATAAATTTAAATGCATATTGTTTCATTGTTTCGCATAATATTTAATGTTTTATTGAATTAATTCGTTGTTTAATAATTAATTATGAATAATTTATTGCTTCCCACACATTGTTTCCTTCCAGTATTCCATATTTAACAATTATTTGCTAATAGATTTAAATAAATATTGTTTCGCGTAATGTTTATTGTTTTATTGAATTAATTACTTGTTTAATAATTAATTGTGAATAATTTATTGTTTCATGCATATTGTTTCGTTCGATATATTTCGCATATTTTGGAACAATATGCATATGTATATTTTTTAAAATTTATAAACCTGTCTGAAAAGACAGGTTGCGGCCTGATGGTCATTTGACCTTTGGTACCATAAACATACCATTTGGCCTTTCGTACTTTTGCTCCAGGTTCAAATCCTGGTGATGGCATGGATGTTTGTGAGTGGTTCGGAATCCACTTTAAACTGCAGGTGCCGGTCTGTTTAGCCCTCGTGTGCACAAGATGACCGTACAGCTACAAACCAAACCAATAGACAGATTTAAAAAGCAGGTTATTGATAGGCTATGTCTGAGTAATTTTAAATCCATTATAAAGCTATCAGATTAAGATAGCTTTATAATGGATTTAAAATTACTGTTATAAATGATGTAATAAATTGATTAAACTGTAATAAATTGATTAAAACTTTTTACGTTATGGTTATAGATGACAGAAAAGTTTACAATACCAGTGTTACATATATATATAGATGTATATATTTGATAATTAGACCAAACAATTGTTTAAAACATAAAAAAGCAACAATAGCTCGTTAAAATTTGGCATAAATGATGTTTTTTAAGTTGAAATCTGATACAACACATAGAAGTAAATTTTTATCTAAGAACAACTTATGCAAACAAAATTTGTTTTTATAATTAAAAACATATTTGATTAGAAAAATAATGTTTCTTATATTAGCTACTACAATTTTTAATTTATGAAATTCTTGCAATTAAATACATTATTAACTCGAAGAAGTAAAAATAAATCTAGTTTATAAAAATAGTTAAATCTTTTTACGTAATATTTTTCGTTGAGTTGATAGTTTTCCATTCATTATTGATCTCAAATCTCAACTCTCAGATGAGATAAATTTTGAGGTCTATGACCAAAATGTATAAATAATACAGCATGACTGCTGACATTAAATGATTGGTGATTTATAATAATAAGCAATTTTATTATCCAAAATTAATTAGAATTATTTTAGGATGATGATTTTTAAAAATAATTTTAAAATAATACAGCATGATATTTGTGATAATAAATGATTGATGATTTATAATAATAAGCAATTTGGAGAGCCAAAATTAATTGGAATTATTTTAGGTTCGAAGAAAAAGTAATTTACTTCCCATTTTTAGCTTTTTTAAAACTCTTAACGTTTATTTTATTTATTTATTTATTTTATTTACGTATTATTTGTTATGGAACACGTTGCATAAAGTTCTAAATAATTCGTCAACCCCATATAAACTGGAACAGCTGATAATTTTTTCCTTTTGTGTCAACTTTCTGAGCACGGGATGTTTAGAATACATTGCTTTAAGATGTTGGCTAGGCTTGACAAATTATAGCCAGTCAAGGTTACAACTTTTTCTATGAAGAAATTGAATAATAAAAAAATGCTGCTTAACTCATCAAAAGTCTCGTGGTATCTCGTGACACAATAATGTTGATAAGAGTAACAAAATGTTTATTTTATTTATTTATTTATTTATTATTATTATTTGTTATGGAACATTCATAAAGTTCTAAATAATTCATCCACCCCATATAAACTAGAACAGCTGATAGTTTTTTCATTTTGTGTCAACATTCCGATCTCGGGAAGTTTAGAATACATAGCTTCACGATGTTGGCTAGGCTTGACAAATTATAACTAGTCAAGTTTACAACTTTCTCTATGAAGAAATTGAATAATAAAAAAATGCTGCTTAACTCATCAAAAAGTCTCGTGCGTATCTCGTGACACACAAAGCTTATTTTATACCTGATAAAATAAATAAATAAAAAAAGACAACAGGAACAAAAAAAAGGAAAGGAATTATTCCGCATTCTATTAATGGGTTCCAATTAGTACATAGGTCGCACCTTTCATTCACTAAGCCCCTCTGATTTTGGCACGCACTCCATGTTTATAGCTCCAGACTTAATACTAAAAGGCTCTGTATTTTTAGCAAATGACAGGAAGTAACAATTGGTAAGGTGCCTGAAATTGAAGGGGAATAAAAACCGTCCGCCAAGTCCATTCTTCTTTGTCAAGAAGTGATGCAGAGATCATCAGACAATCCGTGTCCTCTTCCATCTTCCTGCCAACAGTCCATCATGGCCCGAGACAAGCCTTTTTGCTGCTTGCCAGCATCATCTTTACGTCGTCGTGTGTCTGACAAGAGATCGAGATCATTAGTACTTGCAGTGGAATCATCATCGATGATGATGAAGTAGGGAATACTGATGATGATGATAATGCTGTTTTTGAAAGAGCGATGTTTGCTTTAGCAAGAAGTGTCGAGGTGTGTGGCTTCAAGTAATTTTTCCTTGAATTTGATGGTGTTTTTTTAAAGAATGAGTCAGATTGGGTGGGGTGGGTGTGGATTAATTTACGGTAGGATTTGCTGAAATGTTTCGATGAGATCTACAAAAGCTTATTTTGATTGCTGATGAAGTTTAAATTTGTAGACGGAGAAGATTTACGAGTAGACAAGCAGATGGTTGAAATGTTATGACATGTAAAAAATGTGATGTACTACAACAGAGAAAGTTAATATTTTTACAAGTTTATTAGATTTCAATTGCTGTATAATAAGCATATTTTTAATATGATTTATTGAGGAAGCATATTCAAATCATAAAGAATGTAACTTTTGAATGACAGGAAGCAAAAGTTAAGAAATAGATACTTACTGCATACAAAACTTAAATGCAACAAACACAAGTTTTTCTTATTTTATCTGCTATAAATCATAGTGTATAGCATAAAAAAAGTTTTACTTAAATTTTCTATATAAATAATATTTTTAAATTCCATTTTCAATAGAATAATTACCCCGAACAGAATAATTAAATAATAATTATTTTGTTAATAAGACAGCATAATTAAAACCAATAATTATGCTTAGGTAGTAATTAATAATGTAAATTAATAATTAATTATTAGTAATTACTAATTTACAGTATTAATTAATTATTATTAATTATTATAATTATTTATTAATTATTAGTAATTATTAGTAATTAATTATTTTTAATTATTAATTATTATCAATGAATAATTATTATTCTCAATTATTTATTAATAATCTTTCACAAAATAATTAAAATAAAAAAATATCTGAAATGTCAAAATGAATATGCACTCTGAATTAATTAAAAATTTTCATTAAATAATAAGGAAATTTTATTTTTTATTTATGTAACAGGTGTTATTTTAAAATGAGAGAAAGTTTTCCAAATAAAAATAACCGTTACTACATTTGTTTTTATAAAAATAAAAAGGAATATAAACTATTATTGATATAATTATTCTATAATTAATATAGTGCATTTTATCCTTGTATTAAGATACAAGGCTATAATCAAATTTGTCACAAATTATTTTACCAAAAAGTACCTATACTCTTATTAATTCTGATTATAAATTTTTCCTTACATGATAAAAGATAATAAATTGGTGGTTATAAGTAGGTAAAATTAATAATCAAATTGAACAAGTGGAAAAAATCTATAAAATTCTATGAAAATAATGAATTGAAAAATTGCCAAGAATTTCTTTTATTGTTTAAATTCATATAATCCCCCAAAAAAAAATAATTTTTGAGTATTAATGTTATACTCAATTATATGTTCTAACATCTTAACATTATATATTCTCTTTATTACTCTTAATTATTTAATAATGCGGATTAACATGATGAAGAGGATTTCCGAATCATTTTTTTTATATACAATGTAATTTCAAATGAATAATACAATTTATATTATTTCTAAAAGTTATTTAAACTATTAATGTTTAAAATTCTTCTCTAAAATAACAATGAAACTTTGCGATCATTCAAAATTGGAATCATTTTATCCACATAGATGGCAATAAATAAAATTATATATTTATATTCTAATAAACTTGCATGAATCTACAAATTTGATATAAAATAGGAACAGGTAGTTATGTTAAGCTAAAATATAGTCTTTGTTGGTGCGTGGTACATAATAATATTTTAAAATCACATGTTAAATTAACCCAGTTAGTACCCAGGTTATAGATAGTCCAAAGTAATGGCTTTTATTGAAAGAATCACACATAATTAGTAATGAGTGCTGTTTTGTTTCTCTTTTTGCAGCTAAAATGCTCGTTGAAATTCTACCAAAGACTAAGCGAAATGCCTCTTACAAGTATTGCTTAGAGGTGAATGTATACTACCCATGTTTGTAAAAAGTTAAGAGACATATAACTACAAGGAACTCTTATACACGTTTATCGAAAATGAGATGGGCACATCAAAAGTCAACGTGTGAATAGGGAAAATCACCAAATGGAATCTTTCAACAGAACTGACAGTGGCAGGTCACAATGAAATGTTGAAAATTTCACTTTCTCAGATTTTTCCTAATTTTACCTTTTAACAAGATCTCTACATTTTTATGGTGAATGTACACTTTCCACACTTTCATGCCCAGAGCTTTTCTGGATGTTGGATTTGAAGAAAAATTCTCATTGTTTGGCATCCAGAACTCCTATCAAAGCATAAAACTTCTAGCACCGAGCGTCAGAGCGCTAGTCACTCAATCATCAGGCCCCACATAGGTTTTTTACAATACCAAAAAATTAGAAAGAAGTTACCTTCATTGAAAATAAATATTGTAGATCAACAAAAAATTTCCAATTGAGCAGTAGAAATACTCAGCAATATTGAGTTCATTGATTTGCAAGTTGGTCAAATCACAAGTTAATAATAATAATAAAAATTACCCCCATAATTCAAGCTTTTTTTAGATAAATTTTTGTTCCATTTTCAACTTTTTGTGTCTTATTTCTTTTTTTCATTTAACTAATTTTTTGTTACATTTAAAAAGCGAAACGAAAATTTATGGGTTTTAATTATTTTATCGCTTTGCAATACTTTAAAATTTTTCTTTGTCTATTTAAAATTCTACTGGTGTATGAAACGAAATATATAATCGCGAAACTTTTGATCTGCGTTATGGCATGAATATTAGTTCTAGTTGTATTTCTGAGTTAACGTTTGAGTAATTCTTTATTCATGATCTTTCAATTTTCTAATATTGCAGAAAAAATAAATAAATAAAATTATTTGTAGTGCCATCTGCCTTTCTCAAAACAATTTAAAAACTGATTAAATGGAAAAAGCACACGATAATAATGGAAAATAACATAATAATAATGATCCTTCAAATCATTCTTTTTTATATATAATTAAAATATTAAAAAATAATTTCTCATAAACTAATTTTGGATAATAATATTTTCTTATTATGAATCAGGAAAAAATTTTGACTTTATAAACACGAAACCAATTCATTATAAACTGTGCTGCCATCTGTTGGTAAATTTAATTTCCAAAATAAAAAGTCTAAAATAGAAAATATTTATAATTTTCAAATCAATTTTTTGTAAAATAGTAAAAATGAAAAATCAGTAAATAGGAAAAATAGAATAAATTTGAAGTATATGATAATTTCTTTGTAATTATAATATACTTCAAATTTAATAATTTTAACGTTCAGTAATTTCAACGTTTTATTTTGTTACGAATTTATAGCTATTTATTTTATTTTCTGTACTTTGGTGAGATTTGGTATTTGGTGTGATTTGGTATTTTCTGTACTTTGGTATTTTATTTTCTGTACTTTTTCTGTACCTTCACACTTTATGCATACTTTCGGTAGAAGCTCGGCTTATGTTCATCTACAGGATCTAAAGGAATAAAATTGTCTTCTGGTAGAACCTTTTGGGGTTAATTAACCATTAATTGTGTGACGCATTAGATAAAATTTGGAAAACTCCCTCCAAGTACCCTGACCATCAACGCGAGTAGATGTAGTAGATGCGAGTAGTTACACACGCTGCCTATATCGCCTTGCAAGCTAGCTGCATATGTCACCATATCTATAATTTAAAAGTAGTATTTTGTTTATTGCGAAAGAAAAGATTACTTTACAAATGCAACTATAAATTTTGAACAGTTTCTTGTTGATGTCCAGATAATCATTTTCTGGCAGAATTAGGCAAGCTTGCCTTCAGAATTTTTTTCAGAATCCCTTTTTTCATTTTAGCCCTATCACTTCGACGCCTGTCTTTTGTAACACCAGTTTTTCCAAATTTCTTCACTAAAGCTTCATATTAGTTGGTATATTTCCTGTAGTGAATTTTTTCCAAAATCAATATACATCGCGGCGTAAAATGACGTTTTGAAATCCTGTTCGACGATATAACTTCTTTTCTCAACGGGTAGGAAAAAATTGCTTTTTTTATATGCTCGTTAACAGAATTAAAATTACTTTTCTATAGAGATTGTACATCAGTAATTGAACTATATTCCCACCTATAGTGCAAGCATGTTCTCTCATTTGTTAAAAAGTAGTAAATAATATAGATATATATATTATCTCAAAAGAATGGAAACACCCTAAAATTATAAGGAATACTTTACTAATATGGCGTAGAACAGCCATTGGCTTATAATTCAACTTGGATTTTCTGGAAATCGAATCCTATAAGTGCTGAATAGTGTTTAGAGGAATATTGAAACATTTTTCATGGAGATATCGTGAAAGTTCCAGGAGAGATGCTGGTGGAGGATATCGATTCCGGATTGATCGCTGTAAAATAGACCATAATGGTTTGATGATATTGAGGTCCAGGGACAGTGTGGGCCAAGGTAGATATAACTTCATGTTTATGTTCATCAAATCCTGATTGAACAGTAATAGGAGCATTATCCTCCACGAAAATTCCTTCTCCCGCAGGAAACAAAAATCTGTATCATAGGATGGACCTGTTCAGCTAAAACTTCTCCATATTACTGTCCAGTGAACCTTCATTTCAGGATTACTATTGGGCTGGCAGGAAACCACGACACGGCTGCCCTAGCAAGCTATGACAGATCTATCTCAATGCTTGGCAGTTGGAAGGAGACAATCACCATTTTAAGCTTGTGCAGGTATCATCCAAATATGCATCCGTCCTGTTGCTGGGAATATATCTTAGCATATATATTTGTCTTCTACTTATCAATCGATCAGGTTTTGTGGTTGTAGTCACGCTGTAGACGACGTTTTTCATTTACAGATGTTCACAAATGTCTTGGGAATTGCTCTACCGTAAATATTCTGTTTATGAAGGTGCCTTCTAACTGTAATGATTGACACTGGAGAATCCAGTAGCTAATTGAGCTCTGTTGTCCCTAAGGACAACATGTTTTTGAATGTTTTTTTAAATTTTTTTTTTTTTAGGCATTACTTCCGCGATAATATCCGTCGGTCTCTTTCACTCGGCTTCTCTTTCCGTCCACTATTTTGCTTTGCGAGCTTCTCTTGACGCTCTGTGTGTATGCTGTCATGTCTTTAGACACTGTACCTCTAGAAACGCTTAAAAGCTGAAATGTTTCGATCACAGTTTTTTCAGCTACTCGGCAAATACAATTTGGTCCCTTTGAAAGTTTATGAGTTCTGACATTTTTCGCGTTTGACAAAAATCCAAGACGTATACAACTTCACTACAGTTACCTGAAACTACCATGTTATATACTTTTTATATTAAAGAAAAAAAAAACTGGCATCTAAGATTATATTTTTAATGCTTATGAAGCACATCCTTAAATGTCACTTTTATTCAAAGGTGTTTCCACTATTTTGATAACGACCTGCATATATATATATATAGTTGTATATATATAAAGATGACTTTAACTATGCTTTTATTCATAGAATGTCTTTTACAACACTAGGCAATAAGAACAATGGTATGCAAAGCCATCTCACGAAACGTCGCGGTAAAGATTCGAATTGAGATATGTCATTACCATCACCTAGTCAATGTCCGTTCAAAAATTCATGAATGAATGAAAAGTATTTGAATAATCCCCCGCGGCTTAGCCTGACAGGTGACAGGTGGATTTGCGGGCAAACAAAGGAAGCGTGTAGGAGAGCCGCGCACGGTAATGATGTCAGCAGTTGGGCGTGCATTAGCTAATCAGGGTTTCTGAGTCTCTTTGTGGGGACGCTGACAACCTTCGTCTGCTCAGGTGGGAAGAGGACTTGAAGATGCTCAGGTGAATGGAGCTGCCTTGGCTCGCTTTCTTACGGCATTTGCCTTTCAACTTGAAGGTAGTCTCTGAGGAATTTACATGGATAATTTGTGTTTAAATTTGGAAATGAGTAGTGTGGTTGAAGGTGTAGTTGTTCAATTATTTTTATGCAAAAAACCCCCGAGAAATTTTAGATAAAAGAATTGTTGTTGATGTGTGTTAAACTTAATTTTTTCTATAACTGGTTTTACGTGGAAATTGTTGTTTTAGAATACCAAGAACTTTTATCAGGGATCATTCACCATTAGAATGGCAGGATACGCAGCAGTTTCAACGTCATTGAATGTGCATTAAGAGGAAATAGGTTTATTGGTTGGTTTAGTTCCAGTAGTGAGTTTCTTTCCAAACTCAATATGCACCGCGACGTAAGATGACGTTTTGAAATTTTGTTTGACGATGAAACTTCTTTCCTCAACAGAACGGAAAAAATTGTGTTTTATACGCTTGCTAGCAGAATTAAAATTAATACTATGTTATCTATAGAGAATGATTGAATTACATGCCCACCAGTAATACTAGTATGCTAGTATTATAGGCACACAATTGTAGTGACACAATTTGGACTACGCTGCATCTACATTGTGCCACTGCACTCTTAGAGGGTTACTTTCAAGGGTGCTCATCTGTGACGTGCTAAATTTTCACCTCGAGGCCAATGGAAAAATATTCCGGTGTACAGATTTATCGAACTCATGTCTGCCATAAAGACATAAGACATAAAGTGACATATTTATTAAGGAGTATTAGCACAGTACCACGTGTGAGGCTAAAACATGCATCACGGTAAAAAGTGAAATTACAAGCTTAATCATTATGGTATGATAGTGTAAAAAGTTTTTTTTTCTTTCTAATACAGCTGGCAAACACTTAGACAGCTTGGTCTTGGATGCCTTCAGACAAGCGCTGCACAGACGTTACTCACTTTGCATTACCCAGGGGGTGCGTGTAACTTGAAGATAAGCCACGGACGCGGAGTAACAATGCCCCCGCAACGCTCCTATTAGACCGGGACCTACATTTTAAAATGGATTCCGAACTACTACAAACATCCATGGGATTACGAAAAGTGGTACCGAGCGCCAGAGCGCTAGCCACTCGGCCATTCAGGCCCATAGTGTAAAAAGTATAATTGAAGAAAATTAAAGAGAAAAAGAAATTATGAACATAAATATAATTACTGTATTATCTGAATACAAGGAATTTAAGTTAAGAATTAAAAAGCGAATGATTTTATTATATCGGTAGAAGACAGATTTTAATAAATTCTAAAAAAATAAAATGACATTGAATATTATTGTAGTATAAAGAACAAAAAAGTTAAGTCAATTTTATAAAAACAATTATGCCTAATTTTTCTCTTGAATAAAAAATATATAACATAACAGATATGCAGATAAATAATATAATAAATACTAATTTATGATTCATTATATTATTTAGGTTGGTAGCAATATGTATAAATCATGTTGGTAGTCCAAATGCCTGTTTTCCTCTGTCATACTATTATTTGTAATTATTTGAATAAGAAATTATTGAGAATTATTTGAATTATTATAATTATTTGAGAAGAAATTATTTTGAAGGAGAAGAAAAGCTGTAGATGTGATATAAATAAACAGAAAGAGAAACAATCAAAATTTAAGAGGAGATTAATGTTTTATTCAGGATGTATAACTACATATAGCAAATCAGTCAATGTGGTTTTGGTTCATATCTGGCTGTTATGAAAGCTTTTTATCCAGAGTGGCAGTAATTCATAGAAATGACGAATGCCCCCTGCGAGGATTTCTTGCAATGAAACGTTATGATTGTCATGTGCGGTTGGGAATTAACCTGTTGAAATATAAGACCTGGATAGGGAAAGGAAGGGCAAAACAAGAGGTCATAGAATATCTTCGATGCTGTCACTGTTTCATGGATTGCAATCGGAAGGATATGGCAATCAAATAAAAAGTTTGCTCAAGACTATCACTCCCGGATGTTGGAACTGTTATGGTAAACTTATTGCAAACACATTATGTCGGTGTGCACAGGTGGGGAGTAGTCGGTAGTAGTTGGTGTGAATTTAGATCCTGATTTGCCTGTACGTGATCCTGTTGGTCACTGGTTTCATATCCAATCATTAATGATGATGAATCGAGCTGTAAAGCTGTTAATTTTAACCTGAAGCAAATTGGCTTTACCAGTTAAACAATAAGTTTACCATGTGCTTTGGTGAACTTATTTACGCGGAGACAAGCCATGTAACCCTAAATCATATTCTTTTAATGGTTCCTGTGAAATGGGCGATAGATGCTTCATGCAATTGAAGCAAGTTGGAACTTATCATTTGAGTGGTAATGTCGCCTTTGCATCACACTGAAAATAACAAAAGAAGTCCGTTAGTTAAGGTTTTGATGATTGTCCTAACAATCACTTTGTCCAAACGTTTTGTAGTCTCTCTAGGTGAAGTGCTGCCTTTTTTAACTGTTTTCTGCAGTTTCAATCCTTAATGCCAACGTTATCGAATTTTACATAATTATCGTAGGCCCTCTCTTATATGGAGAAATATTATGAACGTCCCGTAAGTGAGACATTCTTCTTCACTGGCGCAACAACCCTAAGGTAGGTCAAAGCCATCTGCCTACTAGCAGCCTTGAGACAGGAGATGTTTTCTTTTTAAAAGGTAGGGTTGCCAACCAGACGTTCAACAGTCATATTAGACAGGGACCTACAATTTAAAGTGGATACCAAACCACTACAATCATCCATGGTATTGCCGGAATCGAATTGGAAACCTGTGGCACCGAGCTCTAGTTACTCGACTATAGTATTATATTAAATAAAGACATTATAGGTATTATATTGTGTATAGATATTATACTGTACTTATTGATACATGCACTTTTGAAGTTTAACTGCAATTTTGGGGTTTATATATATAAAAAAATTATGTATTAAAAAATATATTCTCAGAAAAAATTGCACCTTTAAGTGTAATAGTTTTTAAGTTTTAGATAATATAAACAAATCCGTTCGACTATAGTAAGAAAATAGAAAAAATTAATTCCTATATCTAAAGATTGATGTAATAACCTTACTGTAATATACTGTAAGTTATATAAAGAGATCGAAAGAGTATTAACATAGATTTATTTCATCATTATTAAAAGTTTTCTTAAGTGTGTTAATAAATCTTTAAACTTATCCACTTATTTCTTATAACTAATGCTATATTTTTTATAACAGTAAAATCGCTCTATTTTATTCCCCCACGTCGAGAATTTTATTTCATACAGCAACATAGCTTGTGAAGTGGTGCTCAAAAAAATTTGCCACTTAATTTCTACTAAAAAGATCTTAGGAATACATAATAAAAGCAATCTTTGTTAATTAAAAAAATTTAATTATAAATTCATGCAAAAAAATTACCCAGTAATTCAAGATTCACAGAAGTTTTATTGCTTGTGGCGCCATCTGTTATCATATGTTATATCATATATTAATGTATACAATAATTATACATTATTTAATACATTCTCAAACTTTTCTGGTGACAAAGTAAATTTCTTTTTTTTTGGGATAAATTTAATTATTAGAAATAAATTTTAATTAAAATTTATTTTTATAATTTTCTTAATTGTTAAAGAAGTAAAAAATTAAAATTTGTTAGATAATTTATTTCCAAAGTTGAACAGCTTAAATGCTTTAATCGAAAAAATATATTCACTAAATAAACTGATATAAAAGTAAGAATATTATAGTGCATAAAGGAAATGCATTAACCCATCTATGAAATTTTAAAAAAATTGAAATTTTTGCTATGCTTTAATTTTTAAAATTAAAATACGATGAAATATGTAAAAACTACTAAAATCAACCCTATTATACCTGAAATTTTACAAATTTATATCAATGAAATGTATTTAGCTTAAATCTAGAGAATTTTTTTGTATTTTTATTATTATTAATATTATTATTCTATTTTATTTTATAATTTATTTTTTTCAAAATTCCTTTTTAAGTTAAAGGTTTTTTAATATTCATATTTTTATATTATTATTCATTTTGTGATAGTTTTTACTGTAAAAGTTATGGAAGACACTTCCTAAACCTTTGTTTTCAATATAAAAATTTACTCATTAATTCATTCATTTGATGAAAAAGTAATAAATGACAAAATATAATTTAATTGTGATTTTGTAAAAAAAAACAAATAAGAAAGAAAATATTATACTTCAATTAGAAATATTGTACTTGTATTGTGTTCTTTTTTAAAAATTTGTAGTTTTTAATATTATTTTTTGAATTTGTAATAATGTGTGAATTTTATTTTTCTCCCTTTGTTTTCCAATAATTTTATTTCATAATAATTTTTAATATATTTTTTTAACGTTTTGTATTATTTATTTACATTAGCTATTTTAATTGAATTTAGTAAAGAAATCACTAAAATATTTTTGCATATGCCATACATATTTATTAATATTTTTGTAATTAGTTAAATAATTTAATGTTTTTTTTTTTTAAATAAAATGGAACTTAATATTTGAACTCTAATTTTCTTTACTAGATGGCAGCACATTCAATATTGTTTGGTTTAAAGAAAGTTTTTTAAATTATCAATAGATGGCGATACCAAAAGTTTAAAATGTTGACAATCTTATTACTAGTTCTAAATAATGTGGTCAGAACTTATCAGAATAGAAAATAAAATAAAACATAAATTTCGCGTGGAAAATTCTTTATGAAACAAATAAAAGCATAAATAAGAAAGATTTTAATATTTTAATATATTTTTTTTCAAGAAATTGTCATTATATTTTTTTTTTCTCATTCTCGTAAGTAGGTTGTACAATTAAACTATTTTTATATTTTCTAAAAGAAAACTGTTTTAATTTCCGTATTTCAACCATCATAAAAAATCTGTTTTCCTCAATCCCGTAAATCGAATCAATTTTAAATCAATCCTTCTCAACATCCTTTAAAATATAATGCTTGTCATCAAAAACATGATACATTTTTATGGTTTAAAATTTTTATTTAATTAATATGAACAATCATTTCAGAATTAATTGCAAATTAAATTCTAAAGAATTTTTTTTTTTTTTTTTTTTTTGAAAAAATGAAATGTATTACGGCGAAACTTATTTTTCAAAAGGAAACCCTCAATTTTCCAATTCAAATAATACAAAAAAATTCATTCCAATTACTACATTAAAAATGAGAATAAATAAATAAAAATAGTATTTTATGAGATGAAAATATTCTCTTCTGTCTCATCCAATTCGGGTGGTATTATTTATTTTTCACTTAATTTTTGATATCATAATTTTGACCAACTCGAGGATCACTGACAGATAGATAACGTGTAATAAGGTCTGAGGTTTGAATCTGCGGGTGTCTTTGTTGTGTCTTGTCGATATGGGTGTCAATATGAATTTATAAATATTTTTTGAATTAAGGTAAAACCATCGAGTGAGTATTTTTGCTCGCCCATTTTTTCACACCAATAAGATAGCTCAATTTAATGTTCGATCCGCCAACCTGAGGAAAAGCACTTGGACTTCTCACCTAGTAAAACAACTTACTTTATTGTGATATAGACTCTGCCCTTTCTTTCCTTTCTTCTTTAAGGGATGGTACAAGCGGTTTATTCTCAAAATAAAAGATTATCGAATTACGGAACTTACGTGTTCAAACCTTGAGCGATCGAGTGATTATCAAGATTTGACGTATCGAACGCAAGTTTTGTTACATAGCTTTCATTTAATGAGATAAACTGAGGAGATAAAGGTATTCTCGATTTCAAAGCAAGCGAGACATCTTGCAGAAATTAAGAGCCTGGCACGTGTATGTAGAAATATTGATAATTGGTAACTTTGTTTTCAGTTACAAATTTCTGTTACTTATTAGTTTACTTTTGTAACGATGTATATCCTTTCATATAATGGTAAGATATTAATGCTTTTTTTTTTTTTTTTTTTTTCATTTTAAGGTATTATTGTTAGACTTTTTATTAATGTTTTCCATTTATTTCATTTCATTTTCATTAAATATTACCACGTATGCGTAATTGGTCTATGAAATGCAATAAACCGGTGGTTCTCAATTTGTGAGGTATGACCTTCAATGTGGAGCGCGAATGGGTTGAAGGAATGATGCTAAATTTTTACTACAAAAAACCAAAAATATTTTAATCAAGTAAAAAAAAAATTTGTTTTTAAAATAAGTAAAATTGAGCACAAGCTTAAGTTATCAATTTCAAAATTATTAAAAGTTATTTTTCATCCTAAGCGAGTGTATGCCAGAAACATAATTCATAGTTCGAACGCTTTGACTTATAAAATGAGTCCCAAAAGTGAAGAACTTAGGATACAGCATCGTCTTTTAAAGACATAAAATGCCAAAGGTGGTATGACATTTAATGTGATACCACCTTTAGTGTGCAACATGCTGTACGATGGTTACATATTATTTCTCTTTTTAAAGGGAAAAGACAAAGGTTAAAATAATGGCCTAATTTGTTGGCAACCTCACAAAAAGAAGATCCACAATGACAATATAAACCTTATCAAGGATGCTTGCCGGAGCTCTTTTGCGTGTGAGTTGGGGGTCCATTAGGTTAAATGTTATAAAACTGTGTGAAAAAAAAGATAACGCTGCTAAAAAAAGAAGGTAAAAGGTAATAGAGAGGTAGAAGAGGTAGAAAAGAAAATATACTAGACTTATTACATTCATGTCCATAAATTAAGGATAATTCTGAATCACATAGAAATTGAACTCTAAAATAAAAATTTCACCAGTAGAATTATCACACGCATCTTGAAGAAGAATATGCAAATTACAGGAAACCACCAGATGGCGCGGATAGTACGTCACAATGACGAGAGTGTAAGACAGAGGTATATAAGGAATGGTGGCAAAGAAGTAAAATTGTTCACAAGCGCTTTAAAAGCATTTCAGTGCAATAACCGCATAGTTATGGCACAAAGGAAGCATTTGGATGATTTTTTACGTGGTAGAATTATCGGACGACTGGAATGTGGACGTACCCAGCTGGAAGTATCCGAGGAACTTGGAATCGCCCAGAGTGTCATCTCCAGGCTTTGGCAACGATTCCAAGATGATGGTAATGTGAGTAGATGTTACAACACAGGTCGCCCCCGAGTTACAACGCTGAATGAGGACCGGTATTTAGCAGTTACTGCCAAAAGAAACAAACGGAGCACAGCATCAGACCTGTCTCGTCAGCTCTCTTCAGCTACCGGTACGACAGTTTCAAGGCAGACCGTGTACAGACGCTTAGGGCACATTGGTCTATATGATCGTGGGCCTGTCAGATGTGTTCCACTTACCGCAACTCACTGTCGCCTGCGATTAACCTGGAGTAGAGAGCATGCATTGTGGACATCGCAACAGTGGTCTTGTGTGATGTTTTCCGACGAGTCCAGGTTTAGTTTGCAGTCTGATTCTCGCCGGACTTTCATATGGAGAGCGTCAGGTACCCGTTACCACCAAGAGAACACCATTGAACGACACCGTTACGGTGGTGCAGGATGGCTCGTTTGGGGAGTAATTATTCTTGGTTCCAGAACTGACCTGCATGTTCAGAGTGTAACGATGACAGGCCCCATCTATCGGGATGTCATTCTGGAACAACATGTACGTTTGTTTCGGGGCGCCATGGGTGCTGAATTTCTGTTTATGGATGACAACGCCCGTCCTCACCGTGAAAACGTTGTAGACGAATGCCTTCAATTGGAGGATATCACCCGTATGGATTGGCCAGCATACTCACCGGGCTTTAATCTAATAGAGCATGTGTGGGATATGCTTGGCCGACGAATTGCAGCCCGTCAACCCCCTCCCATCTGTCAACCGGAACTTCGGAGGGCATTGCTTGATGAGCGGTGTAATATTCCCCAAGATCAGATTGATAATTTGATACTCAGCATACCTAGGCGTTGTAAGGCCAGTATTGCATCGTCCGGGAGGTTCGGTTAATACTCCATATTAACCATCATACTAACCATGTTATACTGTTTTTTTTAAATAGGTTCTTTTTTTAATCTTTTTTGCTCTTTACCTTTTGTTTAATAAATAGACTTTACAAATAAGTCAATTTTGTTTTGCTTCTGTCTCTTTCTTTGCCTGAACTTCATTATCCATAATTTATGGACATGAGTGTAGAAAAGGTATTAGAAATTAAATTTTACAAAGGAAAGATGCCCCGTGTAGACAAAAATGTTTTGAGAATCACTGTGCTAAATTTGTGGAAACTTTACAACAACAAAGAAACAACAAGTCGAGTCGTGGCAACGTGTGAAGCTGGTGAGCATTAGGGCTGAGGTTCAATCCGCTGGCGATATTGTTATAGACACTATTTAAAAAACGTGGAGAATCGGTGATATTTGTGATGTTCCGCGTCTTGCCTCGTGAGTCGGACTACCTGGTGGGAGCTTTCAGAGTTTCTCCCATACGATTCGAGAATTCGTTGCAGTCCACCCCCCTCCCTAAGAATCCTCCCGGAAGGCATTGCCCTTCTTCTTCAGCGACACGAAGCAATGTCAGACTTCTACCTAAGCGTTCTCCATCCCAACAGAAGCTGTCCTCTTTCCCTTCATCCATGAGTAAATTACTCATGAGAGGATCATCCCGCACTGCAGCACACTGAGGATTAGACATATAATCATGCAGGCAGCTCGAAACTGTTATTAAGTGATCTTACATAAACTTTAATCATTTTTTATTATTAAAAGTTTTTAATTTAAAAAAAAAATGCTTAAAAACAATAAAAAATTGATTTTTTTACAAAAATATTGTCTGTTTTTTTGAAGAAATTTTTATATTTTTAAAAAAACTAATCATTTTTGTTTCATCTCTCTCTACTTTATTGCGCATGCTTGCATACTCTATTAATGAGACGCATCTGATTGCGTAACCGTTGGATTGGAAACTGATGTTCTCAGTTTTAAATCTTGTTTTTGAAAAGCACAAAACAGATTCATCTAAAATTAAAAAAATTAGTTTCTCATTTTGTTGTTAATATATTTAGATAAAATTTCAGTGATTTCATTTCTGCAGTGACACATGATTTGATTCCTTCGTATTTGGTTTTACAAATGCGTATATTATTACATTTCTTTGTACTGTTTCCTGCTACTGATTTTTATTTTTTCTGATTTCATAACGATTATAAATTCAACACATTTTTTATTAATCAAATATTACTCTAATGTTCAATTGTATAACCTTTAAAGATACATAGAACCTTAAATACATGCATATTCTAAACTTAAAAAATGACTTATAAATGAATTATGAAATTTGAATATGGAAATTTTAAATATTCGTAACATTTTGTTCTTAGAAATTATAATAAATCAAGAATTTTTCACTTATTTAAAAAGTATTAAATTATATATTTAGTTTTAGTATACATAAAGAAATAAATGGGGTTTTATTTTCTTTTTCAATTCCTTCTATTAGCTCATACTCTCCCTATATATATCAAATTTTCAATCGTTCATAAAATACTTTGTATTCATCCACTCAAGTTCAAATACATTTTCTGAAACTTGTAGTGGATGGCACTTGATGTTAATCCAGTTTTTTCAAATATTAATTCATTCATTAAATTTAATTCATTAATTTTTTTTTTTTAGATTTAAATTGCATATATCTACCAATAGATGGCGCCAGATAAACTTAAAAAAATGAATAGAAATTATTTATAAAGGACTTTCTGCATTACAGTGAAAAAAAAGTAGGAATTGATTTAAAAATTTTTTTTATTTTTTTTATTTTTTTTTATATTACTTGTTTGAGTATTAAATCCTTTTAAATCTATCGATTATACATATTTTATGTAATATTTAAAACTATATTTCACTTCTTATCATGAATAGTTAATTATAAAATAAATAATTTGGAGCTAAACGCAAGAAAGCAGAAGACCACTACACCAGTCTATCTCAAGTACGCTCCTGTAACAGTCCAGATCAATTGCTCACAGAAGTCTACGCGAAGTAGGGTTACATGACAGACATTCAACGTTGCGTGCACCCTCAACATTATTGATAAGTTTAATTCGGTATGTACATATACCAGTTGAAGTGTAAGTCAATGAAGGTCTTTACTCTAAACTGTTAGGTCCAGATTTTGTTTGCTAAGTGACGCAAGAAGATTGTTAGTCTAGCGGAAACCGGGAAATCACTATTAAGGCTCGTGCTCACCAAGGCGACAAGATGCAAGCGAAAAAATTTGACCAATCACTAGCCTCACCGCGGTCGCCTGAAACCGGTTTGCAGTTCGCCGCTTGGAGTTGCCCAACTTTCAACTCGAAGCGGTTTTTCACTAGGCGTAATGCTATTTCTGACGTTTCGCTGTGAAGGGGTCGAAAACATTTTGTCGCTTGCCTCTTGAATCTTCACGTCTCTCGCCTTGGTGGGAACGAGCCTTTATCCTGGTCATATTAATGTAAGGGGCAGATTTGAAGGTTCAGTATTTGTGTGTAGGCATTTTTCTCTTTGAATAGCCTTACTGATCTGCATAGCGTCTCAAGAAGCATCGTTACAGTTAAGATCTAGAGATGGCATACTTCATCCAATAATTTTTAAGTAAATACATTTGCTGACTCCTTCACCCTAAAAGACGATAATGTTAGGAATAATGAACAATAAATAGTCTCTCCACGAACATAATTCTCCGATAATTCACGAACATAAACCTGGAAAACACTATAATTCTAGTCATATTGTACCAGCAGATTTGGGATATCCAGTGTTTGTGTGTGTGTGGGAGGGGGGCTGATGGAAAGGGACGAGCGCCACCATCAGTGCCACAAGTATCGGGTTCGACTCCCGGCGGTGCCAAGGATGTTTGTAGCGGTTCGGAATCCATTTTAAACCGTAGGTACCGGTCTAATATGATCGTAGAGCGTTGCCCCCTCCCCCCATCGTGCGTTTATTCAATTTCTCCCCACATCATTCCCAAACTGCATAGGGGCAATTCAGCTCTAGGCACAATGATGTGGTGTGGTGTAGTAGCGTTTATGTGTAGGCATGTATCTCTGAATAGCCGTACTGACCTGCATAGCAACATAGCATAACATTCGTGAAGAAATTATTTTTCATATGATAGACCACACAGACGCTATGCAGATCAGTCGTCATTAACATTATCGTCTTTTAGGGTGAAGGAGTCAGCAAATGTATTTCTTTTATTGGGGTGATCTCTAGATCTGAACTGTAACGATGCTTCTTGAGACGCTATGCAGATCAGTAAGGCTATTTAAAGAGAAAAATGCCTACACACAGACTTCATCATCGCACAGACTTCAACACGACTGAGAATGTTTATTGTCTATTGTTCATTATTCCTAACATTATCGTCTTTTAGGGTGAAGGAGTCAGCAAATGTATTTACTTAAAAATTATTGGATGAAGTATGCCATCTCTAGATCTGAACTGTAACGATGCTTCTTGAGACGCTATGCAGATCAGTAAGGCTATTTAAAGAGAAAAATGCCTACACACAGACTTCATCATCATCGCACAGACTTCAACACGACTGAGAATGTTTGGGATTCTGTAGGGAGACGTATTGTTGCAATTAACCCACCCATTGCAAACTTTGAAGTGCCTTGAATTCGCAATGAGTCTTACTTGCAGTTAGAGCATTTCTGGAACATGTATATCGTGCTTGTATCGTTGTTAGAGGTGATCTCATTCCATACTACTGATCACACATTGAACTCAGACACTTTTTTTTTATGTGTTTTCATTTTGCATAATTTGAAGACAACAATTAAATTCATTGTTTTCTTTTGTGCATAATTTGTAACGCACTGTTTGATTAATGTTTTGTCAAATTTCATTGAATTTCAATGAATTGAAATTTTTTTTATCAGAATTTAACTGTTGTTTCACTAATTTTCGGAAAAACAGAATAATATTTAATTATTTCTGAAAGATATATTCATATATACAAAAATAATGTATAACATACGCATATTTATTTTAGTAATGCATGCATGAAATTAAATTGTGTATAATTTACATATAGAATTTTATTTATTAATTATATATTAGGGCCTGATGGCCGAGTAACTGGCGCTCGGTTCTACAGGTTTCGAGTTCGAATCCCGGTGGTTCGGAATCCACTTTAAACCGTAGGTACCGGTCTAATATGATTGTAGAGCGATGGGCGTCGGGCTGAAAACCCTACCCCGTAAAATGAAAGCATCTCCTGTCTCGAAATCTGCCAGCAGCCTATCATGGGGCTGTTGCCTCACTTATGATGATGACGAGTTATATATTATTATAAGAAAATTAATTATTTCTTATATATCAAGACCATCATATATCTGGATAAACAGAAATAGCCATGTTGAAATTTTTTAAATTAAATTTCTCTTTTATTTAAGTTCATTGCACATCGAAATATAAAGGTTGGGCAAAAATTAACAAGATAACTTAATTTGTGAAACATTAATTGTAAGTTATATAGCATTTTTTTTTGCAAAGCATTCTAGTAAGTTGGGTTTTCAAGGCCGTGTAGAAGTACTATGTAGTCCATCACTCTTTCTGTGTGAAAACATGCAACGGCGTTGAAGAAGCGAAATCTTACTGTGGTTTTTTAAAAGTCATTACTACGAAATACACAGATATTTCAGTAGAGGATACCAGAAAAGTGCTTTTTTCGAGACATGATTTATGTTGTGAAAAAAGGCCTCAAAAGTCCAAAAAGATTTACAGCAAGATGTGTAGCTGACAATTTCTAAATTAAAAGTTAAAAAATATGTCCAAACGTCCGAATTACAAATTCTCCAAGATTAAGATTTGAATCCTATGAGCCTGGAAAAGGGAGAAAAATATTGCACCAGTAAGTTAGAGCACACGAATTGGGAAGACTATATTTTGCCACAGTTATTTTTTGTGAAGATACAACATTTCATTTGAGACATGTTGAGGCTAATTGAACAGACATGGCAGTATTTGGGATTCAGACAATTCTCATCCCGCCTAACAGCATGAAAAGGATAGCCCCAAGGTGAAAGTACTTCGTGCCGTAAACTGTTCTTTCGTTTTTGGGCCATTCTTTTTTTGCTGAAAAAACTTTTTCGGGAATCGCTCATCTGGGTATGCTTCAAATTTTCTTTAAACTAACCTTGAAGGAAACATTGCATGGTAGTTTTATTCTCTAACAAGATGGTGACCTCAATAACATCCTTTCACTTTCTGACCTATGTTATAGTATTTCCGTGCTGATAGAAGAGATAGAAGCTAGTTTTGATATGTCATAGAAGAGTTATTTCATGGCTATGAAGATCATTAGATTTTTCACCCCTCTATTTCAGTTTTTCGGGAAAAAAATTCTTTCCCCAAATCCCTTTCTGAATCACAAATTAGGTGATCACTTGTTTTGATCGAAGTGAAAGTATATAATCTGATCTATTTTCATGTTTGGCTGTATAGCTACGCATAATAAACTATTCTTTTTGACTAGCATATTTATATCTATCGTGTATTAATTCTGTTTACGTAATAATAATAATGAGTTAATGACGTAGTAGTTCACTAGAGAATTCAGTACGAAATAAAATAAATACAATGCGCTACTTTGCAAAATTTATTGTTATTGTATTTTCAAAGATAATCATAAAACAAGGTAAATTTTTTAACTTTTTTCTAAATATACATTTAATACTAATATAGGTAACATATTGGTAATAAAAAAAGTTGTCCGGAAAAAAAGTAGGACAAAAATTTAATAATTTTTAAAAATTAGGGGAAAAGTCTAAGGGAAAGGCACACGCAGACAAAGAGAGAGAGAGAGAATATAAAGAGATAGTATGTAGCTTATAAAATTCCCATTCTGCAATATATTATTACAAATAAATAACTTGTGTGATTTGAAGCATTAGTTTTGGCTTACTATTTTACCTTTGATACTATATATTAAAAACGAAATTGAGAAAAATCAATTTAAAGATTTTGTATTAGTTAAAACTTTTACAGAAACTTGTTTTAAGATTATCAAAATTAAATTCACATATATTTTTAAGAAAATGAACGATAAACATTGTTGGAAAGGCAAAATTTGACACATGAAAATTGATTCTATATAATTTAAAACGAACAAAACAAGTCACTACTTAATTGCATTGAGTAAAATTAAAATAACTAAATGGCATATTACTGTTCGACAAGAACATTTTTTAAAAGAAGACCATAGATCGTCCGAACTTTCTATTTAAGTAAACAACTAAGTAAGAGATACAGTTATGATTATTGAGAATGTTCTTGTTCTACTGCTATTGCTGAGTCAAGATTCTTAACTTCAGTTTCGATTTTGAAAATCAGTTAATTTCAGTTTCTTAAATGTTCATTTAATGCTGCGTCCAGAATTGAAACATTTGCCCGAACGTTCATCATTCATCAGGGGTCGTAGTCTGAACTCGAAAAACAATCCACATTTTCTCTCCTTTAAAAGAGCTACCAGTCCTTTTTTGTAGATTGCAAATCCTTTGAGAATTGACCAAAAACAGACATCAGACCAAGCGGAATATCTGTTTCCCAGATATTCTGCTTGGTTTTATATGCAAGATATTTTACATGCTTGTTGGCGCAGCAACTAGCATGTAAAAGAGCATGCATTTCGATTTCCATCCAAATTGCATAAAAAACCGGTTTAGAAATAAGATGCTCAAAACTTTCGCAGAAGCACTGCTTTGGAATTGACAGAAAGACAAAATATTTGCCCAGCCAGAGAGTAATTTGACTTAGCCAGAGCAGCCAGATACCATTCCAAATTCCTAATTTGACCAAAATATAAAAACCGATATTTTGAATGGTCTATTAAAAAAAAAAAAAAAAAGTTGAAGGTGTAATTGAATATCCTCCTGTTTAATTCTCTGTTTACAGTAAAACAATTAAGATACCTATCGCATATTTCGCAAAGCAGTAAATCACTGACGACTCTTTTTTTGTGAGAGCAATTTTTTTCCGGATGCCCGATTAAAAGCTCTTTCCCATCTCTCTAGATGAATGATGCATTTCAGCATTCTTTCTGCTGCAAAAAAGCTCCAGATTAATGGACAAAAATCTCCAAAGTGCAGATAAAGCCTCTATTATCAGATAACCTTCTAGCCTCAGCAATCTGTCAGCGAGCTCCGATTTTTGGCTGAAGATCAGCGAAACTTCCACATTAATTCGGGGGGATGGTTTTCCGCGAGATGGAAATTACGAGCGACGTGTCATCATGCCCCACTGGTACACCCCTGCCTCACCCCCAGCAAAAAAATCGTTTGCGGGTTGTCATCGCGCGGTTGCGTCACCGGGGCACAGCCACTGGGGACACTAGATACGGTTGATGTTCAACAGCATACCACCGTAATTGGTTCTGAATGGCCGCAGCAGAATAAACTGTCAGAGAATTTCTGACTGTCCTGATTTTCGGTGAAAAGTCTCCCCTTTATATATTTATATATATTTTTTTTAAAAAAATGTGCGTGTGTGTACGTAATAATTAATGTTGTCATTTTGTATGTGGATGTAGTGTGGGGATAATAGAAACAAACTTTTCAGTGATAAAAGGTCATTTTTTTTTTCTTCTTTCAGATAGAATGGAAACATTTGGAAAATATTTCTACATTGACTAAATTTAAGCTAATAATGTCTGTACAGATAAAGTCCACATAACACATTTCGTTTTAACCAAAGAATGAAGGGTTATGTGAAACAATGTATTAATAGAGCAGGTTTATGATATAAAAACAGAGAGCATTAAAAAAATTGCAAAAATTTGAAAACTTTTATTAAAACAATAATTTACTGAGGTGCTCAGATATTAAAATTACTCACAAATCACCAGTTTTTTTACTGTCGATCATCGACAGTCATCGTGTTTCATTTATTTATGCCACGACGGTTGACAGAGTGGTGGCATTGATTTCAAAGGAAGTTTTTGTAATAAACTGTCCCGCATTTGAGTGTCGTATGGGAGAAAACACAAAAACTTCTCAACAACAATTAGACTAACAAGATTCTTGACTCATGTTATTATAAACGCCATCGAATTTTCCGCTTCTTAAGTGACTGCAACGAATGTCATCAGGGGATTGGTGCACGCTAACTGCGAACATTTATTTTTATTTTTGGTAAAACACTTTTATCTTATGAGCTTTCTTCAGTTATATCTTAAGTTCTAATTTTTGTGCAAATAACTATACTTTTTCTATATTTGCTTTTTATTTGTGTTGTTTGTTCTGATTATGAATGACTGTTCTGCAGCACGAAGGCTGCATGATGGCCAACTGGCAAGCGCTCTGGAATATGGAACAATAGGCTTCAGTGTTCGAATCCTGGCTGTAACATGGATGCTTGTTAGTGGTTCGGAATCCACGTTAACTGTAAAAGTTAGCTCAATGTGTACAAAAAAGGACCCGCAGAGCACAAACCATACAAACCTGCAGCGCAGGACGGACAACCCGTGAGTAGTTACTCATGGATGTTGGGAAAGGGGGCAGCTTCTGTTGTCATGGAGAACCTGTAGGTAAAAGTTTGAGTTGGTTCCCAGTCACTGAAGAAGGAAGGTAGGGCCTTCCGGGAAGACTATTAGGGATAATTCTCATATGAGTATCGTATGGGAGAAAATCCGGAAAACTCCCACCATATAGTGTGACTCACGAGGCAAGATACTGAACATCACAAACGCTATCGAGTCTCGACATTTTTGAAACAATGTCTACAACAATGCCGACATCAGATAGAACCTTAGAGTATTGCTCTCCAGCGGTGCACGTTACGTTACCACTGCGCCACGAGTCTGGCTTTTATCTATGCAATTATGGCTGGAATGAATTATTGGGCGATATGCTTGGTTACTGAATTAATGGAGTTTTATTCGAGACCTGATAAATAATTCTTAAGCCGAAACGAAATCTTGCATGTATCTGCCTATAATGAACATGAAAAATTCGCAGGCCACAAAAGTGCGAACAACCTCTGTAGGCACCAACCTTGGGCTGCTTGTGTGGAGATGTTTTTTTAAATCATAAAATAACCAATATCTGCCAATACCTGAACCAAGACAGAATACGTTTCATTGTCACCAAAAACTCTAAAAACTAATAACCCGCAATAACCATTACCAAAAAAAAAAAAAAAAAAAAAAGCTGACATGTTCGAAAATCCTTCATGACTTATATAAATTGGAAGAGGAAAGCATACACATGAAATCAAAAGAAAGGTATTGATTTAAACACTGGCATATTTTATTTATATAAAATTTAGGCAAAATAGTAAATCATGGTAAATACTTTTCTCAATTTTTAAATTATTTCTCATAAAATATCATCATTTTCATACAGCACTTGTTTCAAATTGCGATGGCTAAAAATTAGCTGTAATTTAAATAACTCTTTGGAAAACACTTTCATCTGCTACGTATATTCCGTGCCTTTATAGTGGAAAAATACCTGGTATTACAAAACAACAACTGTCTAAGTGAATAAGTATTAAAAAGAAGAAAACGGTAAAGCTTTTAAATATATTTAATAATACGCGAACAGAATGAATTTGAAATAATGAAATCAC
Source organism: Caerostris darwini (assembly GCA_021605075.1). NCBI lineage: Eukaryota > Metazoa > Arthropoda > Arachnida > Araneae > Araneidae > Caerostris > Caerostris darwini. The sequence continues at coordinate 384,708 of BPLQ01004710.1, forward strand.
TATTTTTAATCTAACATGATATGTTCTCTGGCCCTTTATAAGATACTGTTTGTTCTTAAAAGTTCCAATTATGTCCCTTACCATATTAACTTTTTCTACAGAAAAGCTTGTATTATACACTCATGTCCATAAATTAAGGATAATGAAGTTCAGGTAAAGAAAGAGACAGAAGCAAAACAAATTTGACTTATTTGTAAAGTCTATTTATTAAACAAAAGGTAAAGAGCAAAAAAGATGCTATATGTTTGACATAATTAAGAAAAATTGCGATTTTTACTCCCTAGAGCAAATTTCAGAAAAGAACCTATTTACAAAAAACAGTATAACATGGTTAGTATGATGGTTAATATGGAGTATGTCTCCCGGACGATGCAATACAGGCCTTACAACGCCTAGGCATGCTGAGTAGCAAATTATCAATCTGATCTTGGGGAATATTACACCACTCATCAAGCAATGCCCTCCGAAGTTCCGGTTGACGGGCTGCAATTCGTCGCCCAAGCATATCCCACACATGCTCTATTGGATTCAAATCCGGTGAGTATGCTGACCAATCCATACGGGTGATATCCTCCGATTGAAGGCATTCGTCTACAATGTTTGCACGGTGAGGACGGGCGTTGTCATCCATAAATAGAAATTCAGCACCCATGGCGCCCCGAAACAAACGTACATGTTGTTCCAGAATGACATCCCGATAGATGTGGCCTGTCATCGTTACACTCTGAACATGCAGGTCAGTTCTGGAACCAAGAATAATTCCTCCCCAAACGGGCCATCCTGCTCCACCGTAACGGTGTCGTTCAATGGTGTTCTCTTGGTGGTAACAGGTACCTGGCGCTCTCCATATGAAAGTCCGGCGAGAATCAGACTGCAAACTAAACCTGGACTCGTCGGAAAACAACACACAACACCACTGTTGCGGTGTCCACAATGCATGCTGTCTACTCCAGGTTAATCGCAGGCGACAGTGAGTTGCGGTAAGTGGAACACATCTGACAGGCCTACGAGCATATAGACCAATGTGCCCTAAGCGTCTGTACACGGTCTGCCTTGAAACTGTCGTACCGGTAGCTGAAGAGAGCTGACGAGACAGGTCTGATGCTGTGCTCCGTCTGTTTGTTTTGGCAGTAACTGCTAAATACCGGTCCTCATTCGGCGTTGTAACTCGGGAGCGACCTGTGCTGTAACATCTACTCACATTACCATCATCTTGGAATCGTTGCCAAAGCCTGAAGATGACACTCTGGGAGATTCCAAGTTCCTCGGATACTTCCAGCTGGGTACGTCCACATTCCAGTCGTCCGATAATTCTACCACGTAAAAAATCATCCAAATGCTTCCTTTGTGCCATAACTATGCGGCTATTGCACTGAAAGGCTTTTAAAGCGCTCGTGAACAATTTTACTTCTTTGCCACCATTCCTCATATACCCCTCTCTTACACTCTCGTCATTGTGACGTACTATCCGTGCCATCTGGTGGTTTCCGGCAATTTGCATATTCTTCTTCAAGATGTGTGTGATAATTCCACAGGTGAAATTTTTATTTTAGAGTTCAATTTCTGTGTGATTCTGAATTATCCTGAATTTATGGACATGAGTGTAGAATAAGTTTACACCATGTTAAAATGAAACGGTGCTGTAGAATTGCCATTTACAGAGATATCTCTCCAGTCCTCGAACCTTGTTACATCAAAAAATTTTAGGTAGAAATACTTTATTATATGAAAGTTCACTTCGGAGTGAAATAGTTTTAAGCGGTTGACTTGCTTCCGGAAGTTGCAGTTTGAACTTGAAGAACCAACTTCGTTATATCTTTTTACGAGCGAGCCTTTTGTCTTTTGAAAGGATGCAAATCCCTTTGAAACGGTACCAAAAATCGACACCGGGTAATGTAATAATTCTACTTGTCAATAGCTGGCAAACGAAATCGCATGAATTTCGATTTCCATTCAAACTGCAGTACACCGATTTGATGAGTGGTGCTCAAAACTTTCGCTCTCGAATCTGAAAACAGCCCATATGAATATTTTTTATCTAACATAAGTGATATTTGGAAGTTATTTTAATAGTTCTATGCAATGTTTTTAAATACATTTTTCTTAACAAGAGCAAACATTATTACGCTAGCTCACGTTCCTTCCTTCAGTGCTTTGTTGAACTAAGTTATAAAAGTTTTAATCCAATCATAATTAATAAACAGTTATTTAAATTCTTTCAATTAAAAATAATTATGTACCTGTGAATTTATCGAAGATTATTGTTAATTTCAGATATGAAATAATTATTTCCAATCTTATTTGTAATTTAATTATTTTGTATCAAAATTTAAAATTATGGCATCATGAATTGAATGGCTTATTGTCTCAAATTAAAAGCCAAAATTAAATATAAGAGTAACCATACTTTTGAAATTGTTTACGTTATGTAATATCAGATAAGGTCTTCCTAAATGTTGTTAGAATTTTTTTTTTCATAACTTTTACTGTAATTTAGTTGCTAGACAAAACAAAGAAAACATTCTCACATAAGTATGAATGCTTCGAATATTATCTTCAATACTTTTTGAATTTATATCAAAGATTCCTTGTCGATGAGTATCTAAATGCCAATAAAGAGTTTCTTTGAATTTGGTTCTTAATACAGTATCAAAATGAAGATCAATAGCCATATTCAGTCACGCGAGTGCATAAAAAAAAAAAAAAAAAACTGCTACAAGTGATAACTATTTTTCAATTCCTTCTATTAGCTCACACTCTCCCTATATATATCTTGTTCAAATTTTCAATCGTTCATAAAATACTTCTTATTTATCCACTCAAGTTCAAATGCATTTTTTTTAACTTGTAGTGGATGACACTTGATGTTAATACAGTTTTTTTCAAATATTAACTCAGTAATTAAATTTAATTAATTAATTTTAGTTTTTTTTTAGATTTAAGTTACATATATCTATCAATAGATGGCGCCAGATAAACTTTAAAATATGAATGAAAATTATTTATAAAGAACTTTCTTCAATCTAGTGAAAAAAAAGAAGGAATTGACTAAAAAAAAATTTTTTTTATATTACTTGTTTTATCTGATGATGACTATTTATTTCAGAAATCACATTCATTAAAATCTCTATTCATTTCACACATTTTTAATTTAATTTGGACTGGATATTAATGGATTATAATATTATAACATCCGATCTGAAACTAACAGTAGACTGTTTTATGGCAAACAAAAACTGTTTTGACTTGAGAAATCAGTTTAAATTAAGTTGTATTGACATAAATGCAGAGATTAATCATTATAAGCTTTAATAAGACCTATCACTAATATTCATTTTGTGAATATGAAATAAATAAATATTTTTTTAATATTTCAAACATAACTTCTTGCAAAATAAAAACAAATATTAGATAATATTGATGTAGCCAAAGATAACTAATGAAATATGAAATTAACGGTAGACTGACTAGGACAAACAAAAACTGTTTTGGTTTGAGAAATCAGTTTAAAATCAAGATTGGCATTCATGCATAGTATTGACACTCATGCATAGATTAGTCTTTATAAGCTTTAATAAAACCTATTATTCATAACCCTATCAAAACCTATCAATAATGTTCATTTAGTGAATGTGAAGCAAATAAATATTTTTTTAATATTCGAAAGAAAAATTTCAAACATAACTTCTTGTAAAATAAAAACAAATAAAATCATGAGGATTTATCATAAACACGAACTTTACAATAAATACAAACAACCGAATGTAATCAGAATTATTAAAGTATTTGCATCACAAGACAGTCATCACCAATAAGAGAGCATTTTAACAGACGGAGAAGCTTACAATGAAAAGAAAATTTTTCACTGGAATGTTGAATTCTATTGAGAAATATCTTAAAATAATTGGAATCAATCAATAAATGGGTAATTATTGCGTTTAATACAGAAATGCGAAAAAGTATGTTAATTTTGCCATGCTATTTTTACTTCAAATAATCACATACAGAAGTTAAAAAACGTTTATATGTTGATGAATAATGCAAATTAGGTCATAAAAATTTGTGTTTCTAATGTGTTAGCTTGAATCTAAGGTCTAGATCAATATTATTTTACGTTTATTTATTGTTTATTTTCAGAGAGGAGTGAAATTCTGTTGGTAATCCACGATGTCAGTTATCGGTGAATGTTTACGAAGAATTTTCAAAAATACACTATTTTAAAATTCCATTTAACAAAATAGCTATTGTTGTTGATGAATAATGCTGTAAAATACACATTACAATTTGGATACTTGAGTCACGTATATTAACAGGAGTACAATTATCAAATGCATTTACGCTACTGGGCAAATGACTGTCTAATTGACATTACATCAGTGTCCTATTGTCTTGGATGCCTTCAAATACGTTTTTGCTACTTCAAACATAACTTTTAATACGGCTTGATAAACATTAGTCAGACTTTGCACCAGGAAAATCAACTGTAGAGAAGTGGTTTGCTAAATTTAAACGAGGCGACAAGAGCACCGAGGACGATACACGCAGTGGACGCCCCAAAGAGGCAGTTACCGACGAAAACATAAAAAAGTCCACAAAATAACTTCTGATGACCGTAAAGTGAAGATGATTGAGATAGCTGAGACCCTAAAGATATCAAAGGAACGTGTTGGGCATATCGTGAATGAATATTTGGATATGCGAAAGCTCTGTTCAAAGTGGGTGCCGCGCGAGCTCACAATCGACCCAAAACAACAACGAATTGATGATTCTAAGCAGTGTTTGGAGCTGTTCAATCGTAATAAACCCGAATTTTTAACTCGATATGTGACAATGGATGAAACACGGCTCCATCATTTCACACCGTAGTCCAATCGACAGTCTGAAAGTCCAAACTGAAGCCTATTTTGAGGCTAAAGACAAATCGTACTATAAAAAATGGTATCGAAAAATTGTAAGACCGCTATAATCGTTGTATCGCCCTCGAAGGCAACTATATTGAATAATAAAATCAAATTCTATAAAAAAAAAAAAAAAAAAGAATTTTTCTATGCTATCCTACGAACATTTCAGCCTACCTGGTATGATTCTTGCGTTCCCATGTTTCCAGGTTATTGAGAATGTCAAATTAAGCTTTGTGAGAGCTGTTTTGGTGATCCGTATGTATTCTGTTGAAATGGAAGTCCGGGGTGCCATAAATAGAGGGGCAACATAACGGGATTATAACTAACAATTTTAGGTCCATTGCTGCCATATTGATTTTGCTTCTGCCATGATTCAACCATTCAGGCTAATATGATTGAATAATGGCATCGTTCCTTGCAAAAGTAGATAGATATTTCGGATTCAACACCCTGCTTTTTTAAATCGAAATGTAAGTTCTCTCTAAAATATATGAAATATTGTATTTGAACCCAAATGAAAGGTAGTCTAATACTTATAGATGGAAAAGGTAACTGTTACAGTCAGGATGTAGTGGTTAAAATGAAGAAATTATTCAGAGTTGTATGCTATTAATAAAGTTGAGCTATCTACAAAAACAATGAATGCAGAAATAAAATGAGGAATAACAAGGATTTACACACTACATTCCGAAGGCGACATGCCTCACGAAATATCCATTTTACAATTTTTAAAAAAAAATTATCCATTTTATAAATTTTTTTAGATTTCTATGAAAGACTAAAACAAGGAACCTGATCAAGCTTTAATTTAAATAAAAAAAGTAAATATTTACATATAAGAAAAATATTTTATTTAATGCTTTGTTTTTTATGGCAGCTTAGGACATCAAATCTTTTTGACAATAACGGGCTAGCCTGAATGCAGGATGCCTACCTGCATATTATGTATACATATATATTCATATGCATACATAATATGCATATATATATTACCTCTGGAATATCAAATATCTATTGGCAAAATCATACTCCGTTTTAAAAATACACTAAACAGAGTACACGTAGTTGATGCTAAACATTACATTAAAATGCATAAGGCACTTTAAATCATCTCATTTTAATGAGCAAATGGTTTAAAGTATGGATATCTTAAAAATCGAATGATAATAATGACACACAGTTTTGCACATTTACTTCAAAAATCGAGTCAGTCCCCAACCCTTTTAAAAATAACGTAATGTTTCGTATAAACTCTTGATTTGTTTTTTAACTACATATTATTTATTTTTGTTACATATAAATAAATAAAATATTTATTTGTTAATAATTTAAATGAAAAGTACATACTGCTCGCAGATTTCACAAAAGGCCGTGCATCCCTGAGGAATAATAAAAACTACAAAAAATATAAATATATTCATAGGGGAAAAATCAATTCCTAACATGCCCATAGGGAAAAACCCCGAATTTCAACTCAAAAACTCAATTCAATAGGGAAAAATTCAAAATATTCATGAGAAACTGATATGTGAAACGGGAGTAGCAATGAAGTCTGAATGTATGACGAACGTTAATGAATTGTGAATAGTTCATCTATGCAATGGTACGATAAACAAAAATTAAACAAAAATATTTAAATTTGTTTTTTTTAAAGCGATGGTAGATTGTAGAACAATGGATATGCAATATTTTGACATATGTGCGTCAAGATCACATGTGTGCATCATGATGCCACTTCACATTTTAAAGAAAAAAGTTATTTCTGGATAACTGCTCCGTGTTTCCATATCGTATAGGAGAAACCCGAAAAATTACCATAGATTTCAGCTTGACTATCGATGTGAGATGCTTTGCGCATATTGCCGCAATCACCATCGACTTTTGTCGTTTCTGGAAACAGCCACTGCTCATGTAGCCACCAGCAGATTCGAACTGAGGCCCCTTCTACACGCTAAGCGTGCACTGGACCATTGGCTCATGAGTCTTGTCAGAGTAATTGTGAAGTGCAGGAGAAAATAATAATCGCTCTTGGACCGCAAATAAATTATTATTTATTTATCGATAATTGTTAACTGAAAGGTAAATATATACAGTCTAAAATGTCCTCTGCGAAAAATAAGCACAAATGTTATAGAATAACAACTAATTTTCGCGTTTCTCTTCAATTTTTTTTTTTTTTTTTTTTTTTTTGTATTTATATGTTCTATTTTATGTAAATAACAAAAATGTCTTTGAAATAAGAAATTTTTAGCAATATTTGGACATTAATATTTAATTACTCAGTACTTTTCTACCGCTGATTAAACACTTCTTTCAAAGTATTTGTTTTCCATATGCTCATTTTCAAGGTATCTTTCTAAAATTAAATTTTGAAGAGTTATTTTTTACGAGATAGGAGATGGTTTCTTTTTACAAAGTAGCGCTGTAGGTAGTAGAATCCTAGGCCCAACAGTCATATGAGACCGGGACCTACTATTTGAGGTGGATTCCGAAACACTACAAACAGCAGTGATACTGAACGCCAGAGAGCTAACCACACGGTCATCATGCTCCAAAATAAGATAAATTTTCTGTATTTTTTTTTTCAAGTTTCAGAAATACAAGTACAAAAACTTCCTCATCTGTAGATGCTATTTCTAAAAGATACATTACAAATAATATAAAAATATTCTGCATAAGATTTAAACGAAAAAAAAATTACATTGAAGATTCTGGTAGAATCGGCATGTAATTGAGTGCATTTTCATCAGTATGTCCATTGGACAATTTTTTGAATAATAAGTAGTAAATAATATATGCTTAAAGCTCCAACTGACACATTTCTGATAGAATCTGTCGATGTACTCATTCACAATTTAGAAGTAACAGAAGTAATCATTGCAGCTAAGGAAAGATTTTTTTAACTGATTTATAGCATTATTTTTTAGCCAAAGTAGACTGAAAAAACAGAATCACTGGTGAGCTAGTATTTATGATAAACACATCATAACTTTGGGGAGATTTTCTAACGAAAATAATAAATTCTTCCCATCTTCCATCAACAATGCTCATTAGAATTATCTCGGATCCCGAAGTTATTGCCGAATATTTGATAGTATTCAGAAATTTGAGAACAGTCTGCTGGGTGAGATTGACCCCTGAACGCCACGAGGGTATCTATCAACGTAGGGGGTCTGTTTTTGCCACCCACAACATCATCCCCCACCCCCTCGGTCTCCAGAGTTAGTTACGAGTTGAAAGGGTGTATTCTGAAAACGATGCTGCTGACAATGCGACCCATAAAGTGTCTGAAGCTTACCTCATTGCAGTTGCACCGGCTTAGAGGATGGCATCTCTGCATGTGTTGTTGGTGATAACCCCTCTCAGTAGGTGGTTGTGAGATAATGCAAAACTTACAAGATAGAACACACGAGATAGGGGAATGTGACTCACTCTACATGTGGAAGGCATTCGATTTTGGTTGAAATAGAAAAATAGAGAGACAACCACATTCTATTGCAAGGAGGCAGTATGGCTTAAAAACAATTTTCAGGTTTTGTGAAATGTTAAAAAAAATTAATCTCAGTTTTAACTGAAAAATAGGTTCTTTTTTAAGGAGAGAGTATTGCTTAAAAACAATTTTCAGGTTTTAATGAAATTATAGAACATGGAATATTGTATTCTTTCAAGGAGAGAGTATAATAATTTAAGTATAACAATAATAAGCATAATAATTTAAGTAAAATAATTATATAACGAGTATAATATTTACAATAATTTTAAAATAATTTTCAGGTTTTGACAAAATTATTGACCATGAAATAAAAATAGATGTTGTCCAATAAGAAAAGTAAAATGTTAAAAAAAAAAAAAAAAAACATTATTCTTACGTTTAATTGAAAAATAGGAAGAGGAATTTTCATGTTTTGATGAAATTATAGAACCTAGAATATATATAGATGCTGTCCAATAAAAAAAGTAAAATGCTAAAAAAATAATTATTCTTAGTTTTAATTCATTACAAATTATTTTATACGATGAAATTGCTTGGTTTTAGTAAATTACAAAATGTATTTTATTTAGAATGTTTTGTTAAAAAAATACTGATGAATAAAAAATCCAAGAGAAAAATGTTCAACATATTATGCAATGATCACTATGATTAATCATTTCATATTTTTATTCAATTATTTACAGTTCGAAGTCTAATCCAATATCTATCTGAAATTATGTTTCAATTTTAAAAAATGCTTAAACAAGTAACAAAAATCAGAAAGAAAATTAAAAATTTTAAATTCTAGTTTTAATTATATACATAAATTAAATCGAGTTTATAATTATATAAATATATTAAAATTGCGGTGAATAGGCTCTCTATTATCATTACATTTTATTTATTTTTTTGTTATTGTAGAAAAATTAATTTTCTCTACGTGAATTTATTCTTAATACAAAAATTATTTTCTTAAAATTTTTGTTTCTTATGTGCAAAGGCAAAAAAATATTTGCTTTCTTTGATTTAAATGTGAAAATAAAATTTTCAGTTTTAAATCAATTTAAATCTGATTTAAATATTAAAAAATAATTGTTAGAGAAATTTTTCTTTAAATAATAAAAAATAAATGAATAATAACAATAACCACAATATAAATGCCATATATATATATGTAAATAATTTATATTGTGTAATTAAAAATATAAATTATTTCCATATAATGTAAATAATTGTATATGTAAATATGTAAATAACTAAATATATGTAACTATGTAACTATGTAAATAATTTATATTGTGGTTATTGTTATTATTTATTTATTTTTTATTATTTAAAGAAAAACTTCTGTAAAAATTTTGAATCTGTACGATTATTATTTTTTTCCTATCTGCACTTTTATGCTTAATTTATTACCTGTTTACAAACATTTCTCAACTTTAAAATATTTAAAAACATCATGAACAAGAAACAAGGCATCATGCATATTTATTATCGCAAATTATTATCAAATCATACATATTTTTTAATTAAATCACTCTGAAGGATAGCTTTTTATGATAAATAATTTTCTGAAGTTTTTTTCTCTTACAAATATCTAAATTTAAGTTGAATAGGCATATTTTCTAGAATATCCTTTACCCACACGAAGTCGAAGCAACGAATTAAAAAAAAAAAAAAGAAAAAGAAAAACACAGTTTAAGCAGATGACAACAGACAACGCCTCTCTTCCAAGTACAGCGGCACCTGTTAAGAGCCACAGACACTGAATAAGGGGCTGAAGGCCTCAGAAGTTTGTGGAGGGTCAAGGTGCCATCATAAAGTTTAGGCCGCTTAAGGGATCCAGTTACATGGTGGCATATGGCCCCATAGTTCGTCTCCCATAAGCATTAGACGGAATTCCACCAAATAAAAGGCTTGCGCATTTTAATGTATGATGCAGCAAGAATCACAGCTACATTATTGAGTGCAATTTTAACATGGTGCATGTTTTTACCACTCCCATAAAGATCCCCGAAGATCCTGATCGTCAACAGAATTAAGATTCTTATTGTTAAGGCAAAAGTAATAAATGGCATTCTAGCTAGAGCATTTTTGACTGAAGTTTTTACCTAGTAATTTGCAATAGATTAGCGAACATTAAATAAAATATGTTTCAAATATTTTAGAGTTTACATTTTTATTAAATTTTATGCTTAATTCCATTTGCAATCTGAGAATATTTGAAATAAAATATATATAAATATATATATAACTTCTGAGCAATCGCAGTTTGTGTAAAGCTAAAATTAAATATTTATTGAATTAATATTACTGTTGTTCTGAAAATTGATTTATGAGCAATGAATGTTTCAAATACTTTAAAAATAATACAATTTTATTTGTAGGAGACTTTTACAATAATCCTTTTTCGTCATCTAGAATTTTATGATTTATTTTCTGAACATGAGGGTTCATCGGCAAATAATTTATTTATTTATTTAAAGACTTTTCTACAATAATTTATGACAATATAATTTTAATTGCTCACGTTAATTATAAATGACGTGTGCAGCAAACATGTAAGAGGTTAGTTAGATTAGAATCAGATCTCGTATCGATCTCTCATATCTGATCTCAGGTTAGAATCAGATCTCTTATTGATCTCTTGTACCTGATCTCAGATTAGAATCAGATCTCTTATTGATCTCTTGTACCTGATCTCAGATTAGAATCAGATCTCTTATTGATCTCTTGTACCTGATCTCAGATTAGAATCAGATCTCTTATTGATCTCTTGTACCTGATCTCAGATTAGAATCAGATCTCTTATTGATCTCTTGTACCTGATCTCAGGTTAGAATCAGATCTCTTATTGATCTCTTGTACCTGATCTCAGATTAGAATCAGATCTCGTATCGACACTCATTCTGTTTGTTTTTCCAAAAATAAATAAATAAGAATTTAAAAAAAAAAAAAAAAAAAAAAAATTTAACAAGTCAAATTTAAAGCTTATGCACACTTTAGTAAAGTATTATAATTAAGTTTTGTTTGTTGTGTCTTATCCCACTTGGTAGACAGCAGCATCTAGTCCAAGAATCCATGTGGTCTCATGGAAGGAGGGCACTTTCTACTGTAATGAAGGCCATAGGTAGAATTCTGACTTGATTCCGTGACTCTGACTATTTATGGGGTAAGATTGACAACCCTAGACCGGGGCCTACGGCTTAAAGTGGATTACTTCCACTACAAATATTCATGGCGCCGCCGGAACTCGAACCCGAAATCTTCGCCACTGAGTGCCGGAGCGCTAATCACTCGTCCATCAAGCCCTAATACTATAATTTAAATAATATGATATTTCATGGAAAATATATGAACAAATTTTATTAGTGCATAAAAAAAGTTTGAATTTTAAAGCAGATATTCTTTAAAAAATTTATTCAAATTTTTATAATGCTTTCATAAGATCATAAATAAATTTTAATCGATTAAATATTCGATTAAATATTGCAATTGCCATTTTATAAAAACAAATTTTGGTGCGAAGTCAATTAATTAATCTACAATTAAATCTAAAAATAATTTGATGAATTAATGAATATAAAATTTATGTAAATAATTATAATATGGTGTTTAATGTTTATTAAAAAAATAGAAATATATTTTTCTAGTAAGAGACATTAAAAATTCATTTTATTTTAAAAAAGATCATCATCCTAACAATAAATTCATAAACGTTATAATACGTTTAAATTCATCATTCTAACAATACGCTCATAAGCGTTTAAACTCATCATTCTAACAATACGTTCATAAACGTTATAATACGTTTAAAATCATCATCCTAATAATACATTCATAAAAGTTATAATACGTTTAAAATCATCATCCTAAAAATACGTTCATAAATGTTATAATACGTTTAAAATCATCACCCTAACAATACGTTCATAACCGGTATAATACTTTTAAAATCATCATCCTAACAATACGTTCATAAACGGTATAATACGTTTAAAATCATCATCCTAACAATACGTTCATAAACGTTTAAAATCACCATCCTAACAATACGTTTAAACTTCCTTTTGGTGGTAAGTCACAGCTTTGGCGACATCTTTTAGAATTTTGTAAATAATAGCTCTCCGCCAAGCAGGCCTCACGAGGCATGTCTATTAAAGCTGTAAGGCGATACTGAACGGCTAATGAACGCCGCGAAATATTAACTTCATCGCCAACTTAACCATTTATTATCTCGCTCTTTTTTTTATGCCCACAGAGAGAGATTAACTGGCAGAATTTGCAGAAGTCAGATCTATTTCAGCATTTTATTAGGTTGTTTCGGATTCCTTCTTTTTTCTCGACCGAAAGTCAACTGACAAATGGGTATGGAGAGCATGGCGGACAAAATTTTACGTTTTCAACGAGTCTAATAGGGTCGTAAAGAGGACGCATGTGACAAGATGAAAAGAGCTTTATCGTTGGGCCTACCGAGATGATACTTTTTTTGGGCTGTCACTTTTAGGAATATTTGTCAGATTGGGATGTTTTATGCACCATGTATTTAAGTGGCGAGTTTTCAACTTATAAAAATGAGATATTCAATAGCCTATTATGATGTTTGGAGATATTATTTACAGATTATAAGCGTAATTTTTTTGGCCATGAATTTCATTAAGGGTTGAAGAATTAAATTGGAGTATTTCTTTTTAATCTGAATTAAAATAACTGATTTTTTTATTTTGTATAAATTAAATTCAAATTTCATAATTTTTTATCGCACGACTTTTGTTAAACTTAACTATTTAAATAAATTATTTACTTGTGTTAACTATTACTAGTCATTTTTTTTATGGCTTCGATATTGATTTTTATTAAAAAGTTGTTAAGAGTAACAAAGAATAAAGATTTTTTTCTCCAATTTTTAATAGTAAAAACATTTCACAAAACATAATTTTTCTACGAAAACAAATATAAATCTAAGAATTACTTTGGCTAAAATATATTTTAATTTTTCACATGATTGAAATATTATTTAATAAATATTTTATCATAGGCGCAAAAGCAGATTTTGAATTCATTGTCTACAAATATATAATATTCTCTTCTTTCTAATGCTTTATTGAAAAAATATTTTATATTTTTGTTAATTTTCATACAGTTTATTATTTCCTCCAATAATTTGAATTATATTTCAAATTTAAACAACATGCAACAAGTGTATGTGAAAATTAGAAAAGAATAAATAAAAAACTGTGGTAAAAGTAACATTACATTTAATGATATTGTATAGATACAAAGTACAAGTACATTTTATATTAACATTGCTTTAAACCAATCTTTAAATAAAATCGTACAAATTTTAGCGATCTTCTTTTTTTTTAAAAACGTCTCAATTATTTTTTGAAATATTTTACATTGAAATAAATTTTATACCAAGTGTTTCGTTATTTTTATCCAAACAGTATTATGATTCAAATATCGCATGATTATTAACAATATTATGAATCATATCTAGCATGATTCAGATAAGATTAAATATATGACTCGATTCAGATTACTTATTGAATGTCGAATATACCAACAATTATATTTTATATGAAGAAAAGAGTAAGATTCACCATCTTCCGAATAAATAAACATTGTCGATTTGAGTCAATTAATTATAACTAGAAATTCACATTTCGTCGATTTGAATCAATTATATATAATTAGAAATTCAAATTTCGATTTGAGTCAATTATATAATTAGAAATTTATATTTTGTCGATTTGAGCCTTAGAAAATCACATTTTTTTACACTATTAACATACAAACTAATGATAAAGGAACCCTATCTTTCCATTTTAAAACAGCACGTTGCAATTTTTGCAAATCAAAAACCGTTATTCTTTCCGCCCACTGCCTCTATTTATATCGATCATCCTTCTTATTAACGTCATAAGAAGGTTCGAAACGATCGCTTGCCAGAGAAAACGCTCCATAATAAAGTCGTATCATTGAATCTTTATATTTTTTCCTTCACCCTTTCCTGCTTTTAAAACGAGGAGGGAGGAAGGAAGACAACAACATCTGGTGTCGGGTTCTCTTTTCGCCAAAACAGTTGATTTCAAGTTGAGAGAGGGCGGGATACATTCAAAGATCCTAGAATAGCCACCGCTGTTGTTGCTCTGGTTGGCAAAGCAAAGAAAAAGGCCTTTGGACCCGAGCACGAGCATTAGAAGAGTCTGTCATCAGCCTTCTGTTGCACTGCCGCCGTCCAAAGATCTTCATTTGCGTGGCTCGAAAGCAAAAAGATAAGGAAAGGATAGGATGTTTTATTCAAGACGGGATTGTGGTTTGTAGGATGATGCAATAAAAAAAAAATTAGTATGGAGCATTGGGTGGTATTGCCCTCATACAAATTCCCTTATTGTACCAGAACACTTAAAATTTTGATTGAAAAGCATTTGCTTGCTTTTCAGTTTTTTAAAAAAATTCCTCACATTCATTCCATTCCTCCCTTTATTTATAGTTTAATTTTATTTAATAAATCTATTTATCTGTTCTTACTAATGTTTAAATAAGCAGAAGCAGCAATAACATACTTATTTTAAAAATTCTGATGTCTAAAAGCTCTTAAAACCAACCCCTAGAAAGTATTTAATAACTTCAAATCTTAGATTAAATATTATTTTAACTACACCCTCGTTAAATTTTTTTGTCTTAATTCAGAGCTAGAACGAAGGACATTTTTTTAGATTATATCGTGTTATAGGATAGAATTATAGAAGATAGCTAAAAGAAGGTCCCAATTCCCAGCAAAGGTATTGGGCTCTTACTATAGATATCTTCTATAACCTTGAGTACATTTCGTACATGATAGGTTGAATCCTTTGTCACTTTTAGTTTGTATTTATTATATGCACACATTGAACAAGATAAGGAAAGGATAGGATGTTTTATTCAAGGCGGGATTGCGGTTTATAGGATGATGCAACAGTTAAAAAAAATAGTATGGAGCATTGGGTGGTATTGCCCTCATACAAATTCACTTATTGTACCAGAACACTTAAAATTTTCATTGAAAAGCATTTGCTTTCTTTTTGTATTTTTTCAAGTTTTAATTATTTAAAAAAAAACGCCTCATATATAATTATTTCCAATTTAATTTAATTTAATAAATCTATTTTTCTGTTCTTCTTCATCATAACTGGCTCGACATCCCGTTGTGGGCCTTGGCCTTCTTTAAAAGATCCAGCCAGGCTGTTCTCCTCTTGACCATGGACCTTCAGTTTTTGATATTAAAATTAAAATCAGACATTAAAACTTGACATTAAAATCAGAATCTAAACAGTCGACCCATCTCTTTATAGGTCTTCCCCTTGGTCGTTGTCCAAAAGGAATTGCATTGAAAACCTTCAAAGCAGATTTATCTGTTCTTACTAATGTTTAAATAAGCAGCAGCTGCAATAAAATATTTATTTTAAAAATTCTGATGTTCTAAAATCTCTTAAAAACCAACCTCTAAAGAACGTATTATATCTTAAATTAAGTGATATTTTAACTACACCCTCGCTAAAATTGTTTGTCATATCACTAAAACGAAGGATATTTTTTTAGATTACATCGTCTTATAGGATAGAATTATAAAAGATAGTTACAGCAATGGATTACAGAAGATAGCTAAAAGAAGGTCCCAATTCCCAGCAAAGGTATTAGGCTCTTACTGTAGATCTTTTCTATAATCTTGAGTACATTTTGTACATGATAGGTTTAATCCTTTGCCTCGTTTAGTTTGTATTTATGCATACATTGAAATTATTTTATCGATTTACAAGGTGTTGCAATTAATATAATAATAAGATTCAAATATTAATATCATCTTCCAACAATAAATTGCATTTTTATTATTAATTTTCTATGTATATTTATCATCTCAATCAATCAGTGTCAGTCATTGTTTTCGTAGATAAACATATGATGACCAAACATTAATAAAGTTTATTAAATATATTTATTCAAATTTACAAAATGAAATAAAATAAAAATATGCAGTATTTTATACAAAAAAAGATATTTATTACCTTCAATTGTTATTCAAAGTAATAAATATCCCTTACATCATCACCAATAATTTTACAAAACATTTTAGACCTCCTTAAAAAAATATGCTAATTTCTGCACACATCACGAAAATGAAAATTTTTTGCTTTCACATGCAAGAAATCTTAGTCAAAAAAGTTTCAAACATCAATTTTAGTAGCGTATAGAATCTTCAAAACATTAGTCTAATTTCAGAATTACAATTTATATTAATGTAAATTAATTAAAATTTTCTTTTAAATTTTTCTTATTGAAAAATCAATAAAAAACGGCATTTAAAAATATTTGTCATTTAAACAACTAATTTGATTTCATATTATTACATAAGTTAAAATTATTTAAAAATATATTTTTACATAAATGTAAGGAAAAAAAATATCAACAAAACTGCAATAATCTTATTTAGATGTATAATACATTTATATACCTGTAAAAAAAAACTACATATTTGTACAAAATATATCTAAACACACACGGGATTTTTTAAAATAAATGTCTAATTCTGATGGCTTCTTAATTAAATTTCACCATCCTTTGGATTTTATCGAATAAAAGCGTTGAATAATAATATAAAGATGAAAGTTAATCCAGTGGGTTAAATTTTTAGTGTATTTCAGGTCATACAGAAATAATACCGAAAATTTTATTTCGCTATCATTTAATAATTTTGATATCTAATTCATTGATTAAATGTTAATTAAAAATAAAAATTAATAAAAATATTGTTTTTATCTATTTTTCTTATTGATTAAAATCTAAATGAGCAAAAATTGGAAATAATACCTTATTGGTAGAATTTTAGATTAAAAAAATATATATATTCTAGTTTTCTAATAGGACCATCTATTTGAAATCTATAAAAACCTTAAAATATGTTTCATTTAATTTGCATAACAATCTTTTATATTTACATCTAATTTTTTACTATTAAAATTTCGAAAAAAAGATAATATTAATGGTTTGATTAAGGTTACAGCTATGATTAAAACATATAACATTTGAGGGGAAAAAAATATAATAAGTCAAGAAAAAATTAGTTTAAAAATATCCTCTGGATAGATTATAAAAACTTTTGTTTGAACTTCAGTTTGTTTGGATTACAAAAAAGGGTAAAGTTAGAAATTTATATTTAAAAAAAAGTACAAATACTATGACTAAATATTTTTTATTAAAAAATTTTGTACAACAAATTTCACAGTTATAGTAAGAAAAAATGTCAAGAATTCAAAATGTTGTATTAGTTCTTAAATAGCAAATATTTATTTATTTTATTTTACCAAATATTTATATTTACACAAAAATATTTTATTGTTAATAACATGTTATTTTATATTCATACTATAATCTAAATTTTTTATATTATATTGCCACTCTGTTTTATACGTATAGATTTTTGATTATAATTTAATTTACAATTTTTTTAATAGCAGTAAAAAATTTCTATGTTTAAAAAAAATACACCCAAATATAATAAAAAATATCAAAGTTGCAAGTGCCCTATACTGTACAAACTATAACACACTCATCCATAAAAATTAAGTAATTTACCTTTTCTATTTACAACAATAAAATTACAAGCATCGTTTCTCGCAAATAAAACAATTGATGAATCATTTTTTCTAAATGATCTTGGAAGAAATATTTTAAACATATTTTACATAAAAAAATAATTTTTTATACTCAGATTAAAATAACAGTGAAATGACAACAAATATAAATAATTGTTTGAACAAATGACATATTTTTTACATGTTTATGAGTGAATGCATAATGAAACGCTGAAACTATCAGATCTATAAAGTTAACAAGAAATAAAATAAAGATTCGTTCAAATGAGTCATATACTGTCTAAAGTTACAACTCTATTATATATCTAACTACTTTACAAATTCTTTTTGTTAAAATTTTATGTACATAAAATTACAGAAAATGATGAAACAATTTTGTAAAATAATAAAAGACAAATGAACATTTAATTTTTCAATTTTTTCTGCTGAAAATTTTACATAAATATTAAACATTTTTTGACAATTTTGTACCGTTTATGGTACTTTTGAGCTTTTGTGAGAGTGTCCCTTTACGTTCCAGTACACACTTTTATGCAGAATACTCAATATTTTTAATATATATTCACAAAAATATTAAATTCCACATCCACAATTTGAATAAGAGTTCTCCAAACTAATATAATCTGATAAATATTTCTTTACATGTATACAGTTTTTCAGCAAAAATTGATCAGGGAAACTTAAACTGTCTTGCTTTGTCTATAATACAAGAACTTCTTAATTCTTTCGAAGTAGATATATTCATGAATTAAAAATCGATGTCTCATATATCGACATAATTAATTATTGAGCAAAGGCACTACTACCTGTAGTACAAATGTAGTATTTGTTTTCTACATAAGAAGTATCTTGTGTCACAGGTATATTAGGAGTCAATGAATTACATAAGGATGATATGGATGGTAGACTGACATTATTCTGTACTGAAGATTCAATGGTTTGTTGACTGACGCTGTCCATGTAATTACGGTCGCAGGTTTGAGATGCCAGAGATTGAGGCAATCTGACAGACCACTGATTCATTGCAGATGATAGGGCTAAAAGGAAAAAAATATTGTTTTTAATCACATTAATTATTAATATTAATCAATAAAATTGTAAAGGAGAACAAGACAAATAATTTATTAAATCCTTAAATAACCATTAAATAATTTATTAAATCCTTAAATAACCATTAAATAATTTATTAAACCCTTAAATAAAATGATAAAAGGAAAAAAATATTGTTTTTAATCACATTAATTATTAAAATTAATCAATAAAATTGTAAAGGAGAACAAGACAAATAATTTATTAAATCCTTAAATAACCATTAAATAATTTATTAAATCCTTAAATAACCATTAAATAATTTATTAAACCCTTAAATAAAATGATAAAAGGAAAAAAAATATTGTTTTTAATCACATTAATTATTAAAATTAATCAATAAAATTGTAAAGGAGAACAAGACAAATAATTTATTAAATCCTTAAATAACCATTAAATAATTTATTAAACCCTTAAATAAAATGATAAAAGGAAAAAAATATTGTTTTTAATCACATTAATTATTAAAAACAATATAATTAATATCATATTATATCAATTATTATAACAATATAATTTTATTTATTATTTAATCAATAAAATTGTAAAGGTGAACAAAACAACTAATTTATTAAATCCTTAAATAACCATTAAATAATTTATTAAACCCCTAAATAAAACGATAATTTAAAATATTATTATTTAATCATTTATTTAAAAAAAATGCGAATCAAAATGTAATAATTTAGTAAAACTTGAAAATTGTTAAGCATATTATACGTTCATTAATAAGAATTCCAATTGTTTTTTTTTTTATGAACTTTATTCAATTTACTAATAGCAATTTTACTGATCTAGTTTAATGTTTTGTAACTTAACAAACAACATTAAAGCATTGTTTGTTTTCAATGGTATTTATATAAACTAAAAAAAGCTTTAAAAAAATTGTTTCTCTACTACATTAAAGAAGCAGCATTTTTCCTTTATTTCTAAATTATTTTGTTTACGTCAAAAATTTATTTTCATGTCTTATTGCAGATTTTAAATTTAAGAAACGAAATTCAAAAATCGTGGTCTTAAAAAAATACTCTAACTTTTCATGTGTTTCAAAATTATTTAAAACAGAAATTATCAACACAAATTATTCAATTTCTAATACTAACATAAAAGAAAACCCCATTAAATTTGTATGATAGGCAACTTATAGAATATTTTAAAATATATAGAATATTTATAGAATATATAGAATATTTTAAATTCCATCTAAAATTAATTAATGTATTATATTAAGTAAAATAAAAAAAATTGCTTAACAAACTCGGCGAACATTACATAAAATTTAAGGAAATAAAAGTTAAAACTTATAAAAATATTAAACATGGTTGATCATTTTTATAAATACAATTTTACAGAGAACAAAATTTAATTTTTTTGTATAGATGCATTTAGACGTACACCCAGGGAGATAGCTGATGGGCTGGCTCTCTCCATAAGCTCTAAATTAAATGTGTACACTCGTTCAAACTTCTGGTCCCTAAGTCCAAATAATTTTGTATTACATATTTAGTATTTCAATGAATCAATGTTTTCCTTATCAGTTGAATTTGTTGATTGAGTTCATTTGAGATTCGTTTTCCTCTTTATTTTTTTATTAAATATTCATCGAAAAGTGAAGTCGACTATAAACTATGTAATCAATTAGTTGGCAAAACATAGAAGATTTAATTTTAATTTATTTAATTTTATTATTGATGCTATTATTATTTTTTTTATAGAAATTTTTATTTTTTCCTTAGTTTCAATACTCAACAGTGTCCCTTAACAACAGTGTTTGCAGTGTTCCTTAGTTTCAATACTCTCTTTATGCATTTGAGCCACATTAGTACGATATAAAAATTATTATTAAAATAATTAATGTATGGAATTTCAACTTTAATAACTTTTATTATTTAATATTTTTATTTATTATATTTACTTATTATTATTGAATATTTTTATTACTCATTTAAATCACAAGTATCACCGTAAATGAATATACAAAAAAAAAAAAAAAAAAAAAAAAACGGTAATAATATTCAAAATTACTTTAAATTAAGTGTTTATATTTTAAAATACCAAATACGCAGCTATTGAAAAATAAAATGAAAAAAAAAAGTTATGAATGATAAAGGAGAAGCAATGTCTATTAAAATTTATTTAAAAAATAAGAATGATCTTTAAAAAATGTATAATATAAACATCCTCCCTTTTGAGGAAGGTGTAAAAATTTATTATTGTTCAAAATAAGCTCTATGAATTGTATACTATCCTGAAGAATACAAAGATCAGAGAGACGCAATAAAACTTTTAGTGGCCTGATACGATGCACAGTCATGTAAATCTCACGGCATCTATTTCCGATGACACGGACATTGTTTATCATAAATATCTCCCATGTGGTACAGAGTCATTCAGTTCACAAGGGAACAGCTTTGCACCAAATATATTTTTAACGCCTCCTTTTTATGAACACGGGAAAAAAAAAATTTCCTGTTTTACAGTCCAAACTTTTTTTTTCTTTTTCCCTACATCGCTACAGATGGATAATTCACAATCGGGCCACAGTTTATCTTAAAAAGATAGAGATTGCACCCGAATTGACAAAGCTCTTCCTTTTACTCTGTCCTGTACAGCGTGTGTGGTCTCAGAATATCCATGAAAATGAGAATTCACGAGATTATGAGACCAAATTAAAAACTGTGGCTTCCATTTTCTTGATTAAGGAGATTTTATGATGCAAACGCGCTTAAATGAGAAAAAGTTCTTTTACATCATAAAATCTCCTTAAAACAGGGGCATAAAAACTATTAATAACTTTGTTTGGTGAAATGAAGGTATATATATATATGAACTTTAAAGTAATAATAAATTGTACTTTTAAAAGCATTATCTTTATTTTTAAATATAAATTTTAATGGTTTTTATCATACTTATCTTTTTAAATAAAATAATTTATCGAAAAATAAGTATTTTATTACATTTTTTAATAGCTGCATATTCGGTATTTTAAAATATAAATACTTAAATTAGAATAAGTTTGAATATTATTGTCATTTGATTTGATATATTAAGATAATACTTGATTTATATATGTATATATATTAATAATATAAACTTAACAATAATATATATATTGTTGAAAAAGGGCTAGAGACTGAAGTGTTTTCGAAATATTTTAAATTCAAAAAAGTTAGTAAACAAATTTGCAATATGGTATAAAAGTACTTCTAACTAACGTAACATACGGTATACGTTACGTAAACGTATACCCCTACAAGCATTTCCGATTGCAATGTCCTCTCTTTATCACCTATTGATGGGCATAGTTATGCATATGTGACAAGCGAAGCCCACTGCTGGACGGAAAAAAAAACCTATCTACAAAATAAAAATTATGATGAGTATGGATTTCAAATTCATAATACATATTGCAGAAGACAATAATTTCAGGCTATATGCAATACCATGAGAGTTAATTAGTGCCAAAAGACTTAGATAAAAGAAAAATGCAAAGAGATTTAAGTACTTTTGTCAGTTTGCTCACAACTAAATATAATTATTATTAATTTTAATTAAATTAATAATCATACTTCCATCAATCACTTAAAATATCTTAATGTGTTTTTACTCAAAGTGTTAATACCTCAATCTGCAGTTATAATAGGCATCGATCATTACGTCTTTATCATAAATAGGTCAATTACTAAATAGGTTCATGAGTCATGTGTTGAGGCCACAGATAGGGACTTTTTATTCATTGGGGGAAAAAAACTTATTAAAACTTGCCCACATTTAATTTCAAATGGTATCGGTGTTTGAAGAAATGAATTTTAAATTATGATTCTGTCAGTTCAGCTTTTGCAGATTGTCAACTGCAAAATTGTTTAGAACAATGAAACTTATAAATCTAGTTTGTGTTCAAATTTCACGGTCAAAATGCCATGGGATCGCGAAGGCATGCTAATGCAGCAGTTTATATTGTAAATGAATAGATATGTTGTTCAATTTTGATGTTTATGTTGAATTTCTTTACTTTAATTTTCTCTAAACTTTTGACATTTTTATTATAATGGATCACATATTGATGAATCAATGACATTATTTTATCACAGATTTGTAGTCAATGACGTTGTTGGATAACATTATTGGTGAGTCAATGACATTGTTGAATAACATTGGTGAGTCAATGACATTGTTGAATAACATTGGTGAGTCAATGACATTGTTGGACAACATATTGGGTCAATGATATTGTTGGATAACATATTGGTGAGCCAATGACATTATTGGATAACATATTGGTGAGTCAATGACATTGTTTAAGGTACAAGTAGAGAAGTACTTTCCTAAAAGAAATTTTCAAGATAAAAGCACCACGTTTGTATGTTGAACAGCAAAAAAAAAATAAATAAATAAATAAAAAAAAATTGGAAATCTTATCGATAGAAGATTCTTTGTTCATAGTATCTACTATTCTTTCTAAGCAATAACAATACAGTACATCATCAGTGATATCAGCCTTGTGTCCTTAGAAACACTGTCTACCACACACGAGGGAAACAGTGTTAATAAATAACAAAAACGTAATTTCTGATGAATTTCAATTTCCTATTTATAAAAAAAATAAAATAACAATAAATAATACTTAAATGTATTTATTCAAGCAACTGACAAGAGTTTCGAGTAGTGTATCTGATTCAAAATATTTAGACATTCAGGCAAAACTCATCCAACTTCTAATTTCATGTGCGGTCTCAAAAAGCACATTTTTATTTTTTCTTTTGAACAAGCTTCTTCATTTCCAGGGGGGTTCATTAGGAACCTAATTTATCATCCTCATCCTCGGGATTAATTGCTGAAAATAACCAAGCAATAAGCGTGCGAAGGAGACTCGCTGACTGATGATGTGCTGACAGGTCTAAAAGAGTTCTTGGAGAGTAATGGTGCGATAGAGTTACGGTCGCGAGCTAGTACAGACAGCGATGGAATAAAATTAGTCACACCGACAGGATTTGTCGGCAATTTGATGAAAAAAAGGTTGACGGAACCAAATATTTATATCACTCATTTTCAATTAAATATGCTTAAAAGCGCAACAATTATTGTTATTGTTTTTTTCTCAATTTATTACTTTTTTTTTTTCAATAATACTTTGTATAAATTTGGAAAATGAGGTTAACTTTCTGTCCAAAATATGTCAAGAATTTTAATTAGATTTATCTGAATAGCGTTTATCATGATACAAATCTATAAAACAAGATAAATAATAAAAATTAATAAAAATATACTTTATATTTATATTGTCAACAATTTATTATATTTACCAGAAGAAGCGTATGATAAGTTCATTGAAAATGCTTAGCTATTTATGAAAATTATGAAATAATGTATATCTAAATGCATAACTAGTTTATAATATAAAATACGGCTTTTAAAAGTATTTCAAAAAGGCCAAATATTTATATCATTCATTTTCAATGAAATGTGCTTAAAAGCGCAACAATTATTGTTATTGTTTTTTTTCCCAATTAATTACTTTGTTGTTGTTGTTTTTAATAATATTTAGTATAACTTTGGAAAATGAGGTTAAATTTTTAGCCAAAATATGACAGGAATTTTAATAACATTTATCTGAATAGTGTTTATCGTGATACAAATTTATAAAATAAGATAAATAATAAAAATTAATAAAGGCCATCATTTGTATTTATATTGCCAACAAGTTATTCTATTTACTAGGAGAAGCGTATGATAAGTTCATTGAAGGTTTTTAACATTTATGAAAATTATGAAATAATGTATATCTAAATGCATAACTAGTTTATAAAATAACATGTATTTTAAAAGTATTTGAAAAAGGCCAATTTCAAAATTTCATGCCATATTCTTTAAGCAGTCTATTTTAGGAAATGATGTTATCAAATTTTATAAAAAATATACATAAATATGTACAATTAATTTTAAAAATAAATATATTATAATGGAGATATATAGCATTGATAATTTTTCAATAATAATTATATTTAGTTCGGGATATTTATAAAACAAAGTGTTGCGCTGTATTATATTCTTTTTAATTATATACAAATAGACAGAGAAGTAAGAAAATCTAACAATCATTTGAAAAAAAAAATATTGTTATTATATGATATTAAAAAATAATAATACCACTAAGATAAATAAAAATATACATTAAATACTTCATCTAAACAATTATATTTTTACCATAATTTAATACCAGTAGCTAATGTTGCAAAACAAATAATTAATATGCCTTTGTAAACAAAAGAGCGAAGATCAATTTATTAAAAAATTAAGTTTTTGGTCACTAACTAAAAATTAACTTTTTATGTCAATAAATATCACAGTATTAAAATTTATTTATTTTATTTTAAGGAATTTTTAAATAATTGAATACATGTTTAAAAAATGAAAATTAAACACACAAAAAATTAATAGTTTAATATGATCAATATTTGTATTGCCATGAAATGTTATATTTTAAAACAATTTAATTTTTTATGACAAAATTAATAAAACGGTTAAATTAGTTGATCAACTCATTCTGTTCCGATCTAGTAAATGATTAGGAAAGTTTATTAAGAAATACTAGTTCATATCTGAGCAGTCTATTTATCTAAATTTAGTACATAACTACAATGCTATAAATATATATATTTATTTTATATATATTTAATTATTTTAAATTTAAAATCAGTATTTTCTCATTATACTGTACGTTATTTAAGGATTTATAATTAAAAGTTTTGTCCATCCATATTATCTTTCGTAAATGTTTTCGCTTATTTAAGGCACTAATTCTCAAAGTGGGTAATACCGCCCCCAATATGGCAGCGGAACGGTCAAAGGGTGAATAGTATCCTAAGGTCTTTTTGAGAAGCATTGAATAAGGATAACCAGGTAGTGAAAGCACCGAGAAGAAAAGAAAGTAAGAAAATTTAGAAAAACTAGTTATCGACGATTCAAAGATGACTATCAGCAAGTATGTCTCCAAACGCATATCATCATCATCAATAGCAAGACAGCCAAGGCTTTCCTTTGAAGGAATTTCCTTTTATTCCTCTGGGTGACCATGGTCCTCCAATTCCTAACCCCCAGTACAACAAAATCCTACTCAATTGCATCTATCCATCGCAACTCGGGTCGCCCTCTTCCTCTTTTGTTCCTGTGGCTTTGCCAAAGCGAGCCTTTTTACAAGGTTTAAATCATGAGCATCCCAGTTTAATCTATTGATCTTAATAAATTTTATAATATCTGCGTCTTTATAGCATTTATATATTTCTACATTGTGCCGTCTTCCCCCCGACAATCACTTTCCTTCACCTCCAAGCCAAACGTAGATACCTACAGTTTATCCGGGGTTGACGTACTGCAGTACAAATTATGTTAATTGCATTTCCTTCTTCGTGTTTGCTTTAACGTTGCTTTAGTGCTATCACACTACTGTTAAAAACAATAAACAAATTGCGCAGAATAAAAATGCACCTGCTTGTTGAAAAGCCACTAGTATTTATGAATTAGAATCCGAAACCACAATTCCTTTGCAACCCAATTTCCCTCTCGCATATTATAACTCAATGCACTGCATGAATATCCGTTCCAAAGGTTTCTTGATACAAAAATACTCCAAGAATATGCTCTTCACTCAACAGAAAACGCTACGTGAATGTAAGTGAGGAGCAGAAAAAAAAAAAAGAAGAAAAGAATCTTCCAACAGCATCCTGTGGATCGCGCTCAAGAATGGCACACCCCTTAACTTCACTTTCCTGAGATCATTCTCGAGTGCCATTTTGGAGTCTTGAAGTGCTCCCAGATAAATGAATTCCCCGTGTGAGCGTGTGAGTCTTCTGATGCAAAAAAGTGAGTTCGGGTGTCGCAGCGATAGACTTACCTACCTCTTTAAAAGACTTCCGACTCAACAAGTTAGTGGAGAATTGAACATATCATCCGTGAATTTTCATTAAAAATCAGAATGCACCAAATTAAATAAATGTTGTTGTTCTTTTTTGTTATCACAACAGATGTAAATAAAATTTAATAAGTTAATTATATCAATTCACTTAACTGAAAAAGTGAATTCTAGTGTCGCAGCGATAGACTTATCCACTGACTTCCGACTCAACAAGTTAGTAGAGAATTGAACATATCATCTATGAACTATTTCCATTTGGATTTTAATTCACAATCAGAATGCAGCAAGTTAAATAAATATTGTTTCTTTCGTTATCACAACAGATAATAAAATAATAATATCGATTCACTTAATTGAAAAAGTGAATTCTAGTGTCGCAGCGATAGACTTGCCTATCGCTTCCGACTCAACAAGTTAGTGGAGAATTAAACATATCATTTATGAACTATTTTTCATTTGGATTTTAATTCAAATCAGAATGGACTAAATTAAATATTGTGTTTTTTTTATCACAACAGATGTAAATTAATAATATCACTTCACTTTATTGAAAAAGTTAATTTTAGTGTCGCAGCGATAGACTTACCTACAGTTTTAAAAAACAAGTTATTGGAGAGTTGAACATACCATCTAAGAACTATTTCCATTTAGATTTTAATTCAATATCAGAATGCACCAATTTAAATAAATATTGTTTTTTTCGTTATCACAACAGATAATAAAATTTAATAAAAAAATATCGATTCATTTAATTGAAAAAAAGTGAATTCTAGTCTCGCAGTGATAAACTTGTATACTGCTTACACTGCGTAAAAAAAATAGAAGGACAGTGTTTTTTTGCCAATTAATGTCTCTTATTTTCTCCTAATTACCAGATATTTATGCAGATTTAGTTTAATGACCCTTTTTTTCATTTTAGTCAAAAATTAAACATCTACCACTAATATTATTAATAAAATTAGTACATATAATTTCCGATGCGTAAAAAAAGTAGAAGGACACTTGCTAATATATTTGATTTAGGGAGTTGTTCTTTAGTTAAATAGTGATTTTGTACTTTGTTTTATCCTTTTCTGTCAAAAAAATTTAATTTGTTTAAAAGTTACGCTGTTTCTACGTTCTCAGAAATGCCTAAAGGAATACCTTTGAACGATTTTCAAAAAGGCCAAATTTCCGCATGTCAAAATGATGGTAAAGGTGTCAGAGAGATTGCTCGATTGTTGCAGATGAGCCCCAATACAGTTTCAAACTTTATCAGAAATCCTTATAAAAATGGAAAGAAAAAGAAGACTGGTAGACCGAAAAAGTTAACACCACGTGATGAAAGAAAAATTGTTCGTGTGCTTAAGAAGAACAAAGGAAGTGTTTCAAAGGCAAGAAATCAAGCAGGACTTAATCATGTGACGAAACAAACAGTTTACAACTATACTAAAAGATCTAAAAAATTCATTTTCAAAAAACGGAAACATCATCCTATGTGGACACAAGCTCACATTGATAACCGTTTAGCATGGGCTAAGGAGCACATGTTCTGGACTACAGAATGGACTTCTGTGATATTTTCCGATGAAAAGAAATTTAACTTAGACGGTCCAGACGGATATCAGCACTACTGGCATTGTCCGGGGAATGAAGACGAATACTATTCAACACGACAAATGGAAGGAGGGAGTTTAATGGTTTGGTTGGCTGTTGGATACGGAGGAAGGAAAAGTCTAGTTTTCTTAAACGATAGGCAAAAACATAGAGACTACATTCAAGTGCTGAATTCCGAGCTTCTTCCTTATGGCTCTGACTTGGGGGGTGAAAGTGGAAGTTTCAGCAAGACGGAGCTTCCCTTCACACCGCGACTGGAGTCAAAAATTGGTTCCTAACAAATAATGTGGATGTTTTACCATGGCCAGCCAAAAGTCCTGACTTTAATATAGTGGAAAACATCTGGGCAATGCTAGTTCGTCGAGTTTATGCTGATGTAAGGCAGTTTGATTCACTAACTCAGCTTCGAGAAGCATTGAATGACTCGTGGGACAATTTTTGTCAAACAGAAGTTCAATCTCTATACAATTCACTTCCAAACAGAATATTTGAAGTTATAAAGGCCAATGGGAAGAACATTCCTTATTAAAATCACTATTTTTTCATTCATTATAATGCTGTCCTTCTACTTTTTTTACAAAGTTTCAAAAAAGAGAAACTATTTTTGTTGCCATTAATATTTTATGTTTGAATATCATAATTCTGATGTTAAAACTGTATTTTTAAAATATTTGTAAAATGTTTCTAATAAAAAATTTTAGTAAAAATAAAATATTTTACGGTTATTGTTACAAAATCAAGTGTCCTTCTACTTTTTTTACGTAGTGTAAAACACTTTCGACTCAGCAAGTTACTGGAGAATTGAACATATCATCTACGAATTTTCATTAAAAATCAGAATGCACCAAATTAAATAAATGTAGTTTTTTTAATGATATAAATGAAATAAAATTAAATGAGAAATAATGGGAATAAATTTAATAAAATAATAATATTGATTTACTTTACTGAAAAAGAGAATTCTAGTGTCGTAGCGATAAACTTTCCCACTGCTTTAAAAGACTTCCGATTCAACAAGTTAGTGGATAATTGAACATATTATCCATGAACTATTTCCAATTGGACACAATTCCAATTGGATTATTCAGAATACACCAAATAAAATAAATATTGCTTTTTTGTTAACACAACAGATGGAAATAAAATTTAATAACTTAATAGTATAAATTCGTCATCGTCATCAATAGCACGACAGCCCAGCATGGTTGGCTTTCCTCTGTAGAGATTGCCATGCATTCCTCTGGGTATCAATGGTCCGCTAATTCTTAACCTTTAGTACAGCAAAAAAAATTTTCTATACATCACAACGAAAATATCACGTCAGTCCAAAACGGTTATTTTTCCGATACATGCAATTTTTTCAAGCTATGTTATGTAAAGGCAAATTACATTTAATATATGTAATAATAGTTCGTTTGAATAAAGACAAAACTTCATAAATTTTTTCGAGTGGTACTGGTATTTATGAGAATAACTCAAAAGTAAAGAAAAAGAAAATAAAGAAAAAAAAAATCATTAAAAAATTACCATGAAAAACCAATTATATATTTTGTTTTTTCTGGAAGGGAAGATTTTTCTATACTATGCAGTAAAAGAGATTTGAAAACTTTTCTCATAAAGTAAGGGAGAGAAATGATTTATATAATGATGAATTTTCGCGATGCCAGTCTTAAATGGATTGAACGTCAAATTTTATGGAAAGTAATTGGTACATAAAAGTATGATCCCATAGATATGATTATTGGCGTTGAGATAAAAAATAAAGCATTTTCCAAAATTTATAGGTTTTGTAGTTAATTTTAAGGCTAATAATCTGTTTCAATATAAAAATTATAAAATTCTAATTATAAAAAAAACTAATTTCTTGTGCAAGTACATTCTAAAAAATGATATTCGATTTCAAGTCAAATATTTCTAAACATAATTATTAATTAATTAATAATGAAAAGGGTATGATTTATATGACCATATTTCCCGTTTTATGATACATTGTCCCGCAGTCCCTAAGCATCAAGCAAACAAAATAATTACATGTCCTATTTTCAGAAAGAAGCAAATCACGTTATCTATTTTTTAAAGGCGCTAAAAATTAAATAAATAAATAAAAATCCGAAAGTAGCGTGCACTAGCACGGTGATGGCAGCATGCATAATACATTTCACATATTAAGTCAGAAGTCTGCAAACTAGCTCGATTTTTTTGCAAGAAAAGTTGTTTTTGCGATGTTAATAATGAATATTTGAAAACTACAGCTACAGAGCTATATAAAATAAGCAAAGAAGTTTTTCGGAGTGTTCTTTGAAGAAGTAGAAATATTTGATGCACAAATTTAACCAAAATACTTATGTGGGAAGAAACTTAAAAGTGTACTGGTTATGTTAATAGAAAAAAAAGGCAGAATATTTAACCAAGATATGTAAGTATTTCATGAATATTAACTTATATCTAACTTCCTTACACTGCGAAAAAATGACAATGAAACTCTGGGAACATTTAATCCGAAAATCATTGGGTTAAATTGTTCAAATACTTTCATATCAATAATTTGAATCATATGAACTTCGCATTAATATACAATTTATTTTATATCTTCTTCTTTACTGGCAATACAGACTTGAGCCTCCAACACAACAACTCCCCATCTGTCTCGCTCCAATGCCGATCTCTTCCAGTCAGTTGTCTAAAATCCCCTTCGACATTAACAGTCCACCTTTCCCTTGGTCTTCCTCTCTTCTTCTTGTTGAACAATTTACATAACATAATACTTTTAATGATGTTTCCCTCATTTTAATTTATATCAATCCGGCATTAATGCTCCTATAGAAAGAGTCGTTTCTCTTATGAATAAGTTGGGGCGATTAAAAAAACATAGTTTAAGTCATGTTCTACAAGAAATGTTAATAATCAAAGCAAATTTTAAGAAATCTCGCCAAGAATTTCATTCTTATTTAAAATCAACAGGCAAGATACTTAAACAAATTTGTTCTACAGAAAAATATAAGACCACATAAGTAATTCATCCTCCACATAAGTAATTCATCCTCAAGTAATTCAGTCATAATTCATCCTCGTTCACCTTAATTCATCACACAACATATTCATTCCTATTCGTTTTATTAATAAATAAAAATACTTAAACCTATGCACATACTTACATATACATATACACCAAAAATTAGTAGATGACTCATTTTGGGAGAAAAAATAAATTGCCACATTAAAAATTAATGACAAGTGCATGATAGCACTCAGACGATGATGCATTCATAAAGAATTGCTAATGATGGCCAGTCATTAGCAATTCTAACCCACGGCTTCTCTTTAGCATATTAAATACCAAAGCCAGCGTAGACTCAACATTTGCGAGACAGCGTAATCACTGACCGGAGCGTATTCATTCCGTGGATACTGCATACACTTCCACTTCCCAAACGTTTAATTGTTTACTTTCCAATCGCGTAAACACAGCCAGACGTATTTTTACTCTGTATATATTAAACGCTTCAATTTGTATATATACTGGTCTCTCCGTTCTCATCGCTTTACATAATTGCATTTTATCTCTTCCCGCTACTACAGGAACGTTGAAATATATCCGTAGGTTGGAGTAAAGAAGCCACTGCTTACGTTTTGACCAAGAGTTTGTGATTTTTCAACAGATTGAACAAACATTTCCCAGCCTTTTGAACTTATCGGGGTTTTTTTTCAGTCCAAATAAACTTTCCAATCCTTAAGAGTAAACTGTGGGATATAAACAAAAGTTGTTGATGCTAACTTTGAGGAAAGGCCGGCGATTTTTTAGAAATGGTTTGGTTCTTCCAGTTGTAACTCAAGTATCGACTGGTGGTGAGGGGATTTCCTCGGTGTGCAAGTTCTGAAAATGGATATTTCTTTCGAATTTAAGTCTATTTACTGGAAAAGAATTCTACAGCAGCTTACAAAAGCATTTTTTAAAGAAAGTTAGTGAGAAAATTTTCCGCATTGTTCACGTGTACTTATTTACTGTTCCACGCATTGTTAAGGATAATTTTGTGATTCCGCTTTTAATTATGTAAATGGTAAGTACCTTTTTACACTTATATATTGACATTTTATTTAAAATAAATTTGTCCATGTGCCATTTATGTTCAATATTTAAAAATACTTTTCAATGGCAAATTTTACTTTTTGAGAAATAATGAATTGTAATTAATGTAGGAATAGTTTTGCAATTAATGTTTTTGCTTTTCAAAAACTGGAAATTTTATCACCATTATCTAATTAATTAAAAATATCTTTTCTAACGTTTAACTAAAATTGATAGTCTACCAAGGCAATTTTATCGTTGATGGATATAAAAATGTTTCTTGGAAGCTGACATTAAGATAAAATTAAACTATCGTAATTTAAAATACATTTCTTTTGAAATACGAACTGACACTTTTAAAAAATTGGGGGAAAAAACTGACATTTCCGATATAAGATTTCTTAAGTATTTGATATTGATGTTGAAACATCTATTTTACTATGTTAGTTAAGATGTAAACATAAATAACATATTAAGTTTGATAATTATGATAAAATTTCTAGTTTTTGAAGAAAACTCCTATATTACTATATAAAATAATTATTTGTATTAATTATTTCACAAAAATGTACTCTTTTTTAATTTTAATTCTTAATGTATTTGCTTTACTTTTACTTTCGAAATTACATAATTATTTCTTTTATGTATTTGTTTGAATATTTTAATTTTAAAATTTAAGAAAAGTATTACTTTGAGAATTTTTTTAAGCTAAATAATGTTAAAGTAAAATTATTAATTTTGTTTTTAAAATTTATCTTAATAAAAAAAGATTTGGAAAAAAAATGGTTTTAAGAGTTATATCGTTTATATGAGATAAACGATATAATTTTTTATTTATATAAAGATTTCAAATTACGATAGCAATAGATTTTAAATTACGGCAGTTTAAAATTTTCTATGTTCTAATTTTCAAGTTACGAAACAACATGTTAAATTGCGTTTGAATTTCAATTTTTCTTTTCAAAAGCAGGGATCACTAGTAATTAAAAATTAAAGTTTTAAAATAACTTTTCTACCGAGATATTCTTTAATAAACAAAAGTAGTATTTAGTGAGAAATTTTTACCATACAATTTGGTTACATAAAAAAAAAATGATTTAATTTTTTTAATGAACTAAAAAATATCAATCAAAAACATATTTTCCCACTAGCATATCTTAACTTTAGAAAATTCAATCAAAATAGAAAGAAATGTATTTGATTTTCAATTGCCATCCATAACAGTAATTATTTAAAAATTTCACCTTTGTGAGTTACATACCATCACGTTCCCTAGAATATAAGTCATTATTAAATTAAAATATTTTTATGAATTTTATTCAGTTTATTCTCGGAAAACATTCATAACTATTATTTTTTTCTCAATATTAAAATAGTTGAGATAGTAGGCTCTTAAAATTAATTTTATTACTTGCAATTAATCAATAGATATTCATAACATCGTATAAGATAACAGGAGATTTAAAATCAATAAGTTATTTGAACTCATAAATAAATGGCTTCTGCGATATATGTACGTTAATGTCTAAAAGGAAATCCGATTCATATCGAACAATTAACTATGATGTACACTTTTTGGGGTTCTGAATGAATGGTGGGCAATTTGATACATAATTATATTTAACATTTCTGTACATTTACATTCAAATTTATTTTTATCCAAATGAATATTTTATAAATTTCTACTTGAGGATTGAAAATGTTCTCTTAATAACTTTTTGAGGTCCTTATATATAAGTAACATATATTATGAAAAAAATAAGTATTCTTTCAAAGGAAATTTTATTGGTGCTTTCTTTTAATGTCTAAACAAGATTCGTCTCCCTTTTGATTTCTTTGAATCATATGAAATAAAAAAATATTACCTGATTAATTATAAAAGCTATATTATAGTTGTTAAGGAAAAACATGTAAATGCATGATAGAAGGGGTAAATATATTTAGAAATATAGAAACAGAAAATGTGGATAGCTAATAAAAAGATTATTTTATTGTAATTATAATTTTCAGATGTGTAAACTATCGATATTTTCAGTTTATAATTTCATTACGGATTACAAATGATGGGCTGCATGCGACTAGCGAAATAAACAGTCCTGATCTTAGCAAAAGCGAAAAAAAAATGAGTACTTTATGTAAAAGTAATAAATATAACTATTACATACAGATATTTTAAATTTTTATAGAATTTGAAATCCATAATGATATTCTAATTGCGCTTTTCTGTTTCATCTTTAGATTAATTTTATTTTGTAAAATGATTTTTTTAGTTAGAAAGAATATATTTAATTTTTTTCCATCCTTAAATACTATTAAAATTAAATGAAAACGTTTTAAATTTCATTTTAGGATAATCATTTCATTCATTTTATCCTCCTCTTCAAAAGGAAAAAATATATATTTTTTCAATTAGCCAGAAAATCTTCCACAAATGTTTAGTGTTTCTAAATATATTTAATTTACAAAATATGAATTTTTAACATTTTTTTTCAAATTTCTCAAGCAATTAATAAGTTTTTTTAAGATCCTAGATTCTTTGATTTATATATAATTTCTTCAATTTCAGAGGTTATCACATTAAATTTAGACAATTAATAAATCATGAACAATATCGCTGCTTAAGTACGTTGAAATCCTTATATTTCAATCATTTATCTTCAGAAATGTTTACTTATTTGTTTATCTTCAGAAATGTTTACTTTTTTTTACAATAATGACATTAATTAAGTTCGTACTTTGAACTAAAAAATCAAATATTTTCTAAGGAGCAGGTTTATTTGTTATATTACAACATGGAGTAAAAAAATAGTTTTTAAAAGTAAAGTCTGTTAATTCAATGCTAATTTTTTAATGGGAAAAAATGAAAAAGAGGTTAAATGGTAATCTTCAGATTTCAGTTCGCATATTAAATACCTAAAAGTTATCAAAGTTACTTTCGGGAGCCTAAATATATTAAATATTTATTAAAATCCGCTATTAATTTATTAATAGAAGAAAAATGCCAAATCTGGTAGGAAATTCATTGAAAAAAGGATCATTACAAAATTTATTTTTGCTGATGGTGGAGTTCAAAGGCGAAAAGTTTGATAAACCGATATTTCTTTTTGTATCTAAATTTAATTAATTTTATTCACAAAAATGTTTTAAATATGATACGTTCAATTCATTATAATTCAAAGTTTACAGAAATATGTTTTTATATAGAAATATTGAAAAGGAATCAACAACTTATTTTTTGTTCTAAAAATGTATTACTTACATGTAGTTTTTGATAGGGTTTCATTCCAGGTCTGTCAAGAAGTCCAATTAAATGTGTGTCACAAAATTATGCTGTATGACGAATATATTTATACATCAAAAAGAACAAACGGTACTTACGTATTAAAGGTACCTTGGCGACAGTTGCGCCAATAAACAGCACACGCGTCAACCGCAGCTACAGATTTGGCGCCAATCTGCACTTAAAATTTTTGTTCTAAATAATAAAATATATATATGAAACACTTCATTTAAAATCAAAACGCTTTCAAAATATTTTTATTCCAAATAATTAAGATTGGCGACACTTAAAAACCGCCAAGTCTGTCGCCAGGTACCGTTAATACGCAAGTACCGCACAAACCTTAAATATTAACTATGCACCTGCCACATTTGCCTTCTTATTGTTTTCTTAAACGGTCAAATAAATTTTATCCTTTGTCTACATTAAAAACAAACAGATTGAGATTTAATTTTCAATGTTCCTCATTACAAGTTTGCCTTTTTTATGGATTCAAATTTCATGTTAATTGTTTCATAATTCATAGTTTATTTCTAAATATTAAGCGTATTGAAACAATTGAACATTAGAGTTTTTTTTATTCCTTACTATTTCATTGAGTAGTTTCTTATGTTTCCATTATCTTCATTTTAACATCAAACAAAAAAAATTATTTTCGGTCTTTTTAATACAAAATTTCCGCCTAATTTTTATTTTTTCGTAACTTATAAGGCATAATAAAAGAAATAAAAATTATTATTAGAAAAAACAATTTATCAAATAAATTAGCCTAATTGTATAATAATATTACAATCACACATCAACAAATTTTCATAATTTGGTGTAATATTGCTAACTTATACCGATGTTATGGTAAGTATACAAAATTATGTGTGTTTATGTAAGAAACAAAACTACATAATTTTTGTTTATTCAGGGTTTTAAAATATTGTAAGCGCGAATACGATGTAAATCAAAAAGCACTTATAATTTATTTGAAATTCTGGATCTTTTCAAACCTTTGTTGTTAAAAATTGTGGATTAATTGTTTAAAATTTAAAAAAAAATCACAATCACAGTTTAAAATTATTTTGCAGGTAAATAAACCATAAATTAGCCATATTTTTAAGCATCATAATCATTTATTATTACTATTTTGAAATGTAGATTACATCATTTGTGCAAAATTTAATTTTAATATTGTTGTAAGTATTTCTGTTAATAATTGTTAGTAAAAATAGTATTTATTTTATTGATTATAATTCTTTACTGATTTGTAAAAGCAAAAATAGTCTTTAGTAATTTTTTTTAAATGGCTCATTTATTCTAAATACTTAATCCGGGCTGTTTGATGTAATTTAAAAATAAATTTCAATGTTAATTTTTAATTATTTTTATTGTCTCTAAATAAATCTTTAAAAAAATATGAAAATTTTTATTCGCTACAGAAATACAAATTATTTAATATTTTTTAAAATATATTTTACGGATTATTTATTCGAATTCTATGGGAAATTGAAATTATAAATTTCATAAATGATAATTTCAATATTTGAATCAAAGATAAAAAGGTAGTGAAAGAAAAATATAACCCAATTTAATACTATTAAACCTACATTTAAAAGCGAGCACATCTGCAAACCATAAAAAGGCATGTCAGCTGAAAATTAGTTCAGTGGGAAGACTTTATTTTCGTTATATAACTATCGAATTTTGCACAATCAGCCTTAAAAATCTGATAACGTATCTGATTGATAAGTCCCTGAACTGGATTTCTATGGCCTTATGAACTCCATGACATGTATTTTAAAACACGTTCAGAAGTGATGTCAAATATATATATAAGGAAAAATTACAGATTTCTTTTTCTTTCAGCATTGTTATGCAAAGTTTATAAAATTTAATTTACGATTTTTAACGTTTATATTATGCCCCTACATTCCACAGTATGAAAATGGATGAAAATATTTTGCTTAATTTTATTATAATACTATTTTCATTGAAAATAGTAATTTTAATATTAAAAAAAAAACTGTAAATTATTCTTTGGTTGCAATAATTAACTTAATTATTAAAGAATTCTCTTCCTTTTTAAATCTGCAAAAATTATAAAATGTTTTATATGAAGAAAAATCGAAAGTACTGTAATCGATTTTGAATCTGTTTTCTAGAAGAATAATTACAATATATTAATAATTATTATATTATATTAAAAATTTATTATAATAGGTTTAAATCAGGTCTAACATATTAAAAGGTTAGTCATAATAATAAATCTGTTTACGCATAATGCCATTTTATTGTGATTGACCAAGCATATATTTATTATCTGTAACTATGTTTATAAGAAGAAAAGTCGAAAGCATTGCAATCGATTTTGAATCTGTTTTCTCACTTCAAATAAACGACGAAACGCAACAAAATACAATAACCTTATTATTAAAAAAAAATTAAAATATTTATAAATAATTACCTAATTATAATTAATCTTAGATACATTTATTGTTATGTTATTTTCGTATATAAGAGAAAATGAAATATTTATTTCATTCAATTTTTTATTTTACTTTTTTCAAAATAATCTAAATGTGTCAGAAATAAATTTTATTATAACTTTTTTTATTATAACTTTATCAGGACAAACATATTAAAAGGTTAGTCAAATAATTTTATTCTCTTTACGCATCATGTCATTTTATTGTGATTGACAAAGCATATATTTATTATCTATAACTGTATCTTTTGTTTTATTTAAACTCTTAATTTTGTTTTCATTAATCAATAAATATTAATAAAATAAATTATTTAAATATGAAAAAGGTTTCTTTTTTACTTTAATAACTATAAAACTATCAAGAGCTTATTAACTATTTTTTGTAATTCGGAATTTATTTTTTTATATTATCGGAATCATTATAAAATATATTTTTTTCAAATATTGGTAAGTGTGTAAATTAATTTTTTTTCATTTAAGACGATATTGAAACTAGGTAGAAAAAATAAAATTACTTTCAAACTAAAATATAGAAGATAAAATTATCCCTAGCTTTAAAACTAATGATTATTATTTTTTAAGCAGAAAAAAAAAATTTTAGTTCAATAAATGTATTATCATATTAATAAAAATTAATTTCCAACAAGTATTTAAGTTATTTTTTGATAATATTTAGTTTGAAATAATTTGTTCTTAGTCATATTAGTATATCTAAGGGAAATGTAGATGTATAAATTTCCCAATTAATTTAGTAAATAGTCAATTTATTTTTTTATAATATAATGCATACCAACAGTAATTAGGAAAGATCATCTTTTTCATTTATATAAATGATTTTAAAATGCGATTTCTATTTAAAAATATTTATTTAAATATCATTGAGATATTTGAATAATTGAATTAATTTTAAAATATTACATTTTGATGTATAATTTTTTAAAATAAATTTATCTTAATAATTATTCCTATAAATATGTGAATTTTTTAAGAATATTTAACACACCCACAATTGAAATTTTGCTGATTTAGATTTGTTAAATTATAAAATTTAATAATTGAACTATTAAAGTAATTATTCAATTTAACCACATAAATGCTATAATTTATAAAATTATTACTGTTAATTTCTTGATTATTTATAAATAATATATATAATTATCATTTGTTTCATTTGAAATTGTTCTCCATATATATTAGTTCCTTAATTAATACAATATAAATAATATATTTATTAATATTGTATATATTATTATATAGTTTATAACATATGCATATATGCTTTTTATTGAATTAATAAGTTAAAATTATCATATTCTAATAGTGAGAAATCAGCTATTAAAAGTAAAAGAGCAAAATAACAAAGTAAGTTGATAATTAAATAAAAACAACTGATAACAATTAAAAATGAAACAAAAATAATTAAATGTTTATCAAAATGATTGCATTTGATATACATTATAAGTAACTTAATAATTAATATTATAATTTTGATATACATGAATACAATTGAATGTATATCACAATGATTACATTTGATTTATTGTATGATTTGGTTAGTTTAATATACTTTTTTAAGATATTAAAAATAATAATAACAAAATTATGAAAACAATAATTAAAATATTATAATGAATACTTGAAATGCACTTCAATACAATAAATTAATTGTGTGCATTTATTTCCAATCGTTTTTATACATCACTAAACTTGTATTTTATTTATTAGAGTTCATTTTCATTCATTACCTTTTTCCATATAGTGAATTGAAATGAAATAATTAATTTTTTTGTCCTTTTTGTTCCAAAACAAAATAAGTTCAAAGCATAAATTTATTAAAATATATTTAAATTTTCTAATTTAATATTCTTTAATTTTATTAACCAATAAATGCAGACTAAATAAATATTTGCAACAAATATCATCAAATTTTCTTGGTATTTGACTGAAAAACAGCATACTACAAAAAAAAAAATTTTTACCAATTTTTTTTTTTTTTTTTTACTTACTTTGTATCTACAATAATATTTTCAAAATAAAAAACTGAAATAAAGTCATACAACAAAACCATTCCTGACAAATTAATAAATTTTTATCCCCTGAAATTTATTTCAAAAACAACACTTAAAAGAAGCACTCAAATTTTATTAAAATATTTAAACTCAATTAAAAAAATTTTCATATAATTTTTAATTGTTTATAATAATAAAAAAATCAAAAATTTCACATGCTAGGAAAATTTAAAATAATAACAATAAACAGATAATTAATAAAGAGACAATGTTTATGTATTAATGCATGTTTTATTCTTAATTTATTATATAATCACACACATGATTTCAATTTAATTCACATTTTCTTATACTGCCAAACATCGATTTTTCTTAAAAATCAGATTATTAATAAAAATTAAATTTAGTCAAAAATGATTGTTTTACTTTGAATGTACTCTCTTCTCGTTAGTTATAACAATATTATTTTCTTATAAATATAATAATAGTAATTTAAGCAAAACATATTTTTCAAAGCAAAAGAAATCTTTTTTTGACATATAAAATGTTTCAAAATTAAAGAAAAAAAAATTTCATGTAATTTATTGATTAATATTAATAATTTGTAATAAAATTAACTTATTCGGAAGAAAGAATCATTTTTACATGATATTCAAATAGATTTTTTTGTAAGATAATTTGATAAAAAAATGAATTTTTTAAAAGCATAGCATTATTAAAAAACAAATTACAATAACTTAGAATTATATAATCTTGTCAATTACATTTTTGTTTAATATTATCTATAACCACAAAACTTAAAATATCAAAACCCATCCTAAATTTACTCATTAATGATTTTTCATTCGGACTAAATAAAAATGCAATTAGTTAACATATTTCTTGGGTTTAAAAGTTTATTTCAACATAGTTAGTAATTTTAGCATTTTTTACATAAAAATAAACAAAGATGCCAAAAGATTGCTTTGTTTTGATATTTTTAATATAGATAAAGAAATTACTTCGATTTAAATTAACTTCCACTGCATTTTTATAAGCTCTAAAAAATTAATTCAACAATTTGAATTTCAAAATAGGCTATTTATTAAAGTGTTAATACTATTTGAAGTATGAAAACAAATTTTTTTTTTCATGAAACTTGTTTATTTGTTAGTTTTAATAAATTATATTAGAAAATAGATAAATCAAAAATGACTAATATTAAAGAATCTACCCTTACCTGACACTTGCATTTCTGCAGAATCACTGCCCATAATTCTTTGGCAAACTTGTTCTGGACCGGTCGTGGAATAATTTATTCCTTCAGCTTGTGGTGTACCTGGGGTGACAATATTCGGCGAAATAGAACCTGCGCTGCTTGTTGGACTAAGAGGCGACTGCTTGATGTACGTATCTGCCGCTGATGATACGCCGTTGAGTACCGGCCACGAAGCCACCACCGGATTCTGATCAGATGCGTTTGCTCCGTAAGCCATGGACGGAGGAGCCGTAGTGGCCACCCCGCCAAAGTCGGATCCCGTTGCGGGTGAATTGAGCGGGGAATTTGTCGCACCTGCGACCGCGCAACTGGACATGTAGTGACTGCTTGTCACCATCCCAGATGGATTAATGTTGAGTGCTGAATTGTTGTTGCTCATGGAATAACCATAATGCTGCGGATTGGATGGAATTCCAGTCATCATCATTTGCTCACTAGTTGAAAAGTACGGTTGCAGTCCTGACATATTTGTACTAATAGTCCCCATCGAGACAGGGGGTACACCAGGATTGTGTTGGTTTAGTCCTTCATAGCCAATGACTGAACCACTTGGAGAAGAGTTTTGATAATAGCATGGATGAAAAGACATTCCACACTTTCTTCTGACTGTTAACCGTGGGTTTCTTTTACCTAATAGGTCATTGGATTCTGATTGGTAGGGTTGAAGCAAATTTGCAAGAGCAGTTTGTTGCAAAGGTCCACACGGATTTCCTTGACTCATCATATCAAATCCCATCATAGGAGGACTAGGAATACCACCTGCATAATACATGGAGTATCTTTGCATGTCTGGTATGTGACATCTCCTCTTGAAACCTCTTGGTCTTCTCTTGGATGAGCCGTCTTGAAACACTGTGACACTGGCTGGGTCAACTGTCCAATAATGACCTTTGCCAGGACGACCGACACCTTTCGGAAGCTTGATGAAACAATCATTTAGAGATAAATTGTGCCTGACAGAATTTTTCCAACCTTTGTATTCGCCACGGAAGAATGAAAATTTTGACTGCAGGTATTCATATATTTCATTTAACGTCAGCTTCATCGTTGGAGAACTTTGTATTGCCATAACAATAAGGGCTATGTATGAATAAGGAGGTTTTTCCAGCTTTCTCATACCAGAGCCTGATTTTTTCGTGGATCCATAGTCTTTGTCTTTCGGGGTTATTTCTTCTTCTGTTTTGTCTGTACCTCTGTCACTGTCAACAACACATATTTCCTCCTTTGTGGAAATACTTTCTGACGAATCTCGATTGTGATGATCAAGAGGGATCATTTCTTGAACTGCTTCAGTTCCATTATTCGTAACCATTTGAGAATATTTCTCCAGCTTGATATTTGCAGTTGTAATTTGTTCAGGCTGATTTTCCATCGGTTTTTCCGGAATTAAGGTTTGACGAAATGACGAAGTTACGTAAGTTTGCATATCGTCATATTGCATTTCATTTTTAAAACACTGCGTTGTG
The DNA here is from genome assembly GCA_021605075.1 of Caerostris darwini. Lineage (NCBI taxonomy): Eukaryota > Metazoa > Arthropoda > Arachnida > Araneae > Araneidae > Caerostris > Caerostris darwini. The sequence goes on from BPLQ01004710.1 coordinate 427,865, forward strand.
GGAGGTCTTTGGAACATATTGTTGAACATTCTGTACGCATTATTTCTGTCGTCATCTTCGGAAGCAATTTCCGAACAGGAAGACAATCGCTCGTTGTTTTGCATGCTGTTAAAAATATAACTCTGGACGGGAGAGGTATTGTTTATCCCACCGTTATTGGACTCTTCATAGATTGCGTCCTTCTGGTTGCTGCTCGGAGTGTTTCTACAATACTGGATATTCAGTTCATCGAGAGTCATCGTATCCAATAATCAAAATAAAATCCAAACATTGGCTTATGCTAATCAATCAATACTGATCGAAACACAACAGTATTCAAAAAGCAAAAAACCAAATAAAAGAAATTTCAAAATATTGTAAAGAATTAATTTATATGCAGATTAATAGATTTCAAAATAAAAGAGTTCAAAATGATGAGATTCAAGGTCAATACAGAAAGAGATGTTTACCTGCCAAAATGTCATACAGATGTGACACACATTCAAATCAGAGCGATCATCTCAGCAACTGAATATCCCATGACAGCTTGCGTGGTAAAAAATGAAATCAGCAGCAACATCAAACTGGGAACATTATTTGTGCAGCAGCGCATGGGTGAAACCGTGACCTAACAACGCAATGGAGGGAACTGGATATGTGAAGTGTCCATCCTTTTTCGCTTTTTCCCTGGCTTTCCACCGAACGCTCCAAAGTTCTTCCTCTCCGAATCTCTTGGGTTAGTATCTCTTAAATCACACTTTCTATCTCTCCGGAGATGACGAAACGTAACTTAGCCCCTACCCCCTCCTTCCCACTCTACCCCATTGGCTCGGTCTTTAGGGTTATTGCTGCCTTTCGAGTGTGGCAGGTGCCAAAGATTGGTACGAAATGGTTTTTTCACCATGCCATGTTTTCTTTTTACTTTCTTTCTCCTTTCACTCTTTTATTTAAAACCGCACATTTTTTTTTAAAAAGCTTGCTTAAACTCATTGTGTTATTTTAATTAATGCAATATTCAGTGTGTTAAAATAAATATTTTATTTCATTATTATTATTTGTTTACATTTCAATAAAGAATTGAAATTTTTTTTATTTTGTTTTGCTGCCTTTTGAGTATGGCAGGTGCCAAAGATTGGTACGAAATAGTTTTTTTCACCATGCCATGCTTTCTTTTTACTTTCTTTCACCTTTCAATCTTTTATTTAAAACCACACATTATTTTTTTAAAAAAGCTTGCTTAAAATTCATTGTGTCGCTGTAATTAATGCAAGATTAATTGTGTTAAAATAAATATTTTATTTAATTATTATTATTTATTTACATTTCAATAAATAATTGAAATATTTTTTTATTTTGTTTTGCTGCCTTTTTAGTGTGGCAGGTGCCAAAGATTGGTACGAAATGTTTTTTTTCACCATGCCATGTTTTCTTTTTACTTTCTTTCTCCTTTCACTCTTTTATTTAAAACCGCACATTATTTTTTTTTAAAAAGCTCGCTTAAAACTCATTGTGTTGCTGTAATTAATGCAAGATTCTATATGTTAAAATAAATATTTTATTGAATTATTATTTGTTTACATTTCAATAAAGAATTGAATTTTTTTTAAATTTTTTTTTGCTGTCTTTTTAGTATGGCAGGTGCCAAAGATTGGTACGAAATGGTTTTTTCGCCATGCGATGCTTTCTTTTTACTTTCTTTCCCCTTCTCTTTTGTTATTTAAAACCTCACTTTTTTTTTTAAGTTCGTTTAAAACTCATTGTGTCGCTGTAATTAATGCAAGATTCGATATGTTAAAATAAATATTTTATTTTATTATTATTATTTCTGTACATTTCAATAAAGAATTGAATTTTTTTTTACTTTGTTTTGCTGCCTTTTTGAGTATGACAAATGCCAAAGATTGGTACGAAAGGGTTTTTGGTACTTACGTATTAACGGTACCTTGGCGACAGTTGCGCCAATAAAGAGCACACGCGCCAACCGCAGCTACAGATTTGGCGCCAATCTACTCTTAAAATTTGTTCCAAATAATAAAATGTATATGAAACACTTCATTTAAAATCAAAGCGCTTTCAAAATATTTTTATTCCAAATAATAAAGATTGGCAACGCTTAAAAACCGCCAAGTCTGTCGCCAAGGTACCGTTAATACGTAAGTACCTGGTTTTTTTTCTCCATGCCATGTTTTCTTTTTACTTTCTTTCTCCTTCACTCTTTTTATTTGAAACCGAAATTTTTTTTTTAAAGGCCGTTTAAAACTCATTGTGTAGCTGTAATTAATGCAAGATTCAATATCTTAAAATAAATATTTTATTTCATTATTATTTTTTTTTTTACATTTCAACGAAGTGAATTGAATTATTTTTTTTTAATTTTTATTTTCATATAATGAATCATAACAGATTTCGTTGTTTGTAAATGAAGTATTTCTCACACTCTGGGATGAATCTTTTAAGAAAACAGGATGGATGTACGGATAAATTTTCTTCTGATAAAAATTAAATAATCTTTAATAAAATGAAAAATTATTATATTCGATTAGGCAATTAATATGGAAAAACTTAAAGTTTTTGACTGAATTTAAACGAGATCTTTTGATTAATTATTAAGTGGCAGGTTAATAACAAATATTTATTAATGATGTATAAAAAAGTATTAATAACATAAATATTTCTGAATATAAATAAAGTTTTGAAAAAATATATTAAATAAATAGTGCATAATCATTAAAACATTTAATTACGTTTGTAGTAAGAAAAACATTCGTTCGCTAGCAATGGTTACATTTCAGCACACATATTGGTTACAACAAATGCTCAGTTCATGATATACTCAGTCAATATTTACAACACCCATACCAATTTGTATATAATATTGAAATGTTTTTAATTTGGAGATAAAAAAAAACACCTAGATTTTATCTATTGTTAATAATAAATATTTTTAATAAAACATCAAAATTACTTTAACATTTTAAGATGAAAATATGTTAGGAATGCGAAAATATTTTACTTTCTAAAGTATATATTTTATATATTGATACTATAATCAATAGTCTTAAAGAAATAATGAAAAAATTAATGAAATAAATATAGTATGAGATATATGCAGAAAATAAAATTCTTATATTAATTAATATATACAAATTTGCATTAACTAATTAAGGTTTTCCATTGTCCTGGTATGTAGAGCTGTATTTACTATTAAAAGGGAAAATATATAGCATACTCAATATTTACCAGGCTGTCTCGCTAAAAGGGAATATGTTAGATTTACAATCTTGAAAAAAAATATATATATATTTTCTAAAATTTTAAATCACTTCTATAATTCAGGTTTAATATTAATTTTAAATAATATCAATCATTATAATTTTAGTTCTACCTCCTAAATTCATTCCATATTTGAGATGGAATTTCGTTATACAACTATGCCATTTTCTTTTCTGGTGTTAGATACAGATTTCTTGGTAAAACCTAACCGCAGTTACGAGCTAAAAATATATTTCTCGCAGCTAGTTGTTACACATTTCATGGCAAGTGAGGTATAAATATTGATATTTTTTAAAAATAAAAATTCAATTTGTAAAATTTTCAATTTAATTTTAAAGTAAATTTATGATGCATAATGTTTGAATCTTGACAATATCACAGGACTGGTAATGGCGAATAATTAAATGTGGCTATTAACTTTTAAATCATTGTATAAACAATTTTCATTCGAATTATATTTATAAAACGGTTTTTAAGGGATATTTAAATATAATGATACTAATATTTCACATTTAAATTATTAATTAAACTTTTGTTGCATTGCCATAATTTAAAATCCATTATTGGTTTATAAAAATTGTATTTTCTTATCTTTATTTATTTATTTATTTATTTATTTTAACATTTGAAGGCCAAATGCTTAATTCCTACAATACACCAATTGGTAGGTTAAAAAAAAGTGTCCATTAAATTTCCTCTTGTTTTTCCATCTAAAGAAATACACAGACATCTGAAGCCCGAAGATCTCATATATTCATAATTTGTACACGAAAAAAAAAAAAAAAAAAAAAAAATTAAAGATTACATGTATATTATATATAATAAATAATGTGTTATTGTAAAAATTAAATAAAGGATTTGCTGCTTAAAATTCGATTGATTTGATGATTTTCTCTTTTATTTGATTCCATTTTTGTAATAAACCAGACCACAAGCGATTTCTGGAAATATATTGCTTATAACATAATGTATGTAGGTTGAAATAAATATTGCCATAATTAATATATAATAAATAATAAATATATATTATCATCATAAATATGTTTCCACAAATATACATTGATCCTAATAAATTTGCTCATTTTATTACATTTAGTAGCAACCATATTGTTTATTGAACGTAATTTTAAATTGAAGCAAGATTTTTAGTGATCGCTTAAAATAGGTAATTAATTTTTTACATAAATATTTGCCAACGACCACTGTTAGTTAACAGACTTAAAACTTGGATTTGAAATAAGTAAAAAAGTACTTATTCACACTATAGTGTTTCTAACAAATTTTGTCTCCTAACCTACAATAAATTTAAATAAAATAAAATAAATAAATAAAAACATAATTGGAAATGTTTTTGTAATTTTTAGCTATTTACTTTATTATTTAACTATATTCGTATGATATTCCATTGTTTAATCTTTCATCAGAATTTGAAGGACTTTAAAAAATACCGAACCTATGTACTTTTAAAATAAAACTTAACGCTGTCTGGTAACCATGAATTAAAGTATACTTTAGTGTTTATGTTGTATTTCATCATCACATAATTGTAAACCGATTTCGGAGTCTCAATATTACACATCTATTGTTGTTATATTGTTGTGGATAAAATCAATGATTCTATATTTTTAACATTGAATAATTATTTCAATTAACATTTAAATAAAAAAATATCAAAAATTTTTTGTTACGCAATTATTGAATAATATAGGATGTATACCTACTCACATGTTGTAAAAAAGTTCTTTTTAAATCAAACAATGTTAACATCATAATTCAACAATTCGTAGACATCACAATTCAACAGTTTATAGACATCACAATTCAACAGTTTGTAGACATCATAATTCAACAAGTCAATTAAGATTCAAATATTATACAATATAAATTAATTTTCAATTATTTACTATCATAAAGAGACATAAAGTTTATTCAAATTACTTGACTACATTTAAAATAAGTAGTTTTTAATCTGGTAATCATAAAATAATAAACGATACATATTTATATCTATATTTCTTTTTAAATCAATCATTTCTTTATAAAGTTTTTTTTTTAAATCATCACAATTCAACTGAAAAATTGAGTTTAATTACTTGTTGTCAAAGTGACATTGATAAGATTCAAACATTATAGAATATAATTAACTTTAAATTATCTAATACCACAAAAAGAGATAAAATTATTCAAATAAATGCAGTGTCCAAGTAATGATTATTCTTAATTTTTTTTATTTCGGTTTTATTTTAAGAAAAATATTTATATGATAATTGTGTACATGATACACATATTTTAAATTTGAATTTTGTGGATATTGTAAATATCAGGAATTTTAATTTATATTATTATGAAAAAAAAAATATTAAAAACATATTTTGAAATTTTTTTAAATTTCTCAAGATTTTGATTAATTGTTAAATTGACTTTATTAATATATTTCAATGAAATTTTAAGCTTTTGGTAAATTTTATCAAAAGTTGCTGTTGATAAAAACTCTCAATGTAGTAGGCAGTTATTACTTTATAACAAGATATCACTTATTCTAGAAACCAAATAACAATGAGTATAACAACAATAACAAAAATAAAATAAATAAATACAGAATTTAGGTTCCAACATATAAATAACGAATCAATTATTAAATGTAGGCAATTATAAAAATTGCACTCACTATCAGAGATTCGTTCATAAATATTGAACTTATGTTCCACCATAAAAATAACGAATCATTTATTAAATTTAGACAATGATAAAAAATGCACTCACTATCACAGATTCGTTCATATAGAATTTAGGTTCCACCATATAAATAACGAATCATTTATTAAATTTAGACAATGATAAAAAATGATCACAGAAAAAATTTAGGCGAACATTTATTAAATTTCACTACTCACCACAGATAGAATTTAGGTTCCACCATATTGAATCATTTATTAAATTTAGACAATGATAAAAAATTTATGGGTTGTAAAACCAAATTTCGTATGAAGCGAAATATAAATATTTAAGATCCAAAGATGATGGAGTTTTTCCATCATTTCTTATCAATGATTACTTTCTTATATAATTGTTTATATTGACGGTTTATGCTTGGCGTAATGTTTATTGATTAAACTGAAGTATCAGTGCTTAAGGTGTGAACCTGATTATGTTGCACTTATCACTATATAATTAGAAACAAGATAGAAATATATTTATAAATAAAACACATTTATACGATCCACTTTTCAATACCTATTCAACATCATTGTAAGTTATCTTTAGAAGTTTTATTTTTAGAGGATTTCATATAAATATTATACTTTTATTAAAGAGTTGAAAAGTTGAGATGCTAAAAATTCTACAAGGTATATAATTTTTATGCATTACAGAATACGATTTGCATATTATTTGTAATATTTTCTTTTTTTAATGCAATTATTTTTATATATAAATTTATTTAATGAATGGTTTTTTTTTTCTTTTATATTATATTTTTTTGTATTTTATTTCATTTTATTAAAGTGCAATATGTGTGACAACTTTAGTGTTTCATTTTTTTATATGTGTATCTGTGGGTAGTAACTAAATTTTTATATTTTTTTCTTAGAAATATGAGAAAGATGTATACTAAAATAGTACATAATTTGTCTAAAACTTCATAGTAATTAAAATTATTTCAGTGTTTATGAAAAAATGCATTAAAGAAACGATTTGCATGAACGGAAAAATTATTTGTAATATTTTTCGTGTTTTTTTTTTTAATGCAATTATTTTTATATAAATTTATTTAATAAATGGTTTTTTTTTCTTTGAATATTATATTTTTTTTTGTATTGAATTTCATTTTATTAAAGTGCAATACTTGTTTTGATTTTTTTGTGGGTGACAACTTTAGTGTTTCATTTTTTTATATGTGTATCTGTGGGTAGTAACTAAATTTTTTTATATTTTTTCTCTTAGAAATATGAGAAGGATGTATACTAAAATAGTACATAATTTGTCTAAAACTTCATAGTAATTAAAATTATTTCAGTGTTTATGAAAAAATGTAAATGTAAAGTCAGGCCTTTTACGGGTGCTCCATCGCAACAGAAGCTGCTTTTCCCTTTCAATCATGAGTACGTATGGGCTCGTGGGCTTGGCCAGCCAAGTGGGATAAGAAACAACAACAACAACACAAGTCTTTGCTGTTGATAGTTAAGGCAATATTCTAACGAAAATAATTTACACTGATCTGCTTAATTTCCTACTCAATATGAAAAATTCAAGAATCTGTCACACATTGCAAAAATAATCATATCAAAATATAAATAATTCTAAAAAACTCTATGAATTTATTAATACACTAAGTAATACATTTTTGCTATTATTAGTTCCAAGTTTATGATATAAAACTTCTTTCACAAGTATTCTTCTTTGAAAACAACAATATTAAGTTTGCATCATTTTGTTTAAATTTGCTTCATAAAATTCATGCAAAATACAAATTGAGATTCATTAACTTCCAATGTGTGTAACAAATAAAAAAAAAACACATTTTTTAAATTTTTATTATATAAAAAATTTTGTGCTTGACACGGTATTTTCTGACGATTGGAAACGATGTTGTAGCAGTCACCATTGAGTATCCTCGTTACTGAACGTCGTGACTGCAACGCAGGCTTTCAAGGAACTCAAACCTTCGTCCCTTTCACGTTAGGAAGCATATGTTACTATTGCTGTGATACACACAGAACTAACGCCATTTGACAAATTTTTTTTTTCTTTTTCTTTTTTTCGTTTTTTTCAAAAATATTCTAAAACTCAGATATTACAATTAATATTTGTTTTATTTTAAATCATAATGTTTTACAGACAAAACAGTGCATAGTACATTAATTTAAGAGACATCTATAACATGCTCAAAAAATTACATGTACATATAGTGTATGTATGTGTATGACAATATGAGATATTTACAATTGGAACTATTATTACTATTTACAATGTTGCTTGTTTAAGATACAATTAGAATTGTTGTTTACAATGTTGCTTGTTTAAGATACAATTGGAATTGTTACTTTTTACAATATTGCTTGTTTAACATACACGTTATAATTGCATAAATATTCTATCACTTATTATATTTTCAATTCTTTTCTTTCATGCCATTATTAGTAGGCTTAATACAAAATACCTGATACTTAAATTTTATTGTGCTTTTATATTTGTTTATTATATTAATGCTTACGTAAAATATTGCAGCAATAAAATTTTTTTTCTTTTTAGGACGTTCCAAACGAGCGATCAACAACACAATGTGGCAACCCAGCAACGCTATCAGAGCACGGAGCATCCTTGAGATGAGGAGAAAAAGCAAAAGAGAGAGAGAGAGAGACGAGTCGGCGGACCCGTCAACACCCTATCGGATCGAGGCGGGGCCAGTCGTATACTTCCTCCTCCACCAATGAAGGCCGACAATGGAGAACAAGGGGAAAGCGGGCCTGTTTACACAATCCGGTTCAGACCACCCCGGGGAAGGGGGCGGAAACAGAAGCCGCGAGATCGAGGTGAAAGGGTTGATGAAGAGGGAATTAAGTTCTAAAGTGTTGTGCGTGTAGAGTTTTGAGTAACAATGTAACATTCTTTTTATAGAGAAAGCTTTTTGTGAATATTTTAGTTGTTCGTGTTTTGTTCGTTTTGTAAAGATTTGCAAAAGTTTAAATAAGAGATTGATTGATTATAATCAATCGAAGTTGATTTAAATAAAACAGTAACAGAAACTAATACTGTTTTATTTATTCACTCACCATTCAGGTATGAAAAACAATATTTTCGTACAAAGTAATGAAAATAGTGTTTGATGTATTCAGAGATTTTGATACTGTTGTTTATTTAAACGAAATGAAATAAGAGTACATGCTATAGGGACAGGGAGGGAGGTTAGTATTAAATTGGAACTTAATAGCAGCTGTATGGTTTCTGTTTCCTTTTTGGTGGTTTGAAAGGCGCTATGTTGTCTAGTTTGGATTGGACCTTCCCAACCTTCTTGAGAATCTTCCCAGACGACAGATTTAACTTGCCCGTATTTGGAGTAGTTATTATTTTATATTGTCATATTAGTGCCTCTTTTTTTTATTTCGATTATCTACTCTCTGTACATGGAATGCATATGAAAAAATTAAATATGTGTACTAGGTTAATTTTTTTATAATAATATAATTTAAAATATAATAATTTAATAAATAAATATGGTTTATTAATTTTCATATTAATACTATAGAATATAAAATATTATTTAAGCAATCATTTTCACTAAGCAGGAGGTTTGATACTGGGTTATGTTTGATGTAAAGCTATGCAAGCACTCTTTAAGTATGGGGTATAAGCAGGAAATTTAGCGAGTAATTTAAAAAAATTTTGCTGTGCGAAGACACTATTTTCAGGTTTCAAAAAATTCATGCATTTTGAATTCATTTAATTAATAAAGTATTCACAGTAGGTTGAAAAAATTTTTACATAAATTTGGATTATTATTTTTTTCCACTGATTATAAACAAAATTAATCTGGAAATTTTTGTTACATTTAAAAATATAGCATTAATATTCATTATGGATGGAAAAAAAAAGTAGAATTTATAAAATAATAATAATAACTTACCGCTGATAATTTTAAGGTTTAAACAATTATTTGGTTACACATACAACATTATTTTTTTGGTTAAATAATTACTTGTTATTTTAGAAATAATGTAATAAAGTTTGAGATTTTAAATTGTTCATTTTTATTTATTTATTTATTATTATTATTATTATTTTTTTTTTATAATAGATCTTTGGAAAAAACAATTGCTATTTAAATAAATTTGTTACTTTGATTTTCTATTCCTAACAAATTAATAATTAATATTTTTCGTCGCTCGCTGATTTTTAATGGAGACAAAAAAAAATTAACATCATTATTTTATGTATAAAAAATTAACATGAAAAACAATTGAAAAATATTTTTTAAAATATCAAACGTTATGTTAGTTTAAATATAAACTGACATTATAGAAAAAAAATTAATTAATCATTTAAAAAATTTATTAAATAGGCCAATTTATTAATATAACAGAAAATCTAAAATATAACCGCCATCATTTAATTTAAGAAAATCTCACCAAATACGAAAAATAATATAGCAGCAATCAAAAATTTATTGATTTGCTATATTTTGGAGCAGTAGTTTCCCAAATGTGGTACGCGTATCTCAGGATGTACGCAAAGTGGCTCACATAAATTAGAGTTAATACCAAATCTTCATGCATTAACAGAGGACAAATAGTATATATAAAAGATATATAAATTGCATTAACAGAGGACATCGAATCAGATTTTTCTGATATTAGTAAACAAATGCAATCACATTTCTCACATTAAATTATAGTTAAAATTACAATTTAATTTGAATGTAGAAGTATTGTTTAATGTATAATATTTGATTTTTGATTACACACACATCTATACATACAATATAATTTTAAATAGAACATATATATATTATGTTTTGTTGCTTTATGTTATATGGGGTGCAACTTTTAATTATGTTCGTCTTAGGGATAAAAAAGTTTGAAAACGGTGCCCTAGAGGAGGGGATCTTAAAGTTGAGATAACGATTTCCTGGAGGATAATTCACGATAAAAGTTTGCAAAATTGATCAATTTTGGTTGGTCAATCAAAATTGATCAAAAATATCAAATTTATTAATTTTGATATTTTATTATAAAAAAAATTCCACCTTTTTTATTTTTTATTATTGTAACCGTGCTTCCTCCTTATACACTGGCAAAAACACCTCCTGTAGCATTTAGGAGAAATGGCCGGTTGGACTTCAGCAGATTCCTATCCAAGAGAATGCAGCGCAACAATGCGCTTCTGCTGAGAAACATTTAGTTGATCTACAGTCTCTCACCCCGAGAGGAAGTATAGTCAAGTGCAACCCTGCGCATTAGTTGGAATATAGACTCTCACCCGGAGAGGAAATATATTTCACACACCCTGCACGTATCCAAGTTTCGGCTTAGAAGTGGAATCCTTTCTCAAATCTATAATTATATGCTTTAAATATCTTAAATATTGTATGTCTCTAATTGTATGTGTGTGGTGTCTGTGTGTGTGTCAATAAAGCTGCCAGTCCTCCAATCTGTGCCTCAAGTATCGTAACCCAACCACACCCAGCTATATTATAGTTACTTTTATTCAATATTTAGTTCTGTAATTAATAAAAGAGTATTTATCCGAATATAATTAAATATAAATTTCTTATAATGCTGTTTTTATATATTTTGTACATCGATGATGCGGTTTGTGTAAAATTTTTAAACTGAAAAGGGGTCGCCAATGAAAAATGTTTTAGGAGCATTGCCCTAAAAGAACGTGGAGCCCGTTTGAGAACCACTCAAACAAAAATTAATTTAAAATTTGATTGTGTTAGATTCAATATTTATAAACGCCTTTGAGGTTATTATGGGAAATTTTAGTCACTCATGCAATTTTACACGCGCTCTGCTTGAAAATTGCTTTAATCAGATGGAACGAAATCTTATCTATAAATTATATGCAAAGAGCGGCTGAAAGATGAAGTGAATTGTAATCACAAAAGTAACAATGAATCTTTTTAAGTTCTTGATGATGCTGGAGTTAAATTTTCAGTCCATGGATCTTTTTCATTTTGCCCTTTTATTTTAAATGACTCATCACGTTTGGCTTAAAAGGGAAAGTAATGAGTTTCAGTTTTCAAACTTTAATAGTGCATAGTCTTTTCAGCAAAACAGTCTCAATCCAGTCAAATACTCATATGATGGAATTGCTTAAAAGAATAAATCGCAAAGCAAATTTTTGGTAAAGGGTACCGTTGTATTGCTTTTATATATATGTGTGTAAAAAAAAATAGTGCATCTTGTTATAATTTTGGCTAATCACAGCTGTGTCTTGAAATTCGAAGCATCTTTTACTTAAAAAATGAAATTATGTTATGTATTAAACTTCATTCATGCTGCTTCTTTTTCCAAAAAAAGACATTTATTTTGTTAAAAAATTAAATTAATACTGTAGTGTGCAGGTTGGACAACTAGATTGTAACTGGGTGCTGTCAGATGGAGATACTTGAGGCATAGGTTGAATAACTCATAGCTTTATTGACGACTCATAGCACGACAAACACTACACATATACAATTAGATATATATAGACATACAATATTTAACATATTTAAAGACACTATTATAGATTTGTGGAAGGAATCCACTTCTTAGTCAAAAATCCCAAACTCGGCTTTGCAGGGTGCGCGAAATATACTTCATCTCCGAGTGAGATTCTGTAGGGCAACTGACCATTTTTCCTGAAAGCCACAGTTGGCGCTCTTGCCAATGTGTAGGAGGAAACATAGTTACATCACATCAAATAAATAATTAATCAAAATAATGTCCATCATTAAATGCTGCTTTTGCCCATGTCTCTGCCAGTAAATGCATTTCTTGTCGAAAGAGCGACTCGTCTTATGAAGTTATCTACGAATCAATCTAATTCTTGTGTTCTTCAATATAGTGTTCTTCAGACATGCTATGCGTCATCAGGCGAAAGAAGTGGTTGTTAGAAAGATTAACAATTTATAGCGGATGAGGTTGGTTTCGAAGCATTTCCAAATAGTTTTTTTTTTTTTTTTTTTTTTTTAAATTTCTTTGCGACATGTGATTGAGCATTGATATGTCGAAAATTTTTTTCTTGCAATGCTTGGTTAGAATTATACAACGTAGTCGAAAACATTTGTCAAGTTTTAGCAGTCCGTGATTTTTCTTTTTCTGACTAAGGCGCATATGGTCTTTGATATGAAAAAATAATAATAAATAAATAAATAAATAACGTCTCTGAATTGATTAAACAATTTCTGGCACTTCTTTTAAGCTAATGCTAAAAATGTTTCACATAAACTTACGCAAGAATTCGCTGTGCTTCAGGTATATTTGTCTTCACATCATCGTCATCATCATTTTATTTAATTTTTTTTCCTAATGCAGCTGGCAAATACTTAGACCGTGATCTTTGATGCCATAAGCAAGGGCGGCACTCGACGTTACTCATTACTACCCAGGGGTAGCTTGAAGATTAGCTATGGACGCGGAGTAACAATGCCTCCGCAACGCTCTAAGATCCTATTAGACCGGGATTTACGGTTTAAAGTGGATTCCAAACCACTACAAACAACCATGGCACCGCCGGGACACGAACCCGAAACCAGTGGTACCGAGCGCCAGAGCGCTAGCCATTCGGCCGACAGGCCCCTCATCATTATCATAAGTGGTGCAACAGTCCCATGGTCGATCAAGGCCGTCTACCTGCTGGCAGATTTCTAGACAGTAGGCGTTTTCTTTTTACGGGATAGGGGTATTAGCCCTACGCCTAACAGTTATATTAGACCGGAACCTTCGGTTTAAAGTGGATTCCGAACCACTACAAACATCCATGGTACCCCCGAGACTAAAAGTACGTGGCACCGAGAGCCAGTCACCGTCCATCAGGCCCACTTAGATCCATCTAAACAGCAAAAATAGCATTATTTTTAGTATTTACAAGATACGTATTTCTTGATAAAGCTATCTTAAAGTTATTTTAATTTATTTCTTGTAATTTGATTTAATTTCTCATGGCTTTGTGCTGTTTTGAAAATAAAAGGTTTGATTAACAAAAGTATTTGGAAATAATTTCACAGATGAGTTAGTGGTGTTTCTCCTGTGGAGGAAACTTAAAATCTATGAATTTTCGTTTCATCGGTTACTTTTTTTCTTTCACTATGTTGGTGATAAACTATGTGGTCATCCCATAAAGCGAGCAGTGCATCCCTCACGTCAGCCTGATAAGTGAGAGCAGCCAGACCCCACGCAACAGAGAAGACTTCGATTCGGGAAATGACGGGGGAAGATTTCTTTTTTAAATGCCTCTTTCCGATAAGATGATGCGATTAAAAGTGCGATGACAGATCCTGTGCTTCAGAGGTGCATTAACGAAAGCGAAATCGGGATGGCCGACTCAGACTGGCTATGTGGAAAGAAAAACTGCTGGTGCGGCAAAAAACATTTTATCACTTTTTTTTTTTCTTAATCCTTTAAAATATATCGCAACAAGCGGTATCGTTTGTGAACATGGTGTTCTGGTATGAGTTTCTTGATGTTGCTTAATGCACAATTTTCTTTAGCGATATATCTCATGTACAGTCGCCGATATGTGATGAATAGAGAGTATTGCCTTCAGGATTATAGCTCTGCACATTTTCCGGAACTATGAGCCTCATTTGAATATATAGGGGAATATAGCAACAATTTGCATGTGGTACTGAATATAGCAGAGAAATACCCACAATGCTATTTGACTGTTGATGCGAAGGACTTTACAAACTCTTCATCGAGTCTCATGGCCAAGTGGCTAGCCCTCTGGACATGGGTACCACAGGCTTCTGGTTCAACATTCTGAACATCAATTTAGAGCAACATCATTAATTTTAAATAAATATACCCTGTAGTCTATTTTTTTCTAATACTACCACAATATGTGTGGCACATAATACAATTTGCTCGTGGGGACAGCGGCCCGATGGCTAGAGCAACAAAACAAAAGCCTTTCAGGGTCGAGTCTGACGGTGGCATGAATGTTTGTTAGTGCTTCGGAATCCACGTTAAACTGTCCTATACGTCTAAATAGCTTTCGTGTGCAAAAAAATTACCATAGAGTGACAAACCAAAGCAAAACTTTGAAAGCAGTCATTTCAATGGACAACAGGAGTGGATTTGAATCATTTGCACAATAGCTGAGCACATTATCACTGTATCATAACACTGAGTTTTTAAAGATAAGAAGAAAAATACTCTTCGTCGTGTATGGATATAAAAAAACCAGAAAATCTCTGTATTGGGTTAAAGAAGTCGTAAACCTCTGTTTATGTCCATTACATATTTTGTGATACTAGGAATTGGATTTGCGTTATATAACGATCAACAATCTTAGCAAGTTCATGGAGTAACATGCCTAATCATAGATGAAATATCGAAAAAAGAAAATTAACACAAAAGTAGAGAAAATTAAGTGTGGATTTGAATGTGCATGTATAATCTGTATGAATTGATTGAAAAATAGCTTAAAACCCAGTAAAATTTGTAGATAATATACTTTATATATATGCAATAGCATTGATATGTCTTAATAATTTAATTAATGGAAATCTATGTTGACCAGCTTTCATTGTGGTCACATATCCATCCTTTCGATGGGTTTGATCATGGTTCTACTGTATTTACTTTTATTAATATATATGAAAAAATTACTCATCTTGAAATAACTTGAAAGCGGAGAAAGCTGTATTTATGCAATTGAAATGATTTTATAGGAAAATCATTAAGCTCATTGTGTATTATTCCGTCCCTAGCGGCGTAATTCAGAAAATAACCATTACAAATCGGAAACTGGAAGAGATAGTAAACTTCTACGTTTCTCATTTAATTAGTACCAAACAACATTTAGTTTACATGAATGATATACACTGGCGAGGAAAATTAAAGGAACAACTATAAAAAGGTGCTTTATGTTACTTCAATTAAGTGAACTGCAATGAAAGGTGATTGGTTGATAACTCAATGTCAACGTTATCATGTAGCCCACTGGAATTTATCATCACTACAGAAAAATTGGCAAATTTTTTAACTGTTTCTTTCACCATGTGTGTAAAAAGTGCACGTGGGTGATTTGAAGTTCAAATTACAAGGATTGTACGAGTAGTTGGATAAAATTTTCGTTTGAATAAGTGGAATATGTCGTCCAGAATACATTTGAACTTATTGTGAGAAATGTTGTGCGATAGGGAGAATGGAAGTAGGACAGATACTGACAGGGAGCAAAAGGGTCATATTAAGAATCTGGAAGCGGTTTAAAGACCTCAGACCTCTTGTAGGAGCCATTGGAAAGCCGTTATTCAGATCAACTATAAGTAGAAGGTTGTATACCTGTCATTAATATATTTTGCAGATTATTTAATTATACACATAATTGTTCTTCCTAATGTAGGTACAAATGTTGACTATTTCCTCCTACAAAACGACAGTGTTACTACACAGAGTTTAGTTGCTGGAGAATTATCTACGTGATAAAATTGTGAGTGAGCCAGCACATTCCCCTACATGAACCCGATCTTTTGAATGCTCCAGAGAGACGTATTGCTGAAATTAACCCATCCTTTACAACTTTTCAATGTCTTTGAAATGCCTTGACACTGCAAAGGGTTGTGATGTCGGACAGTTTAATAAACATAATCATTTATCATTACTATCATACTTGTAAAACTGTTAGAGATGATCATACTCCTTATTGAACTCAAATACTATGTTTCCTCGTTTGTTTTCAAGACAAAATCAATTTGTTTTCACAAATAAGCTCATTGTTGTTTTTTTTGTATGGAAATGCTATTTGAATATAAATGAAGCACTATATTATTAATGTCTCTGCCGGATTTCATTAAATTTCAATGAAAAAGAAATTTCACAATCACATTTTCCTCATTTTTTTCGCCATTTTTGGAAACCAATGTATTATTACATATACTTTTTCCAAATAATATCAGCTATTTTACAATATCTACTTTAACATGAATATAAGCCTGATGACTCATTGAGAAGATGAAACATTTAACAGCTGTAAATAACCCTGTATGTAGGACAACATGATTATGAATCAACAACGAACAACAACTCATTTTCTCACAATTCACTTAATCTACATCCGATACAGGTTTTTTTTTTATTATTATTATTATTATTATTTCCATGATGAAACCGCGAGACAGAAATCTAAAAAAAATCAGCATAAAAATATATACTTTGAACTTGATTTCATTTTGTTGGTGAATGAATGGGCTGCCCTGAAAGTGCAGTGTCGTGTTTTCTGAACTTTCTCTTTAATTGTGGGAGAGATAGTGGTGGATGTTCAATCAACTGCGGCACGTAAGTGTTTACTGCACTCTTGCAGAATTGAGACGCTGATGGAAAACCGTATTTATGGCTTCCAGCGATTGATAACTCCGTACCAGACTTTGAACTGCAGATCTCAATCAGATATCTGGATTGACGCTTCTGTGCAAATGTCCCACATTTCGAGGCTTGTTAAAAATGGGCAATTTTGTTTTTAATTAAATATTGTTTTGATGTCTAAACAGCTGTTATTCTGGCAATCTGTGTACAATTAAGTCATCTATGAAGATATTAATTATAGTGATACTAAATTTTCTATTATTGAAATGTTTAATATTATGTAGTTCATACTGCATTCCTTTGAATCGTATATTAATTAAAATACAGTTATAATTTTTACAAAAATTTCAAAAAATTATAAAATTGGGTACTGTTTTATGATTAAGTGTTTAATTTTATATTTTTAATCAGATACAATAAATTTAATATATATTTTTTATCTTTTTAATCTAGATCCGTGGTTCCTCAACACGTTACTTAATAGTGTGTCAACCATTACAATTGTTGTTGTGGCAACAAACCTATTGTAATTGTTGTAAAGTGTGGCAACAAATCAATTGTAATTGTTGCCACATTTTTATTCATTAATTTTTTTACCATTTTTTGAATAAATAATTGTTTGTCAAAATATTTTATTTACAGTAGCCCACAGTTAATTTAAATTTTAAAAAAGTCCACGAGTCCTCCAAAAAACTTTAAAGTGATCGCTACACAAGAAATCTGAAAAAAAAAGTTTTGAGGACACTGATGTAGACAAAAGAAGTAGCACTTTTTTTTTGTAATACAGAAACTTAAAATGATTGCCCTGACTACAAATAACAATAACTTCATTATAAATAGTGACAGGAAGAAAGAAATTAAACACAATACAAAAAGCTGAAAATGTATGTGCTAATTTCAATTGTCGTTAGGATGCCTCTCTTTAGTTTTACTGACAACATTCTAGCTGTATTCCATTTCATCCATGCCTTCTCATAATCAATGATATCAGTGGATTCTCGATACGCACATTCAATTCATTCAGAGTTGTAGGTAAAGAAAGTGCGAAAACATAATTTTTGACATACTACCATAGAAAGAAGTTGCAAGAAGTAATGTAATAGTGAATAGACAACAGCTTGGATTTAATCATATAGCCAAGGGGAAATATATAGAATAATAATAAAGTACTTTAAAAAAAAATGTGATCTTCCTTCGTTCTGTATTGTGTTAAACTTTTTTTCTTCCTAACGTCATTTAACATAACGTAGGGTTGCTTTTCTGCTAACCTTGTTTAGCGTAAAATATCGTTGGTTTTTCTTCTTGAGACTGTTTAAAGTAAGGTAGCGTTTTTTTTTATCGTTATTTATTGTAACTAAACGTTGTAGAATTGTTTTTTCTTTGTAATGGTGTTTAACTTAATGTAACGTTGTTTTTCTTCTAACGTGTAACTTAATATAGCATTGTTTTCCTTCCTAACGTTATTTAACGTAACGTAATGCTGTAGAATTGTTCTTCTTCATGCTGTCCAACATAATGTAACATTGTAGAATTTTCTTACTAAATTTGTTTATCATAACGTAACGTTATAGAATAGTGTTTCTTCAGTTCTAACGTTGTTTAACGTAACGTAGCGTTGAGGCTTCCCAACGTTGTTTAACACTTTCATTTCCTAATCAGTCTAATCATTTTAAATCATCCTATATTATATCTTTTGCAAAATAATTTTCATTTTTATTCACAATTAAAAGTGGCCGAAAGCGGTTGTGTGACTTTGGATGAACTTCAAAAATAGTTTATAGTACTCCTATTCGTTTAATCACGATCTACAACATCAATATCAAAAATACGATTCTCTAGCAGTGAGATGTCGCCATGTTATTCATTGCATACTACAACCTCAATTAATAATGCTCGAATTTGTTTCTATATTTTTTTAATGAGATCTATTTAAAAATAATTAATCACCTTACCCATATTCATAATTAATAATTTATTCATAATGAAAATTTTTGAATTTTTTCAGATCCAAAAGCAAAAACTTGACAGCACCACATTCATGCATGTCACACGTGCAAATATTTTTTTTTTTTTTTTTTTTGTTGATCTTATTTATTAATTTGACAGTTTGACAGATATTTTGTAGACTTATTATGAGATAATATTTGTATTTGGAGAGAACAATGATTATGAAACCTCTTCTATTTAACAAATCTATTTACATTTAAGATTGAAAAGGTGCCAAATTTGATAAATCAATTATCAATTTGTTAATTTCTAAAAGAAAATCTCATTAAGTTTATATTTTAACTGTAAGGTTTAATTATTAATAATATATAACCGCGAGAGGTCGCGGTTATAACTGGTAACTGTGACCAGTAACTGTGACTTTAACTGTGTGGTCCAGTGTGGTAAGCAATTTCGGTGAGACCTTCAGACCACGAGGTGAGCACTAGGAGCGTCAGATCAAAACAGACGGTCAGAGACCGGCTCTTGGCTTTTAAATATTAATACTATTGTAGAAGAGGCACAGGGTGCGATGTGTATGTATATACAATTAGTGGAAATAAAATTAATGTAAATAGAAAGAGAGTATTTTATATTAGGTTAATACGTATTTCATTTAACATCTCAGTTATAAGCAAGAGAAACAAATAAATAGTGAAATAATTTATGGTTTTTTTTCTTGAGGCCTGTTGGCCGAGTGACTAGGCTCGGAGTGACTAGGCTCAATAGCATGGATGTTTGTAGTTGTTAGGAAACCACTTTAAACCATAGGTCCCAGTCTAATAAGACTAAAGAGCATTCTTCAGCGACTCAGTGTCAAGTCAGATTTCTACCAACGGGTGCTCCATCCCAACATAAACTCCCCCTTTACCTCCATCCATGAGTAGACTCCATGGGATGTCCGTCCCTCTCTGTAAGACATTGAGCATGAGTCATGCATGAGTTTTTTCTTTGTTTGTAAATATTCATCATTGAAAAAGGTGGTTTACAAATATATGCTGCTCCAATGAGATGTGCACATTTTAATACATTATCCGGCAATGATCAGAACTATTTTATTAAGTGCCAAAATTTATATATTGTTGATATAAATTGATAAATGTACTAAAATTGATAGATTTCTTAAAAACACATTTTTTTTCTAAAATTATTTTAGTTGGCGTTTACAAATATGGTTTTATCAATGCATCCAATAGAATTTTTTTTTTAAAATAAAGCGAGTCTTGTTTACTTGCAGCACACGTGAGATATATGACGTGAGGTGAGCTCACAAGAGATCAGATATCATCATTCTTCATAAGATCATATCTGATCTCTTGCAATAATCTGCTCTGCTCTCTTGAATAATTTTTCCTATGGCTAAGACGTACTTTTTAATGATATCAATCAGCTCAAATTTTTACTTTTGATAATTCTTGTATATATTTTTTTTCTTTTCTAGAATTTTTTTTTTTCATTTTTTTTACAACCTTCTAAAAAAACCTGTACCCTTATTCCACCTAAAACAAAAACATTTCTCTTGTAGGTTAATAATTTAAAAACTGAAATTATAATAAAAGGATTTTTATGTATTTGACCAAAGTCATCTTATGTCTTGAATTTCTCCGAATGCCCGATTCATGGCTTAGTGGCAACGTGCGTCTTTGGTGCGCATTAAGGCGGAGGTTCCATCCTCTGGCGGCTTTGCTGTAGACACTGTGTCAAAAAACGAGGATCCTCGATGGCGTCTGGGAAGTTCAGCATCTTGCCTCGTGAGTCGGACTACATGGTGGAAAAGTTCTCCAAGTTTCTTTCATACGATACGCAAATGCGGGGTCGTTCCCCATAACAGTCCTCCCGGAAGGCAATGCCATCCTTCTTCAGCGACTAGGAGCCAAATTAGACTTACCCAAGGGTGCTCCATCACAACAGTAACTGCCGACACCCCCCTTCCCTCCATCCATGAGACCACACGGGTTCACGGACTTGGTCTAGATGTTGCTGTCTACCAAGTGGAATAAGAAGAAAAAGTTCTCCTATTTCTTCACACTACCTGCATATACAAGGCTTTTACACTTTAAAAAACGTGATTAAGTTATTTTTTTTTATTTAAAGATTTCTTTCTTTCTTTATTAATTGAGTATCAGAACCTTTTTTGTGTTCCGATAGGAAATATCTTTTTCTGTGCCTTTGTATAAATTTTTTTTTTTTTATTGACGTATTGTATGAGTTTTTAAAATAAGAATTGTCTATGTTGATGCAGGGCAGAGACATGGTTAACAAAGTATATAAAGATTATATCAGAATATTGTTCTTCGATAAAAAGTTTAAAAAATTGTGTTTCCGAACAAAATATTTTTATTCCTTTGAAACATATATCCCAGAATACCATTCCGAGAATTTCAATATAGTTATTGCAAGAAAATTGATATTACCATATATGCATAAAAAAAGTTATAATAGTTATTAAAGTTTTAATAGTTATAAAAGTTATTATTGCGCCATTTCACTTATATGCATTCTATTATTTTATATTTAGACTTCGAATTATAACTTTCAAACTATATAATAATATCTTATTACATTTGGAAAACACAAACCATGGACTACAATCATTATAATTTTTACATTTTACTTAAAAAATATAACCGATAACTTTTTTAAAATTATTTTCAGATTTTGATGAAAGATTAAAGCAGGAAACATGATATGAACTTCAGTTTCATGAAAATTAGATGTTTAAAGATTAGACAAACAATTATTCAGTGTTTTTTATCAGTTTTCTATATGTGAGTCACTGTCAGAGTAGAGTCAGCCAGTCGTGAGTCACGTCAGTTTCAGCAATGTGTAATCACTGCTTTCAGAAACGGGAGACTGGATGGCGATTGTGATAATGTGTATAAACCACTTCGCATCTATAGTCAAGCTTCCTGGGAATTTTCCGGGTTTTCTCCCTTACGACATTCAAATGCTGGCAATTATACGTAAAAGTCCTTCCTGCAGGTATTGTCGTCTTTTTAAAACCCGTCGGAGGGTTGTTCGTGAGATACACGAGACCCACCGATGTTTTACCCTCATCTTTCTAACTGGTAGGGGCCTACGTAATCCTAGGTATGCAGGTAAGGGGAAAAAAAGGAAGACTAGAATAGGTCGCTTATCATTAAAGTTCTACTCAGGATCAGATACATATTTTCTAGATATCTATATTATACTTATTGTCAAGAAGTTCCTTTTTAAAATTGTGTTCAAATAAAATGTGATTATTGCTGTACTACAATACGAGTAATATGCACAAGGCTGTTTGGAATAATACAGGTTTGTGAACTATAACTTTAACGGAATAATCAATAAATTAAAATGGTTTGTTATTGGTCTATGGTATATAAATGGTCTATTTCGTTTAGTTATTATAAGAACTGAAGAAATTATTAAATTATTTATTAAATTAATGAAATACATGCGTCATATTCTATATTTGTACTTTTATTACATTAACGTGGCATTATTTGTAATGATGCCATGTTCAATACTCCTGACTTGAATGATGTAATTATTAGTAGGAACTGGTGATCCTAGAATTTCCTAACGTCTTGTCAAGTGCTTCTTCCCATGTTAAAGTTCACCGTTCGAACAAGATAAAACGCAATTGAACCGCCTTCTGCGGCTACTTCTCGTACATTTTTCCACGAGGAACAATTCTAAATTTGTGTGCTGGTTTACCCGAAAGCAACTTGCCCAACTGTTTCCGTGAAAAAATCTCAACACATTCTGTGGAACGGTTACTGTGAAAGTGGAGTGCAAAATAAAACAAAACTTTGCTGATTGCAGCACAAAGCCATGTAGCGGTGAACTTTGTGGTGTCGTATATTTGCGAAACTGAAAACCGTTTCAACGATATGCGTTATATAAATGGTCTATAGAATGGTAAACTATTTTAAACAGTTTTCTTCTTTTTACCAGCATGATACTGGTTCAAAATGAATAACAGCTCGTTCGTTCTGGTTATTTTATTTATTTTTTGCTTTTCGAAATATTTTTCGGGGTATAGGACACACTCTTTTTTTTGTAAGCATTTTATTGAAAGAAAACTTTATTAGTAGTTATAGTAATGAATTTATTATATTTCATATTTTATAAATAGATTCACTTTCAGCAAGAACTCAACTGGAGTGTTATTACGTACCTTCGGAAAATTATTTTTTAACTTAATATAGTAAATAAAGATTAAAGAAAACGTACTGAAACAAAAGTAATATGATTTGTCCTACCGCCATCTACATTTTAAACAGTTTTCTTTTTCTTTGTGAAAACACTGGTTCAAAATAAATAAAAGCTTATTCGTTTGGTTTATTTTATTGATTTCTTGTGTTTCGAAACATTTTTTCGGCATATGCGACACTCTCTTTTTTTATAAGCATTTTATTCAGAAAAGTAGTTATTGTAACGAATTTACTATATTTCGTATTTTATAAATAGACAATAACTTAACTGGAGTGTTATTGCGCACCTCAGGAACGTTATTTTTATGTAGTAAATAAAGGTTAAATGTAATAAATAAAGTTAATTTATAAAGATTAAATGTAGTAAATAAAGGTAAAATATAAATAAAAGTTAAATATATTAAATAAAGGTTAATATATAAATAAATGTAGCAAATAAAGGTTAAAGAACACTTACTGAAATAAAAGTAGTACGATTTGTCCTATTGCCATCTACATTCTTTAAACAAGCAATAATAAAAATGTAATACAAAATGTTTGTTCCTTTATATATGTACGTGGACGTGGACAAGGTGACCTATGGTAGTCATCTTGTCTGTTCATATACTATACAGTTGATTTTCCTTTTTTTTTTCAAACAAATTTGTAATCGCACTAATACCTTCCACTAAATAGGGTGAAGGAAATACAATTGAAAACTTATGAATTACGGCCTATTATTCAAGATTTATTGAACTGTAGGTTACCATCTTTGAATCATCAAGGAATATATTTTTTAAAAAATTCTTTTATCTTCTCTTCATGCTTCCATCACTCCCTTATTTTCATTATATAGCCTTCCACCCCCCCCAGGGTACTGTCACCACCCCTTAGCTCTTTTAGGAACAAGTAGTGCAAAGCAACATTATTCTACATGAATTCCTGGAAGTGTGAGGTATTTTTGCTTCTTTCAAGATAAACTGCAATACCCAACGAAAATTAAATAATATTAAAAGTTAAAAATAAAGTGCGAGTTTCAAACTTTA
This sequence comes from Caerostris darwini, assembly GCA_021605075.1. NCBI lineage: Eukaryota > Metazoa > Arthropoda > Arachnida > Araneae > Araneidae > Caerostris > Caerostris darwini. The sequence continues at coordinate 452,339 of BPLQ01004710.1, forward strand.
GAGATTAGAGTAAGTTTCATATCTTTTAAATACATTTGTCTATCGCTAAAATAAATTCATGACTGTGGATATGAATATGAGGTCTGATGGTTGGGTGACATGTGCTCAGTGCCGCAGGTCTCGGGTTCAATTCCCAGAGATGCCATGGAGGATTATAGTGGTTCGAAATCCCCCTTAAACCGTGGGCCTCGGTCTAATATGGCTGTTGGGCGTCGGGTTGACAACCCTATCCCGCTAAAAGAACAGCATCTCCTGTTTCGAAATCTGCTAGTAGGCAGACGGCCCTGCCTCACCATGAGGCTGTTGTGCAAATGATGAATAGAAATCTTAAATATGAAAAAAATTTAATACGTTTTGTGTTTTTTAATTCAAGGATCTTGACATTTTAATTTATATCATTTTGTAATTATTTAGCCCACTATCAGTTTTAAATATTTGAATTTACTTTCTGAACATGTTTCAAGTCGTACGAAACATCTTCAGAATTACTTAACTTAATTACAGAAAAGAAAATTAATGCAATTAAATAATATATATAATGTGTGTGTGTGTGTGTGTCTGTATGTGTGAATTTGTAAAGTGTGTGTGTGTACAGAGACTTTTATTCTGCATTTTTATTAATAACTAAAAGATATTTCTATTGAAAGTTACTTTTTTGTAATTTAATACTTATTAATGATAAATAATTTTTGATGAAATAAACATATGATAAAGAAAGGACTTATTATTTTTCACTGTTTTTTATTGTAGAATTAATTTAATTGGAAATTTTATGACTAATAATAAAAGTGATATACAAAAAAAATTTTATAACTACTTTAATTATTAAATAACTATCAAAAAATTTCTTGAAATGTTTTCATAACATTTTATTATTTATAAAAATGACATTATTTAGATAATTTAAAATTTTTTTATTAAATTTAATTAAATTAAATTTTAAAAGAACAGATATTTTTTTCATAATTTTAAATAAAATCAGACGAATTAAAATTAAAATATTTTTAAAAATAGTTCAAAATTAAAAAAAAAATCATTACCCTGTAATTTTTAAAAATTTTTATTTATGTTTTTATTGATGAAGTTCCTTTAAAAATATTTTTTTTTAAATTGTTTTAGAAGTTTTTTTATAAAGAAATACATTTAACATTAAATTTTCTATTTAAAATTTTCTTGTAACTTTTATTAAGGGTTGTTCTAAGAATTACATTTTCTTGTGTTTACTCGTTTGAGTTGAAGTGCGCATTAGAAGAAAAATAACCTTTCAATGGAAGTTTCGATGTAAACAACTAGCTCCCAAATTTATCTTTTAATTTTTGTTCTGAAACAAAAAATGACAGTGTAACTGATATTTTATCACTGGTTATGTCACATTATCACTGATTTTATGATGCTTTTTTCGTTTGTTTTTTGAATTTTATCAAGTATGTTCTTAGTATTGTTTTTGAATATTTATTCGAGGAATAAAAATGTATAGTAGCAATATCATTTTTCCCTTTAAAGATTTCATTCTTACATACACACATATATATATATATATATATATGTATATATATAGATAGATAGATAGATAGATAGATAGATAGATAGATACGAGTAGATTGATTGATATAGATGGATGTATTATACACACATATATATATATATGAATGGGTCGGACGTTATTTAACTTTTACTAAGAGTTAAATTTCTTTAAAAAGTTATAAATTAAACAAGTTACATTTAAAAAAATTATTTTTGTTAAATTAATTATATATGTTAGATTTGTATTTTAATAGACAAGCATATTCTTTTAATAATAATATAATTATATTGTAGGACAAATTGGCAATATATTATCCTTTTTTTTTTTTTTTGTGCAAAATATTTCTTAAAAAATTCCTCACTCTTCTGGGAAAAAATTATTTCTACTCAAACTAAATATTTAAAAAATTCAATCTGGTTGAATTTTTTTTTAATAGTTTTTAATAGTTTTTTATAAAAAGCATCAATTTTCTTTAAATTATATCAGAAAAAAAAGAATTTTTGAATTTTGAATTCATAATAATTGAATATAAAAATGAACCTTAAAATAATTATGCAAAATATTTTTAATAAAATAATTAATATTATTGGTTGTAAAAAATTTTATATCATATTCCTTGCAATTTTAATTAAAATTTGGCTTTAGAACTGATTTTTTTCTATAAAAAATTAAAAGTTTTTTCAAAAGTTAGATCAAGATACACACATTTCTATAAATAGAGACTTATAATAGACATTTACTTATTATAAAAATTGGACCCCACCGAAATAAAAACGTCGAAATTAAAAGTAATAAAATTACATTTTATATATAATATAATATAATAAAACACTAAATAAATAATTGCCTGATATTACATTAAAAATACCTGATATTACATTAATATACTAATGCATTATTAATTATTAATTAATTTGATATTCATTTTTGAATATTTTTTATTAATTTTAGTATTTAGTCCAATTTTATAATAATCAAGCAAAAAAATAATTAATCAACAATTTATCCATATTTTAAAAATATTTATTCACAATTATGTGACGATGTAAACAGTTTTACGCATTATTATTTTATTATTCACCAAAAATCTCATCTATTTTATTTAGCGTAATTTTAAAAAAGAAATAAGGTTTGTCAATAAATATCGTTGAGATTAAAAAAATACTTACATTCCAACTAGAATGTTATCGACAAAGGATTTGATATTACATTCTGCTATACAATTAAAATATAATATAATAGAAAACATTGGATAGGATATTTTTCAATATTTAAATGTTTACAAATTGTATTAAATTAAAGAGTGCCCAAATAGTAGCCTAGTGGCAGCGTGTGCCGCTGTAAGCATTAGTTCTGAAGTTCAATTCGCTGACAGCTTTGTTGTAGACATAAATTTTCAAAAAATGAGACCATACCATACGATACTTTATGATACCATACATAAGTTACTAACTTATGATACCATATCATTACTTAATAAGGCAAAGGATCAAATTGAAATGTTTCAGTTGAAGTTTCACCAGAATTCGTAATGTAGACAACAGTATAGTAATTATAAGATTTGCGTTTGTGATGTTCAGCATCTTGCCTCATTAACTGGACTAACTGATGGAAGTTTTTTGGGTTTTCTCCCATACGATATGTAAATGCGTTGTAGTTCCCCCTAAACGTCCTGGAAGGCACTGTCCTCCTTCTTCAGCGACACTAAGCCAAGTGAGACTTCTACCTACGAGTGTTCCATCACAACAGAAGCCGCCTCCCTTTCTCTCCATCCATGAGTAGACTACCCATGGGGTGCCCTTCACGCACAGCAGACCACTGAAGATAAAATTGAACACACAAATACACACTAAAGATACACACAATGAATTAAAGCTGAATCATGTATCCTGTTTTCATCTTTCAAAATCTGAGATCTTTTCAAAAAAATTAACTATTATATTTAAGTAAATGGAATCGGCGGTCTGCATGAAAAGCATTGATGAACTGTGGTCTGATTTAGATGGATTTCCTTACAAAGTAACAATTAAAAACATTATTGAATGTAAAAAAACTATTAAAGACACGCTATGCATTTAATAAAAAAAAATCCATTTGCGGTTTTCTGATGGATTATTTTGATTTGGCTGTCTCAGGGCTGATTGAAATAAAAGAAAGAGTTGTTTGATGTAGAAATCTTTTTTTTTTAATTTTATTTCCGCTTTGTAAACTACTCTTCCGCATGTTTACAGCTTTCTGACAAAATTTTTGGCCGGAAGTTTAAATGAAAGCCATTAAGCGCTTTCGTTTATATCTGAACTTTTTAAAAAAAGTTCTAACGAGAAATGGAATATAGTTTGTTTTCAAAAAACACCTGCTGTTAATTGAGAAGGACTGTGTTCTTTGAACTTCTCTGTGTAGTTTGGCCATTAGGCAGTTGGTTGCCATCAAACTTTTTCTTTATTTCTGAAATTTGCAGAGGTTTTTTTTTCCTGATATTGTATTTATATTATATTGCTGTAAAAAAGTACTTTAATAAAAAAGTACTTAAAAAAATTTCTAATAAAGCTGTGGTTCATAAGGCATCTTAAAAAAAATGGTTTTTCAAATTATGTTCTTACAGACAAAAATTGAACTATATTAAAACAATAAGAAAAGAATGATATGCGAGTTTTAATCATAATTAATTTCAAATAATTATTCACTTAATTGTTATGAAAATTGTTTTGTTTATAATATTCAATCCAAATCCTAATTTCTTTTGGATAGAAATGCAGACATACACATTGAAATCTCTTATAAATACTAATAATTTGATAATTTTTAGCGAAATTTTAGATACAATTGACTTTGAAAATCGATGTGGAAAAGATATATATATCAGGAAAAAAACATATATATATCTATATATATCAAAAAACAAAATATTGCATAATAATAACATATCTTCTTTAATTTCTTCACATTTTTTGCCAAGCTTACAGATATTTTAATGCAACATATAATTGGTGTATTATTATAAAAAAGGGGCATATCTTACAACAGATCAAATTAAATGTACAAAACGCAATCATTTTAATGAACTGATAATTTTTCAATAAAGTTAAAACTATTAAATAATAAAGATAATAAATATGTTACTGTTACAACTTTATTGGAAATCAATCCATACAAATTTGGCCACTTTCCGTTGAAACAAAATGAACATATAAACAAATCAAAATTGCAAAGGGAAAAGACCAGACATTCTTAACAAAAATAACCAAAAGTCCTTAAAAACAAGTTAAATGTTCTAGAGATAAAAATTTTAAAAACCAGAAGCACTGTGATAAAAGTCCGTGCGATCAGGACATGTTTCCTCTGGCCCTCCAGTAAAGATCCACATACCATTCTGTGGAAACTTAGAGTCCAGTCCCGAGAAAACAGGTAGATGAGCCTTAATCATTTTCTTTGTCTTACATAAAACACATATATCACAATTCCTATTTTGGCCAGGTAGTCGTGTCCAGTTCTTAACGTAAAATTAGCAACAGCCTATTTGCGCTTTTTTTCAGTCTTCCTCGATTGTAGGTTTAAAAAAAAAGACTCAGTTTAAAAATAATTTTTATTTTTCCAAAATTCTAGGAATTAATGTTAAAATGAAATTCCAAATGATGAAATTCAATTGTATCTTTCAATGGATTCCTGCACATGTCAACATTGAGGGCAACGAATGCGCTGACTCTTTAGCCCAAGAAGCCAGGGACAATGATCAACACAGGACTACCATCACACTTGCAGATGCTAACGCAGTTGCCAAAAGCCGACTAATTTCCTCATAACATCACGAACTTCAACTGCCCTAGGGAGTTGAAGCAGACTCAGAACTAATCATTCCAGAGGGATGAAGATTCTCCCTGACAAGACCAGGGAATGCATCCCCTGCAGGAATTGTCCCAACGCTTTCCTAACACCTAAGCACATTCTAGAGCGCCCAGCACTCACTCCTCATGTTTTGCAATTGGCTAGGGTACCAATCGTGGCCAACTTAAGAGAAGTCCTATATAGTGAAGCGGCGCCATTGCTAGCGGCCGCTATCGTGAAGACTTTTGACTTGATCTGACTTTGATTTTTATATTTTAAATCCATGGACACGATTACAACAACGATAATACAACCAGTATCAAAGACAGTTACATCTTACATCTATTACATCTTTAGCAGCATGCCAAGGAAATGTTGAAACACTTTTCTCAACACAGAGACTTATAAAAACTTCCTTGGATCAACTGTAGAAGAAGATCTTAAACAAGCTTTTCTATTATTAAGAAAAAACATAATATTTAATGCATTACAAATACAGCATCTTTGTGTATAAAATATACAATTTTCTTTTGCTTGTGTTAAGCTATTCTATAATACTATGGAATCCGTTAATTGGGTGCTGTTATTTTTATGGTATATTTTTTCTTACAAAAATACATATATATATTTTTTACAAAAATATTAATATTTTTGCAATCAAATTTAGAGTATAAAAATGTCTTTGAAGTGAGTGCAAATGCTACCTTTAAAGTTGTAAGAAATGCTTTGTTATTATAAAATTGTTTTTACAGTTTTATAATAACAAAGTATATGTAAATAAAGTATGTAAATAATAATAATAAATATATGTAAATAAAGAATATGTAGTCATTATATATGTAAATAAAGTATATAAAGTATGTAACGTGTATGAGTTCATTAAAATTCATAGAATTTATTTTACAAATTCTCTATTAAATCCATTAATAATTAGTAAGGATCAAAGTAGATAAAATTGCGGAAAAGAGTCGGGAATCAAAAGTTGGAAATTTTTTGGCCGACTCCCCACTCTTAAAACTCTTGGAGAAGACGAAGGATATTTTTTGTCTGTGTGTGATTGTTAAATATTAAATAATTATTAAAATTATAAAAACTTATAATAAAAATGAAGAATATTTGCATTAATTTGCGTCAGACTCGTTATGTGCTGTTATAAATATAAAATAATTTTTAAATAAAATATATTTTATCCTGAAAAAAATTTTTTTCGTATTAATTTGATTTGCAGTTTAATTTATTTTTTAGGCAATAATACAAGAGAGATACATAATCAGTTTCCAGTATCATGAGTATAGCATTCTTTACTATAATTTGTGTTTTATAATTTATATTATTTGTCATTGGCCTAATTTAGTCATTAATAATTCTATTTATTTATCCTTTTCAATTCCTTCAATTAGCTCACACTTTCCCTATATATATTTTGTTCAAATTTTCAATCGTTCATAAAATACTTTTTATTCATCCACTCAAGTTCAAATACATTTTTTTTTTTTTTGAATTTGTAGTGACACTTGATGACACTTGATGTTAATGCAGTTTTTTAAATAATAATTCATTAATTAAATTTAATTAATTAATTTTAGTTTTTTTTTAATTTAAGTTGCATATATCTACCAATAGATGGCGCCAGATAAACTTAAAAAAATGAATGAAAATTATTTATAAAGGACTTTCTGCAATACAGTGAAAAAAGATTGGAATTGACTTCAAAAAAAAAAAAAAAAAAAAAAATTATATTACTTATTTTCAATTTATTCGAAAAAATCTTTTTCGATATAATTTTAGAGTGCACTAATTCAATACTAACATTAAGTGGTTTTCTTTAATATGTCAAATTTTGTGTTAAAAACAATTTGTGTCAAACCTGTATAAAATTACACGCTTAGTAGACGGAGAAAATTTAACATTTGCTGAAAGTAATTCCAATAAAAAAGTATCGGTGAGTCACATTCGCCATTAAACAAACGACAGTGACATAAAATATCGAATTACAACCGACGCAATGAATTGCAACTAATGGATTACTCAGCACCTTTTGGCAATACATAATAGCATAGATGATTTATTAATTACAGTGTTTTTGAATATCGTTACAACCAACTAAGCTAACTGGTGTTAAATCTGTCTACTAATTGGCGTTCTCGAATAAGCACATCTGCAGTGATGTTTAACATTTATCGTGGGCGTTACTTGTAAATATGTAAAACCTCTGGCATTCAAGTCTGTTATGTAAAACTCTTACAACTGTCTGTAAACTTATAATTACCATTTATTTATATATTTCATATTTACATTCATATTTTAATTTCTTAATAATATTTTAACTTTTGTAATTAAATTTCGTTTTAAACTTTATAAACAATATAAAATTTAATGAACAATTTTTAAAAAATAGATAAAATAAATATACAAATAATCTAATTATATTAATTAAATGTTCCAAAACTACATATTCAACAAAAAATTTAATCCCTCTATCTCTCTCTCTCTAACTTGAGAGCCATTAGTTTCTGATATTAGAATCCAGTTCTTTATTTGTTATAATGATGAAAATAAATAACATAAAAATAATATCAAATAAAAATAATTTCAAAATATTTGTTAGATTAAAAGTACAAATATTTTCTAAAATCAATTTGGAAAGTTGTGATATTTATTACATTAAAGTCATTAATAAATTTTTATATTAAACTCTATATGATATATAAGTAGTGAATAAATCATTTGAATTTTATGTAAAATTTTCAATACCATAATTTTTAAAATATGCTTGTATAATTAATGCATCGTTTATTCGAAATTTTTAAATAATTCATATGTTATTTAAAGTATAAGTATATATATTATTGATTATTATATTAAAATATAATATATAAATCAAAAGGTTTCGTCATTAAACTAACACTAAAATAATAATGTAATAATGCAAAAAATATATCCATCTACAATAATTACCAGCATTATCATCTCTTTAGTCAATTAAAGAATGAACGTGATTGTTTAATAATATTTTTAAAAATATCAAAAAATGTTAAGTTATTGATTTTTCTATTATAGAATAATTTTTTATAAAATTTTTAAACCACTGATGACACCTTTATATAATTTATAAATGTGAGCGGAAAAAAAAATGATGTGTTACTCAAATAATAAAAATAATGATAATAACAATAATATCTATTATCCAAAATACCATCATATATTAGTAAAGAATGCATTACTTAAGCGATGCAAAACTTTTAGCCTCTTTTATATACTAGTTATTTATGTATGCATATATATATATTTATACCTGTATAAAGAACGTTAAAAATTTATAAGTATGTTAGAAAGGTACAAACCACAATTTTTTGCATCCCACTGACGATTGTGACATGGCAAATTGCAATAGTACTTTCGTAATTGGAAGCTGACTTCAGTTTGAAAAAGGAATATACAAACTCGTGATGATGTCCTGGCGTACAATAAATATTTTAATACAATAAAAAGTAAATAAATGACTTCATTTCTACTACTACATTGGTTTTATAAGCGGTTTAGAAATTGAATTGATTTTCGTTGTGACGAAACTTATTAGTCAGATATTTTCTGTTCACTGATTTTTTTATTATTCATGGTTGTTCACAAATATATGTAAATTCAGTGCTAATTTAAGATGCTACAGCTTTAATGCTGATAGTGTATTGGTAGTGTTATTAGACGTTGTCATTCTTATTTTATTTTCTGTATATTTCCGATTATAAGTAAGTAAGATTCATTTTTTCCCCAAAAAAGTTCAATGAAAAAATGAAAAATAAAAAATATATAAAATGAAAAAAATTTATTTATGTTCATTATTTGCGATATTCCACAATTTGTTTTGGTGTGTGCTTTGGTACTTTTCTGTTCGCCAACATCAGAATTTTCGATATGGACATGACGGAATATAAACAATATCGAAAGCAAAAAACACTAATTTTTATAAAACAAATAAATAATTTTATTAATAATTAACTGATTCCATTTTTTCATAAACTTAACGTGCTTCATTTAGCGATATTTGGCTGTTAGTGGTTCGGAATCCACGTGCACGAAATGATCGTAGAGCGACAAACCTTTCGTTAATTTACTTCTTATCTCTTCGAATATTTCCTGTGGCCTGATGGTCAATTGGCTAGCGCTTTGACCTTTGGTACCTATAGGCTTCAGGCTCGAATCCTGGCGGTAGCATGGATGCTTATTAATGGTTCGGAATCCACGTTAAACAGTAGGTCCCGGTCTAATTAGCTTAAAGTGCGCAAAAATGTCTGCAGAGCGATAAACCAAACTTCATATATTCCCAAAATGTAACGATGATTTTTTTGCCATGATCGAAATAAGGTAATTAGAAAAATATTTTTAATTGAGATTAAAATTTGAGATTAAAAAGTAGAAAAAAAAGAAAATATTACCATGAAAAAATTACAATGACATTTTGCCACTATGATTATCTACCAGACTGACACTAAAATCATCGCGAAAAATCACTACAACAAATTTTTCATCCAACTAGAATTTTATAATCTGTATTATAAGAGATGAATTTAAGAATTTTTAAACATTTTTATATTAGATACGCTATGTTAAAATAATTTTTACTTTTTGCTTAAACATTCAGCTCAAATGTATGCAAACTTCAAATAAAATGCTCATGATGTCCTCGAACGTGTAGTAACCCTGAAGGTTTGATGAAGCTTAGCGTTCAAAGGTTATCGAACGTTTCCGAGGCATGCATCATAAATAAAAGAGCACGTTCAAGGTTTGACTTCTTCATTGACTGCGTAACAAGGCCCAATGTAACAAGAAACCTCGCATTTTTTTTCTTTCCCCTTAACTTATTTGGAAGCGATAGGGCGGGAAGGCATGCTGAAATATGTATCGAAACTGCATTCGTTTAACTGGAGTCGACCGACTGCTATCGTATCTGATATATTGTGCAGAGTCGAGATTTTATAGATCAGGGCTCCTACGTCTCATTTGGTTGGGAGATAAAATTGGTTTTTCTTAGAAAATGCATCCGTCTCGTGGTGGTAGTTCGAACCCTGACTCAGACGTGTGTTTACGCATAACAAACATCTAGAATTTAAATATGTTGACTAGATTCAAACGGATATTACGAATTAGTAAGATTTTCCACGTGTTATTTGTCGAGTTACCTACTGCCAAAAAGTACTAAGTTACTTTTTAAAAATTTTTTCACTGTTCTTTCATTTATATTTATTCAACTATTTGACTTTTTAAAAGTCTTTCTATTATTATTTATTATGCTACTTTTTTCCCCATGAAATATTTATCAGTACATTTTAATTTAAAATATTTCCTTTATTTATTTTAAAATATTCTCTATCATTTAGACATTATTTCCTTGCATTATCTTACCCCCCTGATATTTCCCTATTGAGGTTCCATCATTATTTTCATATTACTTTTATTGATTTATGTGAAGGAATTTTTTTTTTTTTTTTTGAAAGTTTGGTGAGCACAAACAAGCCACCGACGGACGAGGACGAGAGAACCTCTTCAACAAAAAATTAGTCCATTAATAAAAAATTTAATTTTAATAAAGAAAATTTTCTATCAAGCCAACTTTTAACACATCAATTAGTAAATACTTCAATAACTTTCCCTTACTGAATAAATACCAATAAAATCGAACATACCATTGACAACTAATGTCTTCAAATACTTCTCATTTTATTCTGCATTCTTCTAATTCTTTTTAGGAAAATAACTTCCTTAATAAAAATATAATTTTACTAAACAGAATTTTTTCTATCAAAGCCACCTCTTAACATAGGTAGACATTTACCAAACTTCAATGGTTATTTATTATTAAATAAAAACCAACAAAATCGGACATACTAACAATCGGACGACTTCCTTAATAAAAATATAATTTTACTAAACATAATTTTTTTCTGTAAAAGACACCTCTTAACACAGGTAGGCATTTACCAAACTTCAATGGCTGTCTATTATTAAATAAAATCCAACAAAATCGGACATACCGACAATCGGACGACTTCCTTAATAAAAATATAATTTTACTAAACATAATTTTTTTCTATCAAAGTTAGCTTTTAACATACCATCTGATAGACTTTCACCAAACTTCAAATGGTTGTCCATTAATAAATAAAACCCAACATAATCGGACATCTCATTGGCAACTAATACCTTCAAATGCTTCTTATTTTGTTCTGCAATCTTCTACACCCCCTAACGATAACAACCTTTTGGACATTTTTTTTTTCTGACTCTAAGATCTCCGAAACGATAGGTAGAAGTACCAGATTGAACACAGAGAAGCATGTCCAAAAGAAAATGAAACGTCTCGGCGGACATTCCCTTTAAGCATCACTGTTTCTTTTGATAACGGAAAGGGGTTCCCTTTTCCACCAGGAGGGGATGTGACCTCCCATGTCGCAGACACGTGGTACACACTTGCTGCAAGTCCCTGGTCTTCACAAGGCTTACGCAAACAAACAGAAGTCGGGTCTTAAATAAGCTATTGTCGAGCCTTCCACCGCTTTCCGCTGGTTTGCTTTGAAATTTGGTCGGATTATTTTCATTCGCGGTTTTTCTTAGAGATACTGTTATTCTTATTCAATGTTCCATCAGAGGGGACATTGGTTATTTAATACTGCGAGTGCGATATTGTTGTAGGGAATTGGAGATGTATGATGGATGCAGTTGAACTCTTTTGATGGTAACTTTATTGTGTAATATTAATGCAACTTTCACATTTTCTTTTATTTATTTGGTTCAGGACAACAGTTCAGGAGTACAGGATAACAGATTTTCTTTCATTTATTTGGTTCAGGATAACAATTCAGAAGTACAGGATAACAGATTTTCTTTCATTTATTTGGTTCAGGATAACAGTTTCAGGATAACAGATTTTCTTTCATTTATTTGGTTCAGGATAACAATTCAGGAATACAGGATAACAGATTATTTTTTTATCATTTATTTGGTTCAGGATAACAGTTCAGGAGTACAGGATAACAGATTTTCTTTCATTTATTTAGTTCAGGATAACTTTAGGAGTAGAGAATAACAGATTTTCTTTAAATTATTTGGATCAGGACAACAGATATCATATATGTTCAGGAAAAAAATTCTATACAAGTTTTAACTTTGATGACAGAAATTTAAGTATAAACATCTGCCATATTCATGGGGCTTGATGGCCGAGTGACTAGCGTTTTGGAATTCAGTGCCACAGGTTTCGGATTTGAATACCGGCAGTGCCATGGAACTTTGTAGTGGTTCGGAATCCACTTTTAACAACAGGCCCCGTTCTAATATGACTTTTAGACGTAGGGCTGATACTCCTACCCCCGTAAAAGAAGACATCTGCTGTCTCGAAATCTGCCAGTAGGCATACGGCCTTGGCCCACCACAGGGCTGTGGCGCCGATGAAGAAGATTCTTATGTATATATTTTATAAAATGTTGCAAATTTTGTACAGATGGACGTCGTTAAGCTTTATGTTCCACGTATGTATGCCACGAACATTCCCACCAACGGGCAGTAAATGGACGGCGTTTCCTTCTATGAAAATTTTTAGTCGCTACTGCCCAACATTTAAGCATGGAAGAAAATCCTGACAACTTCCATTGAGCAGTCTGATTGTCAATGTGAGATGCTTCTATACATTTCCACAATAGCCATCGAATCTCTTCTCTTTTTAAAGTAAATGAAAAGAACGCCGCCAGCAGATTCAAACCGGAGTTCTTGACGTTAGTTGTGCTCGTTAACATTGGGCGATGACTTGGGCATATTTATAATATGTAGAAACATGCATTACATGAGAAGATATGTTTCGATGCATTTTTATGGGTAAGATCTGTAACTGTTATCAAAGTCAGTTGAAAAGGTTAAACTTGATGAATGGCTACATAGAAAAACCAATTTCTACACTTTGAATTTCACCGGTTTTAAGAGATTCATTTTATTTCTTTTCAATTATTAATATATTATATGCAATTTAATGTTCCTTTTTAATATTAAGTCTCTTTTTAAAACAACAAATTCAGAATAATTATACATGTATTTAAAATATCCTATATAATATTTTGTTTACACTAAAAATTTAATACATGGATCCTTTTCCCAAAATTTTCTTAAATTAAAAAATGAATTGTGTGACTTAAAGCATAAAATTTTTTTTTTTTAAAGGCTTGAATTTATTATTATTAAGGATGTTCAAACATCAGACTAGGTTTATAATTTATAAACAAATATAATTAAAGCCATTAAAAAGTTTTAATGATTAGTCTTGCAGTCAAGTAGTGTCCCGTTTAATAAATAATTAAATATTCATTTGAATAAAAGACAAATATATAATATATGTAATGAGTTATTAGCTCATCGTCAAATTTAATTCATATTTTTAGCAAATTTCGCAAATAATTTAGATTATTTATTAATTAGAAGCCATTTTTATACCTATTGTCATAAAATATTTGAATAGAGCCATAAAAAAAATTTCCAGAAAATTGCCTGAAACTGCCATGTTGGATTCTTGAAGCTAGAAGAGCGAAACTGACACCAGTTACCTCAAATGAATGGTTTGTCGCTTCGACGTAGCCATGCTAACCGGTGCCTAGATAAGATTTCCTTGAATTTCGTTGCTTATGGCCAATGAATCCGTCACTGGTTTGAGCGACAGGACACTATCTCTGCAAGGGAGTAGGCAAATCACCCTGTTTGTCTTATCCTCATCTTCCCTTAAAAAAAAAGGATTTTTTTTTACTGCCAGCAGCATTTTTTTTGTGCATCTCCATCGTCTCCTTTCTCTTATCCGTGTCTCCCTGGGGACATAGTTCTTTTTTTATTGGGAATGCTGGAAATAATCTGATATCTATGAACAGATTTTTTTTTTTTTTTAGGTGTTAAAAAAAGTCTTGTCTTAATCGAAAGTGAGTTATGTTGTTGAGGGTGTTGTTTTTGACCCCATTTAAAAGCATCGCTCTCATCAGTACATCAGATGAACTCATTTTTTTTATTGCATTCATTTTAAAAATCACTAACTTAATACAATTTTCGTACATCTCAGCATTTAATCAGCAACAACAAAACAACATTATCGTATTTACACCAAGCTCCAACTATATTTCAGTTCTTGTTTAGAAATCATAGTGATTCTTTTATCACTTTTTATATAAAACAGTATAGATCTATAAATGTTTTAAATTGAAGTATTCCAAATATTTTTGGTACTTGATTTACGGTCATTCGTCATTGATATGCCAAATGAGTAGCAATTTCAACTTTAGCCAGTTCACTAGGTGCGAAAGGAAACTGTTAAACTATGTCCGCAAAAAGAAGAAATTTCTTTCAGGAAGTCATTATCCGAGTAACTCTCATTTTGTGGCTAATCCTCAGTGTCCGTCAGTTAAGGAGGACACCTCATGAGTATACATACACCCATTACATAGTATGAGACCCCATAGTACCCTATGAGTATACATGACACCCCATACCCAAGGATGGAGGGAAAGGGGACAGCTTCTGTTGTGATGGATCACCTTTAGGTACCAGTCTGACTTGGCTCCTAGGCACTGATGAAGGAGGACATTATTACTATTTTATATTACTATATATGGATGTATATAACTTATCATTTAAATTTCTGATACCTATTTGGAAAACATAGGAAGATTATTTCGTTAAATTTATATGTAGAAAGATTAGTAATAATAAGAAAGAAAAATATAGGAAGATTATAACTAAATACATGTATGTACTTAAAATATATTTCTGTATACCTAGTAAAAAAAAGAAAATTTTTTTTTTTTTCGTATATCTGATTATTCGCTTTATTTTGAATAATGTTATAGCAAGATCGTATTGAAAATGTAGACGTTGTTGAATTAAATAAATGCGTATCAACAAATTGAAAAAGACAACAGGTTATTTAAAAAAAATTAATTAATAAATCTCGTCTTATTAAAGTTAAAAGTACAAAATGTTTAACAAAATATTAATTTAGTGTTTCTATTAGATACATGATTGTGTCAAAGAAAATATTCATATAAATGGATATAAAAAAATTTATTTTCCTCATATCTTTTAGTAAACATGGTATAAAAATATTTTTACTTTTTTGTTCTTTCAAACTGATGCATCGGTGACAAACTGTGTCAGTTTATTTTTACTTTGTCACATTGACAGCATGAAAATAACAGAAATACGTATCCTTCATTTGCAAGAAATTTCTTGAAAACTATAATTTTATTATTTTAAGTATTCTAAGCAACACGTTTTTTTAACAATGGAAATTAAATTTTAAATTTATTTTAATCTAATTGTTTAAAGTTTTTTTTCCTTTTTTTTTTTTTTTTTTTTTCTTCAATTTTGTCATTTACCTGTAGATATAGTGGAATAATAGCAGAATCGACTTTACCCGTGAGGAGCTACAAAATTACTATCCCAACTGCGAGGTTTTCCCAAGTGATTATCTACATTTGCTGTTTTATTGTATATGCTAAAAATAAATAATATAATACAATAAAAAAGCAGAATAAAGAATTTAATATCTTATATTACATAAATTCAATAATATTTTTAGTATTCCCACCAGGTTCGATTCTTGTAATAATAGTGCAAAATGGATTATTTAAATGGTTTTTATTGATTTTTATTCATAAAATATTTTTCTATGCTAAAATATTTGTTCACAAATGTGTTGATGCAAATAAGCTTTTGCATTTTAGTTAATTCAGCAAAAACAGCCTGTTGGCTGATTGACTAGGGCTCTGTCGCTCGGTGCCACTTATCTCGGGTTCGAGTCGCGGCGGTACCATGGATGTTTGTAGTAGTTCGGAATCCACTTTAAACAGTAGGTTCCAGTCTAATATAGTATGACTGTAAAGCGTAGAGCTATAGGATAGTAGGGGATGCTATAGGGCCAGGGGATTATAAAGCCTAGCATATCTTTTTACCTAGTAAAAAAAATCTGTTTCGAAATCTGCTGGTAGACAGACGTCCAGGATTCAACATGAACGGGTAGTGCCGGGGCGTTAGGTAATTCGGCAAAAACCACAGCTACCGCAATTTTAAAAATATTTTTGTTAATAAATATCGTAGAGATGCAAAATAAAAATTACGTTTTGCAGCAATCTTTGATCCAGGCTAGGCGCTAATGGTAAAGCACCTGAGTTTCTGGTTTGCAATAGAATATTCAGATGTTTACCATTTAGTTAAACTAAATCAGAAACATATTTTCAGTTCCAGTCTTTCATCAAAATTTGAAAATTTTTTAAAAAAATTATTAAACATATTTTTTTAAATAAATGCACCCAGGACAAAGTGGAACGTGGCCTGTATTATCCCTATATTTCACAAATGACATTTGTTATCATTAGTCCCAAAATCCCCAATGTCATCATCCATCCCTGGGGACTATGTCCCACTGACCTAAAAAAGACCTTTAAACAAAACCAGATCTCGTTTAATCCCTATTACCTGCTAACATCCGAATTAAAGGCATGCTTTTCTTTTCTCAGTTTAAAGTTTCCAACCCGAAGACAGAAACCTCTGCATCACACGCGGGCAGGATGCTTTTCTGCATCAACGGCTCGGGGGTAGGGGGGAGACGAAGAAAGTGGGGGTGGCACGAAACCGCATCTTGATGTTTGCCAGAACACCTTTAAGAAGACCTCCCACTACTTCTCGGGGTGAATAGTTTTCTCTACCCCCCTCTCCACCCTCGATTCGCGATCCGAATACTTTATTGCCTAAAAGATCATAAAGTAAGGGTGGTATGTGTTCCTGATCTTCCTAAGTAATAAAGTGTGGGTACGGCTGGCCATTTCTCTCTCTCGTTTGGAATGATTGTTTATTATTTTTGTGCAACCATGGGGTCTTGTGGCTCTGGGCTTTCTGATTTAGCTCGGATGAATAATGGAAGCATAAACAAGTGGGGGAAAAAATTATTTTAAAAGCGCATTAAAATTAGAACCGTACCAAGGATGTATGCAACTGCATAGAAAGAAGAAGATTAATCTTAAGCATGCATAACATATGATTGCTTTTTTCAGGCATAGCATATGATTGCAATTTTCAAGCATATAAAAGATATATGCAAATACAATATCAACGGCAATACAATAAAAGGCTTCTCTCTTTTTCTGTTAAACACAATACTGTAACAATACTTAATCTTAAGCATATCATTGCATTTTTCATGGACAGCATATGATTGCATTCATTGCATTTTTTTCATCCATAGGATATGCTTGCATTTTTCATGCATAGCAAATAATTGTATTTAATGCATATGAAAGATATATGCGAATACAAATTGTGAGTAAGAATAATTAGCTTATAAAAATGAATTTTTAATACCTTAGCAATAGAACAGCGTGGATAATTGACAATGTATTAGCGAACAATGCTATCTTCATTTTCGGGTATTTGGAAGTTCCTTGAATTTGAAATACAATCACTGAGGATTATATATATATATAATCCTCGGTGAGGTATGTATGTATATATATATATATATATATATATATATATATATATATATATATATATATATATATACTACTGTGTCCAAAAAGTAAGACCGATTTTTAATTTAAAATTCCTGGGGCTTATGGGATTTCAATTTTTTTTTTCTTTTTCTTTTTTAGGTTGCTGGCATTGTCTTTGACGTCTGTGTGAAATTTGACGTCAAAATATTCATTAGTATTTGAGTTACGCTTGGCTTTGTGAGACGCTAAAAGTGATTCCGGCAATTTTTGAAATGCCTGAATTAATTCAGCAAAGAAACTTACAATAAATTTTGTTTGCGGAGACAGGAGTGGAGGTGTCTAGGAGTCTTTGTGGTCTAGGAGTGTTGCAGAAGGCATTCAGTGAGCATTCCTATATCGGAAAGAAATATTTAGAAGTGGTAAACAGTTCAAAGAAGATAGAGAACGCGTTGAAAACGAAGAGCCCTCTGGTCGACCATCAACCTCAACCGACAAAGATCACGTCCAAAAAATTAAAGACAACTATATTAAACAATTTTGATGAAGACAAATTCACTAGGAAGTATTTAGAAACAAAAAAATGTAAAATTTATTATTTTTAGGTATGCTGTTCATAATAAAAATCTAATTAGTTTCATAAAAGATGCCAATTTTAATTTCTTTCTGAAGAAACAGGAAAATACCATTGCTTCCATTACAAAAATTAAATAGCGAAACATTTTTAACTACCATTTAAGTTAAGTTTGGAAAGAATCTCTTTAAAAAAAAATTATATATATATATAAAAAAAAAGAAAAAAAATAGAACTGTCCTTTATCTAAAGCTTTCATCAAAAATAAAATTACGAAATACGTTACAACCATCAAAGATCATATGTTACCTTAATGTAGAGTGATTTAAAACTATTTCTTTGGTAAAATAAATAAAATAAAAAAAGAGAACTTGCAAAAGAATCAAGACGAGTCCGAATTTCAAGCGATAGTTTATTTCACACCTGCTATCACCATCTCGTTATTCCCTATAAACGTCATTGCTCATTTGATTATCAAAAGTTGCCAATTTGCCGCTGGTCTTTAAAAAAAGTTTTTTGCATATTGTGTTTGTTTAAAATGCTGTTATAAACGATATTGCTGCAGTTCTGTACCTCAAAAGTGACGAACAAACTGAATGGCATATTTGTCATTTTGTTCCTATGCATTATTTTAAGCTTCTTATAAGAATATACATTTTATATGCCTTACAATTCTACCTTTAAAAAAAAAAAATTTTATGTTTTGCTTATTCTTGTAAGCTTTTCTTTTGTGTGTGTGTGTGTGTGATTATATTTTGTCGAAAAAAAAACCTCCATTCATAGTCTTCTTTAAAAAGCTGATATTCTATGGTAGTACATCTATCGCCCAATTTACACGGAAGATAGGTTCCTTAGCAAGCGTAGATAGGAACTGTTTTAATTTATCAACTTTTTCCTTACTGTAATCCTTACAAAATACATGTATTGATTATAAATAATTATTGGATTATTATGTACAATTGTAAAAATTATATTATTATCAATGATAAATTCAACAGTAACCCCTCCCCCCCAAAGGCCTCCTAAGCATACACCTACCCCCCGATTTACACAGTTTTTTAAGAAACCTACGTATTTTCCGTGTAAATCGGGAGGCGGGGAGTTATAGATATATTGTCATAGAATTTCTGCTTTTTAAAGACTTTGAATGGAGCTATTTTTTTCCCCACAAAATATAATCACAAAAGAAAGTTTACAAGAATATACAAAAAAAAATAAAAAACCCCATTAATTTTAATTGTTCTTAATTGTTCTCTACCTTCCGTGTCTTTACACGGAAGATAGAGAACAATTCTAGATCGATTTGATTTAATTCTAAATCGATTTGATTTAATTCTAAATCGTAGATTTTTATACTTAAAACCGAGTAAATCGAAAACAAACTAAAATGGGTGCAATTCAGTCACATATTTCAACGTAAAATAAAACTAACTACGTTTTCATAAATCTTCAAAGCCTTATTTGTAATTGTATTGGTATCAATTGAAATCTGCTTTTGTGTGGTGGCTTCTAGGCCATATCACGGCCTGATGGCCAATTGGCTAGCGCTCTGGCTTTTGGTACCACAGGCTTCAGGTTAATAACCTGGCGGTGACACGGATGTTTGTGAGTGGTTCGGAATCCACGTTAAACTGTAGGTCCCGATCTGATTACTCTAAAGTGTGCAAAAAATGACCGTAGAGTGACAAACCAAACCAAAATCTAGGCCATATCATTAATGTTTTTTCCATATTTTCCATTGCAGTATATCTTGCCTAACGAAGCTGTGCTCATACCAGCTGTTACACTTTTTCTAATGGATAATTCTTATTGTCCTTATTGTGGTTATTATAGTCCTTATTATGGTTATTAAATTTTATACATGGAATGAAATTTAGCAACATCTAGTACTTTCTCCATTATGCAGATCTAAAATGTAACTATTTTCCTTTCCTTTACTTTTGGCATGGTGAAACCCTTAAAATTTTAATGAAATTATAAAAATGCTACAAAAAAACCTGCAGTTGTTGCTAACTAGTCAGTAAATATTAAGTATAAAATTCCGATTATTAAAACACAATGCTGTACTCCTTTCAATTACTAAAAATTTACTTCACTAAATTAAAAGAATAGAAAGTTTAATTGTACATATAAAATGGGGAATCCTCATTTTTAGATTGGAAAAAATGGAATTCAGAATAGAATGGAATTAAAAAATGTCTAAAAATATTCAATCGAATGGAATAAAAAAATGACAGTAGAATTATTGTTTTTAAATCCCATATTTTAAGAACCGTGTAAAAGTAGAATCATGTAAAAATGTACCGTGTATATCGGGGATGTGTGTGTGTGGGGGGGAAATGTGTAATGCATTAATTAATTTAAGTTATAATTTATTCAGATATAGTTACAAGTTTAAACTAATACTTAAATAGCTTAATCTAATATAATCTTACATTTTAAATTTTTTAATACTTGAATATTAAAAAATTTTCAATGTAAAAATTTTGTAGTATTCCTTCTTAAAACTTGAATTATTTGAATGTATAATGGAGTCAAAATTTAATAATTTCATAAAATACATACAATGGATCTTTTAAATGAATAATTGTCATTTGTTTTGTGTTGTCATATTTTTATAATTTGGTTATTAGTAAACACTTTGATTTGCACATATAGGATTAAATTCATGACCTGCATCATATTGGCATATTAAAGGGTTTGATTTACCACCTATTAAGACCAAAGTGAAAATATAAACAGTGATTACGCTATTTCACACTAAGCTTAATTATAAACAGAATATATATATATAATGACTTATACTAATTATAATTATATTGCCATTGCCATTTTTCACATTTTGTTTTTTGTTATTTTCTAATTGCTATTTTTCTCTTTCAATACAGAGAAAAGATTTTAACATATATATAGATTGAACAAAACTTCTTTTACACAGCTTAAAAAGCATAAATGAGTGCAGAATTACACATTTGTACCAAATTCAAGTACAGTTGTACCCAAATGTACTTGAATTTGGTACAATAACATTACAGAAGAAAACATTACAATTAAATAATTCTGAATTTGTTTATAATACTGCAGTTAGCATGATACCAAAACATCATTACAGACAAAATTTATTATGCTATATGAAATAGAATTTATTGAGCTTCATTAGAAATTTTAGAAGTAATTCACACTAAAAGTAGTGATGAAAATGATTTAAACGATGTGATAAAATATTTTTACCACAAAAAATCTGACTGGAGAAACTACTTTCGTGATTTATTCATGATAATCGTAGAAGATCATTATACATAAACTTCGTTTTTGAATAATAATGATATCTTTTCTAGGATTGCTTTGAACATAAATAAACTTGTGATTCATATAATTAGTTTAGAATCCAGCCTTCCATATTCTCATCGTGTCTGCACCATCTTTTTATATTTAACAGATGGCCCTCTAAAGCTCCGTTATATCAATGCACGTGCGATGTACAATACGCATGAGCAGTCCGAAGAAAAATAAAGGAATTGATCAAAAGGAAGACCATAAAGATATGCAAAAACTCTGTACTGACATTTGTAAGTAGGACGGTTATTTTTAATCATCTTGCACTTTATTTTTAAAAGGTCAATGGTCCCACACTTAAATTATCAAAAACTGACTTAACAATGATTTAAAATTATTTCTGTATTTTTATTTGCTTATTACTTCTTATTCAAAAAACAGTTTAATTTTAATTTATTATATCTGAGAATGAATGAATTTTGGTGCTATCTGCTAATGAATGGAAATGAATGAATTTCAATGCTAAAACATAATGAATGAAAATAAATGAGTTTCGATGCTAAATGCTAATGAATATAATTTAAATTTAAATTGAGCGTTTGCTAGATTTTTCAGTTTGATCTGAATAATATAATAAAATGAATTTATTTGGATAATGGGCTACACTTCATTACATAGGAACTGCAGAAATTTAAAAATACCTAAATGAGTGGTTCCAAACATATTTGTTCTACCGCTTTATTTTGAGAAAAAAACTAATTACTGAAAATCTACCTTTTTTAAAGTAACAAACAAAAACGATTTATATATATATATATATATATATGTATATCTTGTTAATGTATCTACTTGTATATATCTAATTACGTGTTAAAACATAGTGATACGTAAAGCCTTGAAGCTTGAAATTATAAAATTCTTAATATCAACCATAGTGTCTTTCGCATTCTGTTTCTTCACTGGTGTGACAGCCCCATGGTGGGCTTAGACTATCTGCCTTCTGGTAGATTTCGAGACAGGAAATACCTTCTTTTCACGAGTTAGGGTTTTCAGGTCTACTTCCAACAATCATATTAGACCGGGACTTAAGGTTTAAAGTGGATACCGAATCACTACAAACACTCAAGACACGAAACCGAAAATGGCGGCACCCAACGCCAGAGTGCTAGTTACACGGCCATCAAAGGATAAAGTCAAAATAAAAATTACAAAAAACATTAAAAATTATTCTAATGGGAAATATGAGTCTAGTGCTATTAATTAATTAATCATGTACTCTATTTTTTTCGCTGTATTTTTAAGTCACCATGATTCGCTATTTGCACTCCCGCGATTCAATTAAAATTTTTGGTATTATTACTAATAATCCAAAATATACTGTAAACTTTTGCACAACATGTGAAAAAATGTGCAAATATATATTTTTAAAAAAAAAATTTCTAATATCTCTTCCTTCTTTAAGCTTTCACCGCCACTATTTTTTTTTATA
The DNA here is from genome assembly GCA_021605075.1 of Caerostris darwini. NCBI lineage: Eukaryota > Metazoa > Arthropoda > Arachnida > Araneae > Araneidae > Caerostris > Caerostris darwini. The sequence goes on from BPLQ01004710.1 coordinate 475,531, forward strand.
AATCATCTCCCCCTAAAAAAAATGAACCCGAGGTTATTATCACCTTCTTGAACGTTCTGCTGCCCCCACAAGAGGGTGGTATCACCCATGCGGGAAACCAATAATCTGAATGATAAAAGTTTACTTATTGAATGGCCATCAAAAAAGGAAACTATCATGTAATATGAATGCAGAATTATCACAAAATCTGGCTCTGATATTGTTGCTATTTTATGTCAAAATTATTATAATTAGATATATGTTTGTATGGACACATTGTAAGTAGTACTGTTATAAAGTTTTTAATAACACGGCGCACTTCAGTAGATTTCAACATACGTTTCCTTGGTAGCTCGGAGAATGTCAAAGCGGTTCTCGCCAAGTGTTCCTTAGCATGTCCTCTGTAATAGTACAACAGCATCTTTCATCCTAGTCCTCAGTTCTTCAATGTCAGCTACTGGCGAGGCAAATTCTTTTGACCTTAATATAGCCCAAATGAAAAAATATCAGGAAGAGTAATAGCATGAGGACATGGTGTTGGTCCATCCTTTCCAATTCACCTGCCCGGAAAATTGTTTTTGTCTAGGAACTGGCAAACTAAGGAACTCCAATGCCGATAAGTTATCAATGGCTGAAATTCTTATAATTCAGGTGCTAGGAACAGTTCCAATAAGTCTTAAATAAATGCTAGCGGTGATCTTTTTTTTTTTTTTCCATTGGTGAAAAACAGCTGATTCTCTGATCCCCAAATATTTACTCTTTCGCAGACATGAAAGGTTGATTCATAAGAAAAACAAATGCGATTTAAGTAGTCGTTTTCGACATCCTTTTGTTCAGATCTATTGCATAAAAAAATGTTAAGTGAAAGATCCAGTGATACCAAAATTGCATTATTACATTCAACTGATATGATGTGATTAATTTTTATAATTAGGGAAAGACTTTACACTCACCCTGTACTTTTATTTACTTACTTAAATTGCAGAAACTTTGCATATAGAGGAACCTTACCATTTTATTTTTATGGTTATACTTTACTATGCTATTTTTTTGATAAAAAAAAAAATTCCTGTTTTAATTAAAACCATTTAAACAGTACATTGAAAAGAAGTTTAATATGATCAGTCAAACTACGTAAGAATTTCTATGCTTTTTTATTTAATTTTATTTATTTACTTTTTTTTTCATCCACAATGCTTTTCATTAAAACTTGCTCACATTTTAAACAAGTGCTTCTTGAAAAGTTCTCCAACAAAATGTGTTTTATTCAGTTTCTTCCGGGAGCTGCCTCTGAAGTGATCCCACTAGATATAAGATTCCAATAATTTAGTGCATTTCTAAGAAAAATGTCTAAATTGCTAAAAGGGCTCCTTTAAAGGATTTTAAATGGATTACTGTAATTAAATAAAATTGCTGTAGCTATTCTAACTACTAAATGAAAAGAATAATTCTTAGAAATTGTTTTGTACTTATGGTACAATGAATGTTATTTATAATTAAATTATTGAAGTTATTATGGTAGTTATGTATATTTAATGAATAAGGTTATTTCAAATTATATTTAACGAATTATTAATATTATTTTATTATTATATAATTATTAATTTTATTTATTATGTGTTTTATTAATTGTTATTTATTTTGAATTATATTTAGTGAAGAATGTTATTTATATTGTTTTGTTATTTATATTTATGATTTGTTCAACTTGTATTTATCAATTTCAAATTTGGGTCATGTTTTTTTTATACAGTTATACAGTTTATTTTTTTTCTCACTGAGATCCGTAGTCAAACTATTAGCAATTCAAATTTACTTCATATTATCCCGTTATCACAGTTCTAGTTTTTTGAAAATGAGTTTTCTTTATCAAAGTATAATATTTTGTACATCAATATATTTCACTATGAGATAGACTCTTGAGATTGAACCTCAGAAATCGATATGGGTAATACTTGGGTATGGGTAATTTACAATTCTGGATAAATAAAAATATCAAAAATATACGAATTTTACTAATATTACTGAAAATTTAAAAAGTTTTTCTTATATAATGATCGCACATAAAAAATAATGATATAATCGCTCCCACATCATAATTTTTAAAGAATTCGTTATAGAAGTTATGTTTGTTATATTTTATAGTTCATTATATCAAACTGTATTATACAGTTTTATGTTTCAAATAAATAATACATAAAAAAATTCATCAAAATTTAAAGGGTTTTTTTTTTTAATATAAAAATTAAAAATTTCTTGATATTTTCACAATAAGAAGTTTACATATCAATTACTATAAGCCCAGATTATAAATCAATTTCATTCTGTTAAAATTAAATATAAATATAAATATTATTACATTGGATACTATCTTATAAAAGTAATACGGGGGACACTGTCTAGTAAGGGTTTTTTTTCGGCTTTTCTTCATTGAGACAAATACAGAGACAGTTAATCTTGAATGACATTCTGGAAAGAAAATATCCCTTATTATCCCTTATCCCTTAATTATCCCTTGTTTCAAGCATTCTCCGTATTTATAAAAAATCCCTATCTGTTATTTATTTACTTATTTAGTTCAGCAAGTTGTGAGACCTTGATGAATGAAAAAAGTCACATGACCTGAGAAATTTTATTTTTCATATGATATTAATATCTGCAAAATAATAACTCGAAATTAAAAATATGCGACGGAGAATATTATTAAATTGAGAACATAGTATTTCTTTTATTTTCTTTACAACGAAAAATTATATTTATTTTTTTCTTGGAAACTACGAGAAACTTATGAGGCATAATTATGAAAACATTAATATAATCTAAATAGTTATTTTATAATATCATGACATAAGATTTTGTATGTTTTTTATTATTATTATTATTGTCTATGTTATAAAATGATCCTCTTCTCTCCTCTAGCGTAATTCAAACAGATATTACAATTTGAGATGTCTCGTGCTGCCATCTAGTAAGCTTGTTTATAGGCTACAAAAGTATTGAGTAAATAATATTGCTATCATAATAATGAATTTTGAATAACGAAACAAATCATAAATTTTTAGGAAGTTTCCAAGCATAAGAAATGTTCTTTTAAGTTAAATTCAAATTTATACAAGTAAAATGTGTTTTACAAAAAAGTAGGACATCGCATATTTTTTTAAATAATGAATACATGTAATACTTTAAAAAATAAATTTATTAAAAAAAATGTTGCTTGATAAATTTTAATTTTAATTTTTTATTAGATTAGAACGCAATTTTAGAAGGCTGAAGTTCAATAAAAAAAAACATTTTTTTAGATGCTCTGTTTTGAATTAAAGATAATTTATTTATTGTTTACTAATTGTTGACTTTTTGAAAGTTTATTAAACAATGTATTTTAAAATTATTGAACATAATTATTGAAAATAATAATAAAATATAAAATTATTGAACAAAGAACATTATTTTAGAGCAATTAAAATATTTGTTTCATGTATTCATAGAATTTTAATTTACTTTTTTGAGATGCCTTGTCTTTTTTTTTTGTCTATTTTCTTATCATTTGAAAAATTAATTTATTGATTTATTGAATGAATTTTATTTATCTAACATTCAGTTTTCAGTTCTTATAATGAAGTTTTTACTTTTAAATTAATTATAAGAAATTTTGTCTAATGTCTAAGAACAAAATATTTTGTACCTTTAACAAAAAATTTTGATTTTTTTAAAAAGTTATAACTGATCTTTCTATATCTACTAGCTAAAAAAAAAAATTATATGTATATTTTTTACAATCATACATTTCATGTTCTTATTGAGCAATGTGGGTAGTATACATCTAATAATATGATCAATACACATTCTCTGAAATATAGGAGAAAATCAGCCTATTCCATATTAACTTTTTTTTTGCTTTAAAATAATTTTAATAAACCTATTTAAGGTAAAAATTTCCGTAAAAACATTATTTGTACAAAATTGTATTCAAAATGTATGGCATTTTTTTCTTTTATTCATGCCATATCATTATTAAAACAAACAAAATATGTAGCATATTTAATTTTTAATTGTGTCTTATAAATATAGATGGCAGCACAAATGAGAATTTCTCAAAGTTTCTGATGATTCTTCAATTTCTTTTCTTTTTTTTTGCCCTTTTATTATCCTCTCACTTTCTCTATTTCTTTTACATTAATTTCTACTGTTGGAACCGATAAATTTATCATTCTAAAATATTTTTTTGTTCTTAAAAAATTGAAAAAGTGTATAAAAATGCATTTATAAAAGTAATTTCATTAATAAATTATAAACATAATATAATAAGAATATCAGTAACTATATAAAATAAATGTAATTTAATATAATAATAAGATTATAATAATTTTAAAAAGTGTATTTTTAAAGAATTTCGACATTCGCTGAATATGATTGCTCACCACAAAATATTTATATAATACAAAATGTATATAAATAATACATATTGTAAATGTGATGGCTATTGTAAATTATACCTAAACAATTATAAATTAATTAAATAATTGTAAATTTGTAAATAATTTGAATATTTCAAATTTTGTTTAAAAATAAGTTTGTTTAATATAAAAACATTGGTTTAAGAAATATCAAGGAAAAGTTTTATTGAATGAATTAAAGGCACATTCTGTCGATTAATGTCTGTATTTATTTAATAAAGTATTTACACATTTAGTTAATTTGCACATTATGTAATAAAGTATTTACATAATTAATGAAAAAAGAGTATTTGTTAAAACTAAGATACTCTATTCTAAAAGAATAGAAACAACTCTGTTGGAATAGTAGAAAATACTCTATTAAATTAATCGAATATCTCTATTGGTTCAAAAAAGTTGTTTTTTTTAAAAACTTCTAACAAATTTATTGTAGTATTAGTAGATAGGTGGTATAAGTATTCAGATAATTGAAGTTAAAAATATCCATTGAAATGAATTTACTCTATAATTTAATTCAATAGAAGGTAGGAGGATGCTATATTGCACTAACAGAAGATATCACAATCTCTTTATATTAGGAAAGTGTTTTATTAAATTGATTCTGGCACATTCTGTAGGATTTTGACAATAAACATTAACACAATCAATAAGGTTAAAGAGTAAGTATATATTGAAATGGTGTATATTTAATGCATATAATGTTTTGAATATATATTTAATGTAGTTTATTTTAACCAATTAGACTAAAATAAACTACATTAAATAAATAGAAATTCTGTTCAATCAAAAATTATTAAGATACAATTTTAGTAAATTGATTATAGTCCATTTGATAATGTCCCTAATAATCATAAAATGAAATCGAGTATCTATTTAGATGGATATACGCCATAAATTCGTTTAATGTAAGACATTCTAGACTAGAATATAAGGCAGGGGTGGCCAACCCAAATGATCTTGAGGGCCACTTTGGAAATGCTTTATAACTCTGCGGGTCGCATATAAAATTTTATATCCCCATATTAGATTTCAACCCACTATAGACATTTTTTGGAGTAAAAAAATTGAAGCATAATGAGTTATTATTTTTGTGTTTACTATTATTCTTACATGTAAACATAGATAATATAATAATACTGATACTAAACGCACATTGTAAACAAATATATAACACTAAAAATGAAATATAAAAAACGTATAAATATAAATGAAATCATTAAAAAATATTTATTTTACTAGCGCGATGTTTGTTTCTCTACTCTTTCACTTAGCTTTTGCAAATCGATGCGCGTTCAACATGATTTCGCATAATATAATTTAATTATTCTGCGAACTCATAACTGTAAACTCATGAATAAAACAGGCAATATCTGTCCTATATTCGCAAGAATATTATTTTAAAATCAAAGTAAATTTTTTCTCATAATTTCGACAGTTAATTTTTGAATATATGGAAGCACAAATAATATATTTTAATACATTGGATTTCACTACTTTGGCCATTATAAAATAAATATATTTTGTAAAAGTGTAATAAATATCACGAGCCGGAAAAAGGTATTAAGAAAAAGCTTTATTAAATTGATTATGACACACTCTGTAGATTGATGACATTAAGTATAAAGACAGTTAATAGAGAGCCAATTGATATGAAGAAACATAGTGATATAATGAACCATTAAATGAGAAATTATCCATTATTAAATAAAAATAACACCTCATTTGTAAGCTATATATGTGTGATAGTTATAAAACATGATGACTAGTTGTAAGTCACTTTTACCAAGAAGAAAATAATAATTTTTTGGATGTGATTACATAATTTTTCAATTTAAACGTTCTTAATACCATCTTATTCGTTTGCCATCTTTTCTTCTTCTGAACTCAAAGACCTTAGCAAAGCGTATGCCGTCAGAATTTAATCGCACAATTATCTTTTAACAAATTATTTCTCCGACATTTTTTGTTTATCTACACACCAGATAACCACGATAAGTATTTCAGGTTCAATCTCTAATGACTCGTACTCTGGTTTTGCAAAACGTGGACTCTAGAGCCATGTCACATTTACATAAAGGCTTTTATAAATATTCATGACACCATCGCGCCTGATAATCCTTTATCTCCACATCTCATTCTAATGATGAAAACGTGATGTTCTTCATCTTTGGCGGTAGTTTCTTACATGGCGTTTTTTTTTACCATGGCGGCCCAAACCAGCATTTTCTTTATTAACCGATTCCAAGTGTTGACAGGACCGGGGTCAGTTTAAAATCAGGGCGTGGTGAATGTTATTTATGAGGTAGGGAACCGGTTGGTCATGGATGCGCCATTGAAACAGATGATCGCTGGGTTGTTCTTCAAATCGAGATTTATTGCTCCGATAGCTCATCAGGTAACGACCCTGAAGGGTTTGGTGAGAAAAAAGGTGATGGCTATTAATTTAATAATGGCGTTATCTCATCTAAGGCTTCTCATTTTTCTGCCCTTGCTGAAGAAGTGTCATGTTCTCGCATTCGCTTTTGATTTGTTGCACTGATTGAATGTAATGCTTGAAGTTGCTGGAAATTAGACCGGCTCCATGGAAACTTTCCTCTATGTTGGAATTTGTTCTGTGAGCTGGAAAGTGTCCCAGTAGTAGAGGCTAGGGTCGTAGTGTCCTGGTGGGAAGTGCGTTGTGTTTCTTAGCCAAAGATGATTCGTTGGAAATTTAACAAGCTGTGCCGAAGTGCCTTCCGTGTTCTATAGGCCTGTTAAATCTGTCAACTGAAAAATCTTTTTGAATATGAATTCCTTCTATGTTCTATGTGTTCAACCCAGAATCTATGTTTGAGAGTTTTCGCAGGGAGGGACTGAAATAGGATTAAGGGTTATTAAGCCTTAGGGGTTAAGAGAACTAAGGTAGGTCCAAGTTCAGATGGACCAAATGTGTGGAGGCCATATTTTAAAGTTTTAAGAGTTCCTAATTGGAAAACTGTTGTAAAGCAGAGATTGGAATGGAAGAAGTTTCTCAGGAAGGCCTTGGCCTGCCATGGCATGACTAGTCAATAGAAGAAGAAAAAGAAATAAAATTTAAAAGGTTTCTCGGTTGTAGGCTCACTGATGTGATATAGCGTAATAGTATTTTCGGGTTTTAATAAACCCTTTTGTCAATAACCATTTTAAATCATATGCATGCTTTTAATGCATTTTATATGGATAGAATAAAACAGAGTAAATCGTAATAATAGAGTAGTTATTTCTAGGCATATTGAATAATAATAAAATATCTTACTCAAACAGTATGTTTAAAATTTTGTTATTAAGAACTTAATGTAAAAGCTGTAGTTTATTTTGAATGGAATTTTGATGAGATAGAAAGCTGCTGTATTATTTCTTCTGATTGATCGATAATCATAAAGACATATAATAACAATTTAATTTTTCAAATATGTATTTTGAATTATTAAATTTAATTTGAGATCAGTAAAAATTAAGATAATGATGTTTCCCTCCCTCCTAAGCTTACGGACTCCCAAATCAAGCCCGCTATCCCGATAGCGTTCATGGAAAACAAGCTTTTGGGGATGAATGGGTGAGGGGCACTCTTTTTACTTTTTAATGGTACTCCTATTATAGGAGTACTCATAATACGATTCAGAAACAGGAGTCTATGTGCCAACGTAGAGATGCACAAGAAATCGGACATGAAAAAAAAATGTGAAAATCCCAGGAAATAATCAATAAATATTATTAAATAGATAGATATAATTTTCATTTTACATTATATTATGAATTAATTAATCTTCGTGGCTCAGAAAAAAATAATTGTTGTAACTGAAGATGTGTGATCACAAACTTGTGATAGTTGGTGTGTGAAACAAATTTGGTGATAGGGGTACAGGATTCCAAGTTTACCGTGATCATATTCAAATCTGAATTAGATTATTGTTTTGAGTTCAAACCATTATGAAGCAAATTAAAGCAAAAAAAAAACAATCTAAAATTGCAGTGTGTTGAAGCTATCATTATTTTGATGAAATTGACCAATTCCTGCTCAACCAATGTCAGCAGACATGATGATGTGCACACAGATGAGCACAGAATTAGTAAAACAACCCCGCTGACTTCTGTGGCAAAAAGTGCTACCAAACTTGTTGTCCCGACTTTTTTATAAGGAGTTTAAGTTCCAAAGCTGGGTGGAATGCCTTAAGAATTAGATATCAGCTTAATCAGGCTCCACTGCGTACTTAGTATTCAGGAAGACTAAGTTTCTATTCTAATGGCGAGTACTACAATTACTGCTTTTAAAAATGTGTACACTCGATAGATAATTGACAGAGCATTTTCTTCACCAGAAATTTGCGACTTCTTTAAATTGATCTGATGCTGTTGTCCATCGAATAAAACGGTCAGAACATCAGATGATCAAGGTTAGAAATTTTAACAATATTTAACAATTAATAAATATTAATATAATCTAACAGACCAGAAAAGTGAAGATCATTACATGCACGGAATAAGTTATAATTTTTAGTCATTTTGAAATGTTTTTTTTTTTCCTTCAATGGCACAACAACCCCATGGTGGGCCAATGCCTTCTGTCTATTGGCAGATTTTGAAACAGGATATTTTCTTTTCTTTTTACGGGGTAGGGTTGTCAGCTCTACGCCCAACAGTCATATTAAACAGCGACCTACGGTTTAAAGAAACACTGCAAACATCCATGACATTTGAAATGTCTAGATGATGCAAAATTTTAGTGCTTTTTGTAATTTTAATTTTAATTTAATTTATTATTAATTATTATTTTTATTCATTTACTTTTAATTTTATTAATGTTTATATATTTAAAATTCAAATATTTTTTTCTGCAAAACGAAATATTTCCTTGATAAAGGAAGTAAATTTATTAAGAATTTTTGTGAAGTTTTCTCTGACAAAATGAATGCATTTATGAATGTTTTATCCTCATAAACCTTTTTTTGAGGGGATAGGGTGGGGGGGAGAGAGAGAGTTTGGCAAGCATTTCCCTTAAGACTTCCCAAAATATTCTCTTAATGTAGAATACTTTAAAGGAAATAAATGACACTTTACAAGCTTTATTATCCAAAATGCATCTAATTAATACAATTATTTGCAAAATGAGCATGCAAAACAAATAATCCAGCTTTTTATTGTAAATATTTCTCTAAATGCGCGTGCATAATTTTCATTTCAATGGTGATTGAAATATACACTTCAAATTTGAAAATGATGTGCAGTCAAATGTTTTGAATATGCAGTTCAATCATTCATTTTTCTCAAATATCTATGGTTACAAAGTAATTTAAAATATAGCTGAATTGACATTAATAACTGAAAGCAAAACATCTAAATACGTCTTGTCAGGTTGATACTAAGCCATCCGTGATCTAAAGCAGATTGTACCGGATGCAACAAACTCTTTTAATTTAACCCTTTCAAAACGTAAAAGGTCTGCATCGGTTTCACTAAGAAACCTAAACACTGATTGAAAATAGAAGATTAAAAAGTCTTCATATTATTGACATCATAATCATCATCATCTGAATATGTCAACACCCTTTCTGGGCTTTCAAGAATAACTACCTCTCAGTAGAGAGAACCAAACAGTTCGGTTGTCAACAAGAGATCTTCTGTCATTTTCATCGAATCTACTTGTTTTTCAGAGCAATAACTGCCCTCCTTTTTTTGTTGTCCATCTTTTCGAATCCACGCCCAACATGCTCATGCTATCAAATGATTTTCAATATGTGAACTTTGCAGATTTGTTGTTGTCAGAAACTGTTGCTTGTTTACAACTTTCTAAAATTCGGATACACAGAAAAAAAAATAAAAAAATGAAATATGGTCGTATTCGAACGAGTATATCCAGTCACAGCGATTTTTTTTCTTTTATAGTTTTCGAGTAAATGTAAACAAAAAGAGGTGTAATGAATCACTTGATGAAGAAAATGCCCTGAAACGAATCACATGGCACTAGGAGTTCCAGGTGAATAAATTTCGCTGTTTTTTTTTGTTTTTTTTTTTTTGTATACTTCAGTAGGAATCATTAATGCTTCAGTTGTATTTTGTAAACATTGAAAAACTGAACTTGTCGATAGAGAACTAGAATGTCGATATTTTTTTTATTTCTAGCTTTGTAAAAAGCATACGAATTTAAAAGAAATTTCTGGATGAGTTCATTGTAGAATCACACATATACACACAGAGACACATACACACACACACACATATGCACACATGCAGCGAGGAATACTTTTTTTTAAATGACTATTTAAATTAATGATTTAAAAGTAGTCGAGGAAAACGCTGTAGATTTCTTGAACCATTTCGTTTTTAACACGAATATCAAGTAAAATTTTCCCATGACACAATATTCTATCATCTGTAATGCCAGTGTATATTTAATTAATGATTTAAAAGTAATCGAACTACACATTGCAGATTTCTTGAATCTTTCCGTGCTAATGCGAATAGCAAATAAATATATGATGATATAATAATCCGTACACAGTAATATTAATCTATATAGTAATCTGTAATTATAGTGTATTTACAATATGTCCTTATTAAGGTATATACGATCCGACTACCGATTGTGTGGAAAAGTAAGCAAGGAAATAGGAAATGGACGAATCGATTACTTTTTAAGGGTGCTAGTCAGGTATGCACGGCGCAAAGCTATTTTGAGAGAAGGAAATTTAATAATTATTGTAGAATATTTTTCATCTATTTTTTTTTATATTAAATAATTCAAAATTTTCATTATTAAAAATAAATATTTTAATTATTAAAATTGAAAGTTCTCCAAAAACATAGTTCACCTCTATTACGCCTCTCTGTTTGAATCCGTCTGACTTAACTTCTTGCCAATTTTCCATAAAATTTGAGATCGAACTACATGCGAATCATTTGAGATGAAAAGATTGAAGAAAAGCGAAATCTTTTTGAAATATGCATTTACACATTTTATTAAGGACTGAAATGATATTTTTGAATAGAATATTGGATTTCACTGAAAGATCGTAACCCGACAAGGAAACCTAAATAAAGGTTCATTATTAACACGAGCTATAAATCTATAAGCTGGAAAAGTGCAGTGTGCGTATTCTTCAGAAGCTGAATCTATTACAATAATTAACAATCGAATAGTGAAGGAAGGATGATTTTACCTTCTTAAACCATTTTGTTGTCGTCTACTTTATTTGGTGCAAGAGGAAGTGTTCTTCAGTTTTCCACCAAATTGTGATTGTCCAATGTGGATGAAGTGTTGCTGTCTTTCCTTCTGTGCGTAGTAGATTTAGCATTAAGCAGGATTATTTAATGCTAAATCTACTACTAAATAATTAATTTTTCTTATTTGAAGTCTCACTAAAATAATTATTTATTAAATATCTTAGCATTACATAAATAACTGTCAAAATATTAAAATGTAAATTTTGCCACCGATTTAAACAGTCCAGATTTTTAAGTTCAAAAATATTTGCTAAAAACGAAATTGATATACGGCTAAGCTGTTTACATAAAAAGTTAAGTGTTAATTTTTATTCAGTAGGGCCTGAATGGCCGAGTGGCTAGCGCTCTGGCGCTCGGTACCACAGGTTTCGGGTTCGAGTCCAGGCGGTGCCATGGTTGTTTGAAGTGGTTCGGAATCCACTTTAAAAAGTAGGTCCCGGTTTAATAGGATTGTAGAGCTACATTCCAAGCTGTCTAAAAAGTGTTTGCCAGCTGCATTAGAAAGAAAAAAAAATTTTTTTTTTATTCAGTCAGAATATTTATTGACTTATATTAATTCTTTTTATTTACTTGCACTGCAGCCTGTTACAAGCTAAGACCGTTTTAACAAACATCCTCTAACAGATCCGATCAGACGCCACAGTTCTCCTACGTTTAAGAAGTCTTGAGAAGATCAAGGTTCAGATTGGCTGGAACTTTACGACATGAGATTTTAGTATCCAGTTAAAATTCACCTCATAAATAGTCACTCAACAAATTCAATTCAATTATTGAAACTCAAATTCACAGGATACTAATATTACTTAGAACAGTCATCGATTATATTTCATTACCATATTTTTTCTTCTGGCAAATGTGGAAGACATTTTTACACATTTACATATGGTGAATTACCTGAATCCTTTAGCTCTAAATCCACTTAAATATCCTTAAAATTACAAATTTGATCATACAATTTTACAATATATTCTAAAGATGCTACTGTCCTTGGAGAAATTATGTTTTAGGTAAATTATACAATCGTCTTTAAAGGCGCTATAGCCCCATGGTTGGCCAAAGCCTTGCAGATTCCGAAACAGTGACGTTGTTTTTGTTTTTATGGCAAACGGTTATCATCCCTCCGCCCAACAGTCGTATTAGATTGGGACCTACGGTTTAAGGTGGATTCTGGACCTCTACAAGCATCCATGGCCCTGCAGGGACTGAATCCTTCGGTACATAGCCCCAGAGTGCTAGTCACTCGCCATCAGGCGGAAGTTATACATTAATATCCACTAATATAAGATATAAAACAAAGAAAAATAGACAAATATTTGAAAGGCAACTATTTCTCCAAAATTTTTACTATGCATTGAAATATTTTAAGTACTATATATATAAGTTGGTATATATAATACCTTGTAATATAATATAGATGTTGATATAATACGTAAATATATAAGTTGGTACTTTGGCCATTTGACCTTCTGCTGATATTTCACTCTCTTTGTCGCCAACTAAAGGACAAACCTTTAAAAGCAGAAGGTTAAAACATCACTTAATCCCTTTATCTTAATCTTTCTTATGGCGTTTTCTCAAAGAATTTCCGTTCGCAGAAATGGTACGGGGCGAAGCATTCACAACAACAGACGTGAGCTGTCGGCTTTTACCTTCGAAGGTAGTCTTTAGAATCCCCGAAACATCATCAGCGAGAAGTCATTTTCTTCTCATTTGCCGTTCTTCTTTTCCAGCCAAATTACTTTTCGGAGGCGATACTCGCAGCATTAGCGTGCATTAATTACCTTCCAAGCGGTGCTAATGGTGCCCGGCACGAGAGGCCAGCAACAGAAGTCGGTGGTAATTAAGTGGACCGCTAAATCGCTGTGGGTGGTCCCCCATCAAATTATAGCTCCACCCCCATTCTTTATTTCCTCGCCCCAGTGCTTAGAGTAGAGAAAGGAAGTTAGTAATTGCGAGTAAGCTAAGAAGCACGTCAAAGGTGGGACAGGCGTGTAAAAAGCACCCGAATCGGAAGTGTAAAATAACACATCAGAGTTTGACTTGAGTCGAAATGATTTGTCTCACCTGTGAATTATAGTTTGGATGTTCCCAGTATATTTAATAGTCCCGACTGGGAACTTGGTAGCTAGGAAGTTTTATGATGCTATTTTGAATCAAAAGTTGCTAACGTTTTAAATTCTTTTACATTTATTTTTGAATGAAAAAGTTTATGTTAATTGCGTGTTTCATATATATATATATTTCGTTGTATATTGAGGAAATTTTTTTTTATACATTTTAAAAAAAAGATTAAATTCGGGGATGGCTGTGTGATGACTGCTTCACGTTTATAGTCAGTGGCAGATTCAAATCAGTCAGACAGAATATCTAATATGGATTTCCGGATTTTCTCCAGTGCATCATGCAAATTCGCGGAAGTATCCTTGAAAATCTACTGATAAGACAATACGGGATTATAGTATAGCCATCCCTCTCTATCTTAGCCTTGTTGCATTTTGGGAAAGCAGAATTTGTTATTATTCGCTGTATAAATTTAAATGACGAAAGTGAATAATGTAGGCAATACATTTGTATATAAAATAATTTGCATACATATTTACTTAATATAAACAAAATAAGATTTAAATAATCTAATATATAAAATTCTCGTGTCACAGTGTTTGTTGCCAAACTCCTCCGAAACGGCTCGACCGATTCTTATGAAAATTTTTGTGCATATTTGGTAGGTCTGCGAATCGGTCGTAATCTATTTTTTAAACCCCTAAGTGATAAGGGGGGTCCACCCCTAAATATTTTTTAAAATTTCTTTGGCAGACCAATGTAGTGGCAACAGTGTAGTGTTTTTTTTTTTCGAACAATATAATGACTATTTTTAAATGGCGCCGTGTCCTGATGCCTGTACTACATAACCGTAAAATTCTGAATATTATTCTTTTATGTACTACTTTAAATGTTGTGAAAATTATAATGTATGAAATTTATATTATTTCTATGCGAAATAAATCAAATGTATGCAAGTATTACCTGATTTGATTATCAATATTTTTTTTTATTTTCTAAGTTTGAATTTGAATTCGAATAAAATATATGGAATGAAAAGTTGTGAATCAAAACATTGAACTTTTCTATGCTTAAAGTTTGTCAACATGTGTTTTATTTGATGAAGAATTCTAAAAAGAAATGTGATCTGCAAGATAATATAATATATTGATAATATTAATTTGATGAATTTTAAGCATTTTTTGAAAAGTGTCAAAATGCAGTCAATGGTACTTTTAAATTGGAAGTTATTTAAAGAAAGCAAAACAAATAAATAAGTTTTTATATTAATAAAGGAGAATTTAAAGCTCAATAACATTTTTATGTCTGTACATTTGTTTTTATTTACATTTAGAAGTTGGTTTTAATTATTTCTTATTTGAATTTTTATGCATTTTGTGTTCCTTTAAAACCATAATACCCATATATATTTTTATTTAAATGCTTTGAAACTTCATGTAAAAGTTTTCTTTAAATGTATGAAAGAAATAGAACATGGAAAGCAAAACAAATAAATAAGTTTTTATATTAATTAACATTTGAATTTTTTGCATTTACTACTAAATTTCATAGATTATATTTTTTATTTCAGTTTTTAAACTAAGAATTTTTGTAAATTTAAAGAAATATGATGAATTTTAAGCATTTTTTGAAAAGTGTCAAAATGCAGTAAACTCTGCAATTATTTGATATAATGATAACATTAAAATTTTATAAAAGGTATTATAATAGTTGCAAGTTGAAAATCAAGGACATTTTTTTTTTTAAAACTTTTGTTATTTGAAAAACAAAGAATTTGAGTTATAAATTTGAGTGATTTGAATATTGTCGAAGAAAAATTGATAAATGGTACTTTTAAATTGGAAGTTATTTAAAGAAAGCAAAACTAAACTCTGCAATTATTTGATATAATGATAACATTAAAATTTTATAAAAGGTATTATAATAGTTTCAAGTTGAAAATCAAGGACATTTTTTTTTTTTAAAAACTTTTGTTATTTGAAAAACAAAGAATTTGAGGGATTTGAATATTGTCGAAGAAAAATTGATAAATGGTACTTTTAAATTGGAAGTTATTTAAAAGAAAGCAAAACAAATAAATAAGTTTTTATATTAATAAAGGAGAATTTAAAGCTCAATTTTTATTTCAGTTTTTAAACTAAGAATTTTTGTAAATTTAAAGAAATATGATGAATTTTAAGCATTTTTTGAAAAGTTTGTCAACATGTGTTGTATTTGATTAAGAATTCTAAAATGAAATGTGATCTATAAGATAATATAATATAGACAATAAAGCTCATTAACTTTTCCATTTGTTTTGTGATTTCTTTCATCATAAAATTCTAAATTTGAATTGGAATAAAATATACTGAATGAAAAGTTGCAAATCAAAACATTGAACTTTTCTATACTTAAAGTTTGTCAACATGTGTTTTATTTGATTAAGAATTCTAAAATGAAATGTGATCTGCAAGATAATATAATATAGACAATATAATTTTAAAGAAATATGATGAATTTTAAGCATTTTTTGAAAAGTGTCAAAATGAAGTAAACTCTGCAGTTATTTCATATAATGATAACATTAAAATTTTATAAAAGGTGTTATAATAGTTGCAAGTTGAAAATCAAGGACATTTTTTTTTTTTAAACTTTTTTTATTTGAAAAACAAAGAATTTGAGTGATTTGAATATTGTCGAAGAAAATTTGATATATGGTACTTTTAAATTGGAAGTTATTTAAAGAAACACAAAACAAATAAATAAGTTTTTATATTAATAAAGGAGAATTTAAAGCTCAATAACATTTTTATGTATGTACATTTGTTTTTATTTACATTTAGAAGTTGGTTTTAATTATTTCTTATTTGAATTTTTATGCATTTTGTGTACCTTCAAAACATCATAATACCCATATATTTTTATTTAAATGCTTTGAAACTTCATGTAAAAGTTTTCTTTAAATGTATGAAAGGAATAGAACATGGAAATTAACCTAAATTCATAAATTATTTTTATTTCAGTTTTTAAACTAAGAATTTTTGTAAATAATTTTAAAGAAATATGATGAATTTTAAGCATTTTTTGAAAAGTGTCAAAATGAAGTAAACTCTGCAATTATTTGATATAATGATAACATTAAAATTTTATAAAAGGTATTATAATAGTTGCAAGTTGAAAATCAAGGACATTTTTTTTTAAACTTTTGTTATTTGAAAAACAAAGAAAGTTATAAATTTGAGTGATTTGAATATTGTCGAAGAAAAATTGATAAATGGTACTTTTAAGTTGGAAGTTATTTAAAGAAAACAACACAACTAAATAAGTGTTTATATTAATAAAGGAGAATTTAAAGCTCAATAACATTTTTATGTATGTACATTTGTTTTTATTTACATTTAGAAGTTGGTTTTAATTATTTCTTATTTGAATTTTTATGCATTTTGTGTTCCTTCAAAACATTGTGGCGGTATTGTAAAGGTTGCTTAGTGTTATTAAAATCCAGACGGCAAATTAAAAGACGATAATCAATTTCCACAATTACAACATGTTTATTCTACTTCGAACGCTTACTACGTTCTATTTTTATTCTAGCGGGAAAATTCCCTTTCTAACAGTGAAAGTAGAAGTAGTTCAATTTGTATTCCATTTTACATCAATAGGTGTCGCTACATCACTCCCCTACCAGTAACAAAGTTACATTACTTTGAAAATGGTAGACGAATTAATATATCTATACAAATAATAGCGAACAAATACACATTGATACAAATTGAAATTGCACAAAATAATTACAAATACAATTATATATAAACATGTACATATAATAAATCAAGTTAATTTTTAAAATGGACATGAACAAATTATAATTTTGAAGAAAAGTCAATAATGTCATTGAAACGAACAGGAAGTTTTACTTGTCTTCCACAACGTGTTGTTGTATTTGGTTGTGCAACTTGCTGACTTGGTATAAATGTTTGTTCACTCGGCAGAGATGTATGATCATTTAAGGACGTTGGATTCAGAAGTTCATTAGGTTGTAACACATATGCCGGTTTCAGTCTATCCACTGAAATATTAACTTGTTTATTTTTAATTGATAGAAGAAAGTTTTTCGTGGATCTTTGCAATACCAAATAGGGTCCTTCATATGGGGGTTCTAAAGGTTTTTTAACTCTGTCTATTCGCAGAAATACATGTGAGCATGTGTACAAATCTTTTGGAATGAAGATCTTTTGTTTACATTTGTTTTTGGATTGATATGGTTTTAAGTCAGCCATCTGTTTTCGGAGATTGCTTACAAAATTATCATCAGATATTGGCAATCTGGATTCTTCAAAGAATTCGCCAGGTAGTTTAATAGTTTTGCCATAAACCATTTCAGCTATTGTATACTTAGAGTCCTCATGTAGAGAAGCTCGCAAACCCATAAGAACCGTTGGTAATGCGTCCGTCCAACGAACGTTGTTATGACATCTAATAGCTGTTTTCAAGGTACGGTGAAGACGTTCAACTTTTCCATTACTCTGAGGATGGTAAGAAGACGTATGGTTTACTTTAACACCACATAGAACACTAAAGAACTTCATTCATAAACCTTTGAAATGTTGCAGGGGCATTTTTGAGACCAAAACTCATCACATTGAATTGATAAAGTCCAAAAGGTGTGATGATGGCAGTTTTTGCCTTATCTTCATCTGCTACAGGAATGTGATAATATGCTTTAGTAATATCAATTTTAGAAAATATAGTTTTATTAGTTAAAATATGCTGAAAATCCTGGATTCGAGGTATGTTATATCGATCAGGTATAGTTAAATCATTCAATCTTCTATAATCACCACACGGACGAAAAGAACCATCTTTCTTTGTAACTATATGTAATGGACTTGCCCATTCTGAGCTAGATGGACTAATAATGTTATTGTCTAGCATATATTTAAATTCTCTTTTAGCTATTTCCAACCGTTTTGGATCTAATTGTCTTGCTTTACAATTTATAGGTTGTCCTTTAGTTACAATATGATGTTTTACATTATGTTTAACATTTGAAACAAGAAAATTTGGTTTTGTTATATTGGGATACATAGAAAATAAATCAGAATATTTACATAAGCTGCTCGTTGTATTTACACTTTCATTAATAGAGATGGGTGCAATGTCACCATAAACTGCAAGGTTAGTTACACCATCAATTAATCTTTTATGCTTTATATCAATTAATAAATTGAACTTATTTAAAAAATCTGCACCTAGTATAGGTTTACTAATTTTGGCCACAATAAATGGGAATTGAAATTCTCGACGTAAACCTAGATCAAGATTTAAAATTTCTGTACCAAAAGTATCGATTGCAGTATTATTTGCAGCATATAATTTATAGTCACTAATAAATTTGTGTTTAGAAGTAGAAGGAATAAGACTTACGTCCGCTCCACTATCAACCAGAAAGCGTAAACCCGTTTTTGTCGTTGACAAATAGACGGTATTGACGGCAATGTTTTGTATTTTCAGCAGCAGAGTCTGCCGTTAATTCTGTTGCTGATTCTGGTTTTCCGAAGGATTGTTTTTCCATGCACATGGAGCTTTGCATTTATCAGGAAAACATTTTTTCTCGAAAACGAAAATGGTAATAACAGTACTTGCCAGAAGTATTATAATAGCGATTGCGAGACTTACTTCGATGAGAAGAAGAGTATCGACCGCTATTTGTTGTTTGGGAGCGAGAGTTCCTTGTGACACTCAGTTTTTCAAGTTTATTTTCCAAAGATGTAATTTGTTGTTGTAACTCAGTCATGGCATCTGATCCTGGTGAAACATTATTGCTTACGCGGTAAAGTTCTTGTTTTGGTTGCATTTCAAGAATACGATCCGCCATTAATGAGAGTTTCT
This sequence comes from Caerostris darwini, assembly GCA_021605075.1. Lineage (NCBI taxonomy): Eukaryota > Metazoa > Arthropoda > Arachnida > Araneae > Araneidae > Caerostris > Caerostris darwini. The sequence goes on from BPLQ01004710.1 coordinate 495,135, forward strand.
CAATTCCTTCATCACTAACTAGTAAAATATTCCGTACGGAATCAGGCAGTTTTTGCAGAAATAATGTTGTTAGTACCTTATCAGTTATTCCATCAGTAGCCAGGTTTCTCATTTTTTGTAAAAGTTGACTAGGTTTAAGATCTCCCAAGTCAAGTCCTGTCAGCAGTCTCTGAAGACGCTTATTTTCGCTTTCTTTAAATGTATTCAGCAAACGTGCTTTAGCAGCGGTATATTTTGTTCTATTATCATCACTTATAATGTCCCACAAACTTTCAACAAATTTCGGTTCTAATTGTGAAACTAAGTAGTTGAATTTTGTATCCTCGGCTGTTATTCCACAAATTGAAAACTGTGCTTCAACTTGAAAGAACCATATTTCTGGTTTTTCAGCCCAAAAAGGAGGTATTTTGACACTTACCCGCGCTACTTCATCTTTTTTCGCCGATTCATTACTTTCAGTCATTTTGTAAATAATTCACTGTTTGCAAACAATTCACGGGTCACCAAGTATGTGGCGGTATTGTAAAGGTTGCGTAGTGTTATTAAAATCCAGACGGCAAATTAAAAGACGATAATCAATTTCCACAATTACAACATGTTTATTCTACTTCGAACGCTTACTACGTTCTATTTTTATTCTAGCGGGAAAATTCCCTTTCTAACAGTGAAAGTAGAAGTCGTTCAATTTGTATTCCATTTTACATCAATAGGTGTCGCTACAACATCATAATACCCATATATTTTTATTTAAATTCTTTGAAACTTCATGTAAAAATTTTCTTTAAATGTATGAAAGGAATAGAACATGGAAATTAACCTAAATTCATAAATTATTTTTATTTCAGTTTTTAAACTAAGAATTTTTGTAAATAATTTTAAAGAAATATGATGAATTTTAAGCATTTTTTGAAAAGTGTCAAAATGAAGTAAACTCTACAATTATTTGATTTAATGATAACATTAAAATTTTATAAAAGGTATTATAATCGTTGCAAGTTGAAAATCAAGGACATTTTTTTTTAAAAAAACTTTTGTTATTTGAAAAACAAAGAATTTGAGTGATTGAATATTGTCGAAGAAAAATTGATAAATGGTACTTTTAAGTTGGAAGTTATTTAAAGAAAACAACACAACTAAATAAGTGTTTATATTAATAAAGGAGAATTTAAAGCTCAATAACATTTTTATGTATGTACATTTGTTTTTATTTACATTTAGAAGTTGGTTTTAATTATTTCTTATTTGAATTTTTATGCATTTTGTGTTCCTTTAAAACATCATAATACCCATATATTTTTATTTAAATTGTTTGAAACTTCATGTAAAAGTTTTCTTTAAATGTATGAAAGGAATAGAACATGGAAATTAACCTAAATTCATAACTTATTTTTATTTCAGTTTTTAAACTAAGAATTTTTGTAAATATGTAAAAAAAAGTTTGTGTCGACAAACTTTAAGCATACAAAAAAGTGAAAACAGTATATTACCTACATAAGGATATTCCCACCATAAAAATATTTGCAAAGGAAAAAACTATTCATGTTTTATTTATTTTTGAATTATCAAGTTTTGCAACAATATCACATTTTTGCAATGTTTATCCATATTTTAAAGAATAAATTGTATAAAAAATAGTTAAAGTTTATATTTTTATGTGAAGTTCAAAGGTTTTGAATGTATTTAATCAAAACACTTGAAAAAAGGCTAAATATTTTAAATCCAGGTCATTTCATATTAAAAAGCCTTTGCAAATAGGGAGGAAGTTGTAAAAAAAAAATTTTGTTGAGCAAATTTTAACTTTTTCAAAACAAAGCTCAGAAAATATTTAGAGCTTTAAGGAAAAATAAAACTATATTTTTTTAATAAATAAGACTATGAACTTGATAATTCAATGGCATTTTAATATATTTACAACATTTTTAAAAGTAATATCTCCAATTAAAAGTTGTTTTTAACTTTTTCTCAGAATGAATTTTTATGCTTTTTGTTTTCATGTGAAGCACCATAACACAAGTAATTTTGATCCAAATGTTACAAAACTTTGTATTTATGTTTATCATAAATGTTTACAGGTAATAAAACTCTGAAATGATTATAGTTACATAAGTATTTTTTATTTTAATTGTTAAGCTTGGAATGACATGCAAATTTTGTAAGAATTTTGTGTAGACAGCATTTAAACTAGCACAAAATGATAAAGATATAAATTTACCAGAGATCCATTCCCTGTAATATGTTAATACAAACAAATACAAACTTAGAAATTTAAAAAATATTGATTTGATTTTGAGTTATCATGTTTTGTAACAGTATCAATTTTTGGCCATTTTTACCCTTATTTTAGCTTATAAAAATAAAAATGAAAAAAAATAATAATGAAATTTTTTTATGTGAAATCATTAGTTTTTAGATACATTCAATCCAAAAATGTGTACAAAGATAAAAAATTTCAAAAAAATTCATTCGAACGTGTTCGTGTACCTTAAACAATCGTTTACATTTTATTGTGATTTTTTTTTTTTAGTCATTTATTATTATATCTCGATTTTATTTTAATTGTATTGTATTTTTTCGATTATCATTTTCAGTAAAATGCCACCAAAAAAATCTAACCTCAACAATACCCGTAGGAGTGAGGCACGACGTAGACGTGCTGAGAGGGCCATCATGTCAACAAATCAAACCGCGACAACAAACGATAACAATACCAATTATAGTATCTAATAATTGAACGAAATACAAGAAAGCCACAGCAACGCGTGGCCGGGTCTTCTAGTAATATATATTATTCTTATATTTCAAAATTTAATTTTTATGCGTAAATGTTAACTAACCAATAGATCTCAATGAAAAAGTTAATTTCAAAAATGTTTTTTGTGGATTTTAACCTTTAATTAAAAAATATGCAAACTAGTAATTGAAACTAGTGCATTGTCCCTTAATTACAAAATTGGAAACATTAGAGCTGCAATCGAGACTGCTTTTATGATGAAGCTAAGAGTTAGTCTAAACATTTTGTTCCGTATTCTTTTTTTAAAATTTTTTTTTATTGAAGATTCGTTGAGATGATACTTGTTCAAAATGATTATTTAAGTTTATTCTTGTCACTGTGAAAACCTGATTGAAGATTCAATGATATATTCTTTTCCTTATGAAAATCACAATATGAAATTTCGGTAACACATAAAATAATTATTCGATAATGTTTTACTTATTTATTTCTCATTGAAGATTCATTGAGTATACTCTCGTCCCTATGAAAATCTCATTGAAGATTCATTGAACGTATTCTTTTCGTTGTAAAAGTCTCAAAATGAAATTTTGGTATCAGATAAAATAATTAATAGTTAATGTTTTCCTTATTTATTTTTAAATGCATTTGCAAATTTTTTTTTTCTGACTTTGGACTTCTTAGTTGAAATGAAGGTAAACTCTATGATATCTAAGTTTTTTCTGCAGAATGCATTTCCTGATTAAATTTCTGTATAATGACTTTTGAAGACTAATTATTCCTGTAAAAAAATCCATCTCATTGACAACTGTCTGCATTTGTTATACAGAATACAAATAATTTTGCATGATAAAACATTTGCAATATTATTAACATAATGGTTTGATCATACTTTCTCTGAAATGAATATAATATCCAAGTAAAAGTTTTTTGGAAAAAGCAATACCATACGTAATTTTTTTTGTGTTAATAAATCATGCTTTTCAAACTGAAATTTATTTTGAAGGAAAAAACTCTTAAAAACAAGATGTTTAGCTAAGTATTCAGTACTTAAAATGGAATTTAACTTGATTTAATTAATTATTATATTAATTAAGTCAATTATTAATTAATATTAATTAAGGCAATAATAATTAGTCTAATTAATATAATTAATCTTTGTATCTGCCATTAGGCAGACGGCCTTGACCCACCAAGGGATTGTTGCGCTAATAAAGAAGAAGAATATATCTTTGTGTCAGAGTTTAATTTTAAAATTCGAAGCCGAATTTATTTTAACGAATTCCTCAATTTTTACAGATCGGTTTTTTTCTTTACCTCCCCCACCCTTTTTTTTTCTCTTTTCTTCCCTTTTCTTTCTTTCTTTTTTTTTTTTTTTTTTTCAAATGAGGACAAAGAAATGCAATCAAAGTTAGAAACAAATCGATCAGGCAATCAGCTAATCCATCTTAATAATAGATCAATAAATTTAATCGAAAAAAAAAATGTTGCGTTTTAAAATTCAACGCATACTTATCGCGCGATCCATTAAAATTTTTCCGGAGCTCTTAAGCGAGAAGAACATCTAAAACACCATCAAAACAAACGATGATGAAAAGGTTCGAACATTCTTAAGGGTGATACCACATTCATTATACACCAACAGAAAAAAATAAAAAAGAAGATAATTTTCAACTAACTATTTCTCACCTTCCATTTCCTTCTTTAAAAATCGAAATGCTTATTTCTTTTATTCGAATCAATTAGCACCGAATTCTGAATCCGCAGACGCCTCTCCGGAGGTTAATTAGTTCCGTGCGCTGCCTTCTAATGAGACCTTGCGAAAAAAAAAATTTCTTATTCAGAAAAGAAATTGTCAATTTGTCACTCTGAGAAAGCAATTCGGCGCTCTTTGTGATATTCGCCGCCCTTTCTTCACTTCAAGACTTCAAAGGGCGGTAAGAATGAAGCCAATCTTTTAATAATTCATTTCATTAACCCTCAGGGAAGGTAGAAAGCGGGGCAGATCTGCTGGTAATTATTGATCGTCTTTGATGCTGCAGCTACTTGGCCAAGACTACCATCAATCTGATGGCTGTCAATGAAATGATTAAACGCCGGGTAGCACGCGCGTTTGCCCCCACGTTAATTTTGTGGGGAAGGGTGGATGGTGGATGTTCGGTTTATTAACTTGGGGAGGAAATCATTAAGCAGGAGGCGAAATTTGGAAGGAAATGATAAAACCTGAGACGATTGTTATGCAAATTTTGGTTGTTTTTCATTGCATTTGATATCATTCATTTGCGCTGTTAATTAATTATTTGTGTTGTGCTTCTTCCTGTGTAGATTACGAAACTAAATTGATTAATAACATTGTATTAATTTTCGTTCATTTGATAGTATGCATTCGTAATAAGCAAAATCTAATTATATTCTTGTTGGGTTTCATCTTAATTCAACGTATTCAGAACTCAGTATGGCTTTTGTCTTTTTAACGTCACTCCACTTATAACGTTGGTGCTTTTTCAAACTTGATTTACAGAATAGGAATGTTTTTTATAAACTTTTCCATGTTTAGATAAAGTACACAATTGTTTTTAACGTTACTCCACTTATAACATTGGTTTTCGTTTTTCAAAACTTGTGCTTTTTTCAAATTTGGTGGGGAGGGGTGGATTGGTGGACGTTCAGTTAATTAACTTGGGGGAGGAAATCATTAAGCAGGAGGCGAAATTTGGTAGGAAATGATAAAACCTGAGACGATTGTTATGCAAATTTTGGTTGTTTTTCGTTGCATTTGATATCATTCATTTGCGCTGTTAATTAATTATTTGTGTTGTGCTTCTTCCTGTGTAGATTACGAAATTAAAATGATTAATAACATTGTATTAATTTTCGTTCATCTGATAGTATGCATTCATAATAAGCAAAATCTAATTATATTCTTGTTGGGTTTCATCTTAATTCAACGTATTCAGAACTCAGTATGGCTTTTGTCTTTTTTAACGTCACTCCACTTATAACGTTGGTGCTTTTTCAAACTTGATTAACAGAATAGGAATGTTTTTTATAAACTTTTCCATGTTTAGATAAAGTACACAATTGTTTTTAACGTTACTCCACTTATAACATCGTTGTTTTTTCTTAAAACTTGATTTTTTTTTGTTAAACATTCTCATACTTAGAGACATTTTAAATTTTGAAAGCTTTTATAAACTCACACATTTCTTGAAGTCGTTTAGTTTCAGTATTTGTACCTGAAAGAAGAATACACTCTATTTTTTATTTGAATTTATCTCCATTTATTTCCTTTGGAAAGCACTTTTTATCAACAACAATTTCTTTCCATCAAATAAAATCATATAAGACATTTGATGGAAAGAAAGTAGTGATATAAGACATTTGATGGAAAGAAAGTAGTGATATAAGACATTTGATGGAAAGAAAGTAGTGATATAAGACATTTGATGGAAAGAAAGTAGTGATATAAGACATTTGATGGAAAGAAAGTAGTGATATAAGACATTTGATGGAAAGAAAGTAGTGATATAAGACATTTGATGGAAAGAAAGTAGTGATATAACACATTTGATGGAAAGAAAGTAGTGATATAAGACATTTGATGGAAAGAAAGTAGTGATATAAGACATTTGATGGAAAGAAAGTAGTGATATAAGACATTTGACATTTGATGGAAAGAAAGTAGTGATATAAGACATTTGATGGAAAGAAAGTAGTGATATAAGACATTTGATGGAAAGAAAGTAGTGATATAAGACATTTGATGGAAAGAAAGTAGTGATATAAGACATTTGATGGAAAGAAAGTAGTGATATAAGACATTTGATGGAAAGAAAGTAGTGAAAGACATTTGATGGAAAGAAAGTAGTGATATAAGACATTTGATGGAAAGAAAGTAGTGATATAAGACATTTGATGGAAAGAAAGTAGTGATATAAGACATTTGATGGAAAGAAAGTAGTGATATAAGACATTTGATGGAAAGAAAGTAGTGATATAAGACATTTGATGGAAAGAAAGTAGTGATATAAGACATTTGATGGAAAGAAAGTAGTGATATAAGACATTTGACGGAAAGAAAGTAGTGATATAAGACATTTGATGGAAAGAAAAGTGATATAAGACATTTGATGGAAAGAAAGTAGTGATATAAGACATTTGATGGAAAGAAAGTAGTGATATAAGACATTTGACGGAAAGAAAATGAGAATATAAGACATTTGATGGAAAGAAAGTGGTGTTATAAGATGTTTGAAAAGAAAATGGTGTTATAAGATGTTTGAAAAGAAAATGGTGATATTTGATGTAAAGAAAGTGGTGATATAAGGTCTTTGATGGAAAAAAATAGAGATATAAAATGTTTGAGGGAAAAGTGGTGAAATAAGATCTTTGAAAGAAACTGATGATATAGAATTGAAAAAAAATTTTTAATTGAAAAAAAAAATGATAACAGAAAAAGTGACTTGGAATCTGAAATTAAAATTATATTCAAGGCTGAATATCTCTCAACTTTGAACATTGTTAGAAGATTTCTCTCAGCTTCCGAAATTACTGTAGAAAATTTCAAAAATTGAAGGCAGATAAAATAGTTAAAATGCATATAGGAAAGCAAATTTGTGCCTTCGATATGAAAAAATATTTTTTAAAATATTTTAAAATATACTTTTTATTTCTTCATTAAATCATTTTGTAGTAAATTATTTGCCACTTTGTTATTTTAAAAAATAAAAATCATATTTTGAACAATTTTCTTATAATCAAGTTTCTTCTATGCGAAAAACAAAATTAAAAATAAAATTTCTTTGGAACTTAGATCAATTGTCGAATCAGGTTAATTATTATTAGGATATTTAGATTATAATATCATTACTTAGGTTTAACTATACTATTATTTTAATGATTTTAATTATTTTCATATAATACACATCAAAAATAAAATTATTATTTTAACTTATTAAACTTATTTTATTAAATTTTGTCTATTCCATTTACAGTTTATGTGTGAAACCAATTAAAAAAAAAATTTTTTTTAGCAACTGGGTTACATCTTTTATTATCATCATCAGTTACATTTTTATTAATTGATTTGTGAAGCTTTTATTATAAATATGTTAGTTTTAATTTATTCAGTATTATATACATTTATTATAAAAAAAAATCAAATTAAATTCGAGTACATTTGATTAAATAAATCAATATTTGCTTAATCAGCTGAATATTTTGAGGCATCAATTTCTAATATAAAAATATATAATATATTTTAATACAAAAATTTTCTAAAATATATAATTATATATTTAATAATAATTATATACTTTAGAAAATTTAACTTTGCAAAATAATAGTATAATTTTTAATCAGTCAATGCAGTTTTTCTTTTATTTTTTTAAAATATGATATGTAATCGTTGAGCATCAAAAAAAATTTAAACCTTGTGTAATTTAATAAACATATCTTCGTATTCAGAAGAATAAAAAAAGAAAAATATTCGTTGTTTCGACGAACATTTCTCATAATAAATATTATGAAGGAAAAATAAATAAATCAATTATAAAATAATAAATAAATAAAACAATGAGACTGAAAGAAGAATTTTTGATATTATTTGACCATTTTTCGATAAAATGTTCTCGGTTAATGCGCAACAATTTCAGTATAAATATATATTGATTAGTTATTTTAAGATACTTTATTATTTAAAGTAATTTCTCTGAAATATAAATAAATAAAACAGGAAATTAGAATAAGATATAGATATGGTGAAATATCTACATGCACAAAATGTAGTAAATACTAATCTAGCTTACATAGCTAGCTTATATACATAGATTATGTGTAATTTTCGCTTACGGGAGCAAAAATTTGTGTAATACCTTTTTATACTCAAATACAAAAATTTTCCAAATTTTGTCCAGACTACTTTAAAGCATAATCCCTAAAAAAAGTTTAAAATCAACGAATGAAAGATTTGAAACAAAAATACGTAATAAATTTGAAATATCTTGTTCAAAATTGATCTGTTGTTTCATTAATAAACTCTAAATCTTTTGTTTGAAATGATTTTCGTTTCTAACTATATTTTTTTTATTGTAAGAAGGATAAATAGGTAAAGGATATATCAAAACCCTTATCAGAAATTTCATCATCTGAATTTTCATATGAAACGTCAGCACCTATTTACTAATAAGTCAATTTTCAATTATTATAATTTTATGTAATATGAAACTTAAATTAATTACTGGAAAAAATTTCCAAGAATTTTTTAAAAATGTACCTTTTGTAATAGATTGATTATCAACTGGTAACTGGCATACCGCTTACGGAGTACCAATGGGGATAAACCCTTATCCTTCTCATGTTAAAGATGTTAAAATGTAAAAGATAAACCTTCTCATGTTAAAATGAGATAAATGCTCAACCTTAACCTTCTTATATTAAAATGTAAAAGATAATGTTTCTAAAAATTTAAAAATAGCACTCTGAAAATTAAAAATAATTAAAATAAAATAAAAGTAAGATAAAAATTAAATTTAAAAATAAAACGAATTTAAGTTTTAAAAAAAATCAGTACAATTAAAATTATCACTGTCAATAACGCATTCATCAGAATAAAATTCTTGAAAATTCTTTTTAAATCTTTAGAAATTTTAAGATTATATTTTCCTAAAATGAAAAATAACTTTTCTATCCTACTACTAATCACATGTTGTTGATTTTAAAGTAATTTAAATGCCTAAAATAAATTCGATAACAAATGCATTAATATATCAACTGCCTGATAATCCAATGTTTTTTGGGACCAGTTCGTCTAAAGTACTACAAATAATTCAATAAAACTTCATCTAATCCTAAGATTAACTTATAAAGATTGTGTAAAAAATCATTAACGCATTAAAAGGAATTAGTCATATAAATCAAAACAAAAAATTTATCACCTTTTCGCAGACTAGAGAATGACGCCTGTTTCAAAGGAAGTAAACTGTAAAAATCAGTTGACTAGTTTCAAACCAAGAAATGCAACGATATCAAAAAGATTAATCTTTCATTTATTCTGGGCCGGATTTTCCTATAGGCTAACTAGGCTTCAGCCTAGGGCCTCAAGATCAAGAGGGATCTACATTTAAACTGTTAGCAAAATTAGAATGACACTATTCTAAAAACAGTAAACACTAAAACACTGAATCGAAAATAAGGAGAAATTCTACACATATGACTAATAAACAAACATAAAAATGTATTGGTTAAGATCAACGAGTTCGGCTCATTGGGTCTGTTCGTTTGTATATACTAGATTTTTTATTTATTATCCGTGCCATATTTTTTTAATAAAGATTAGTTCCAATCACAACATGTTTCATTTAGCATATTGATATATATCACAGTAATGATGTATTTTATTATCTCTCATGTAATTTACAAACTTAAAAATGGGAGGTGAAGGGGCCTCATAAGTGGAATAGCCAAGGGCCACATTTCATCTAAAACCGGCCTTGCTTCTATCCATGCAACAAGTCTCAACTTGCTGCAGACAGTGAATAAAAAAAAGTAGATTTTAACATGTATGTCGATTTTAATGAACACCGGGCCTGAAAGGGTTAAAGCCAATTCTATATTATTTGTTTATTTAACAAATCACCGTTGTTAACATTTTCAGAAATTTTGTTTAAATTTAAAACAATGCTTTTCATTGTTAATTTGATGGTGCTATCATCTATCTGTACCATGTAGTGTTCCCACAACAGAATTCATTCCCTAGAAATTAATATTTCTAAATTAATAAGTTGTTCAACAGTAAAATTAAGGCGTAAAGAGTGTTTAAATATTATGGGCATACATGAATGGATGCATGATTTTTTATTTATGTATTCTCCGAATTCTCAGTAGCCTTATTGTTTATATATAAATATATATATTGATATGGCTATGTTATAATTTATTCTTTTTAATTGAATTATTTTATTATTAGAAACGAAAACATTCAATAAACCATTGCTGATTATGTTAAGATAAACGAGATAAGATCAACATAAGCGAGAAACTGAATCAAGAACTATAACAAGTAATATAAAAAAAAAAAAAATTTAAGTCAATTTCTACTATTTTTTTCACTTTATTGCTGAAAGGCCTTTATAAATAATTTTCATTCATTTTTTTAACTTTATCTGGCGCCATCTGTAGATATATGCAACTTAAATCTAAAAAAAATTTAATTAATGAATTAAATTTAATTAAGGAATTAATATTCGAAAAAACTGTATTAACATCCAGTGTCATTCACTACAAGTTCAAAAAAAAGTGTATTTGAACTTGAGTGTATGAGTAAGAAGTATTTTATGAACAATTGGAAATTTGAACAAGATATATATTGGGAGAGTGTGAACTAATAGAAGGAATTTAAAAAAAATGCATGTCCATTGTGATGGATACCAGGTCTAAAAGGGCTACAGCCCCACTTCGAATAAATATAATAATATGTTTATGTATATGTATTTATTCTTACTTTTTGGTTTATTAAAAAACTTAATTGAATTATTCTATTATTAGAAACAAAAACATTCAATAAACCATTGCTGATTATGTTAATATAAGCAAGATAAGATCAACATAAGCGAGAAACAGAATCAGAATGAACTATAAAAAAGCAATAAATGTGCATCAAAAATTAATCTGAATCTTCTTATAACCCATTTCTTCATTCAATCCAACCGTTATTTGTTTTTTTTTTACCAGAGAACCCACCACGAAATCCTGATCAATCACTTTTTTCACTGCGACCGTGTTCATTGTTCATTCGATGCACACTTCGCCAACTTCACTCTCTGAACAGCTGGGGGTCAGCGCAGAGTGAGGTCACATGACCCGCTTCGGTTTTATTGCCCAATATCAATAACAAAATTCAACCTGCGCCAAGGCAGGAGGCAAAACAGAAAAGTATCTCAATTAGCACATTCAAGATTCCTTATCACGTCTGCCAATTCATTAAAGCCACAAGGCACTCAAAGGGAGGAATAATTTTCAGAGCCCTTCTGGATAATGAGATCAATGTTAAATGAGCACAAATTAACGACAATTATCGTTTTTTTTTTCTTTTTTTCCTTATTTTTTAATTGGAAGGAAGAGTCTTGGTGGTACTAGTGAGAAGTATTTCTAGTTGTGGTATGAAAATGAGATAATTGGATTGTTTTGCTCGTGTTAGTAATATGAAATATAAGTTGTGATCAGGAGTTAGTTGTTTAATTACTACTTTTGCGGATTTGAAGGAATTCCAGTTGCATTTAGCCCTTGAACTGAAGTGATTTGAATTATTCATCACATTAACTTGAGGGAATGAATCAATAAAAAAAATCATATTTTACTACTGTGCCCAAAAAGTAAGACCAATTATTATTTTTTTTTTCAAACACTCTTTATTTATTCTTCCAAATATATTTAATCGTCTTCAAAGAAATCCCCTCCGGACACAATGCACTTATGCCAACTTTGTTTCTAATCCACAATGCATGCTAAAAAGTCATCGGCAGGGATGGCCTTCAAAGTTGAAGAGATTCATGTTGAATCTCTTCAATCGACTCAGAACGGTGTCCCCGGAGTGTATTTTTGAGTTTAGGAAATAGCCAGAAGTCGCATGGTGTCAATACGGTGGTTGTGGTACGATATGGGTTTCATTTTGGGGGAAATAGTCACGAAGAATCAATGTAGTGTGAGCTGGCGCATTCAGTGTTTTCTGTACCAATCGAGATTTGGATAATGAGATCAATGTTAAATGAGCACAAATTAGCGACAATGATCGGTTTTTTTTTTTTCTTCTTCTTCTTCTTATGTTTTTAATTGGAAGGAATCTCTAATAGAGAGTCTTGGTGGTACTAGTGAGAAATATTTCTAGTTGTGGTATGAAAATGAGTGAGATAATTGGATTTTTTTGCTCGAGTTAGCTGTATGAAATATAGGTTGTGATCAGGTATTAAGTATTTTAGTTGTTTTAATTACTACTTGAACTGGAGTGATTTGAATTATTCATCAAATTAACTTGAGGGAATGAATCAATAAAAAATCGTATTATTTTAATTATTTTCAATGCAGAATTTTAAAAAAAATTGCTATTTAATTTTATTACTAATTAACAGAAAGATTTAGCTTTAAATTTATAATATGCCGAATATTATACTATATTTCCCATCTATTAGTTACGCATTTTTTTTGGTGGGGGAGGGGGGGAGCGGCAGATGGCCAAGTGACTAGCCCTCTGTCCCTCGGCGCCACAGGTTTCGAGTTCGAGTCCCGGTGGTGCCATGGATGTTTGTAGTGGTTCGAAACTCACTTTAAACTGTAGGTTCCAGTCTAATATGACTGTAGAGCATTGGGCTGACAACCCTATCCCTTAAAAAAAAAGAAAACATCACCTGTCTTAAAATCTGCCAGTAGACAGATGGCCTTGGCCCACCATGGGGCTGTTGAGCCACTTACGATGATGACGTATTTTTAACAAAATGAAAATTTTAAGACTAATATCATTAGATGCCCAACTCACGTTTTAGTGTTATAGGACGAAGATAGAATGCATGAGGACTGAGGGTTCAAATCCGTAAGTGGCGTCTACAACAATTAATGCTTTCGGAAATTTGCAAATGTGGCGATAGGTATAAGCATTTCGTATCGACAGTCAGGCTGTCTGGATTGAGTTTTACTTGTTTTCCCCTTTACAAACGTGGAGAGTTACTCAAACAATTTTATTCAAAACAATAGCAAAATTCGTTGGCATTGTTTTAAGCTGATAATTCCATTTCAAATTTTCCAGTTGTCAAATGATTAATTTACTTGTTAATACATCAATAATTTGTTTTTATTACATCAATAATTTAATTTTATGATATATCAACAATTTATTTTTAATACATTCAATAATTTATTTTTTAATATGTCAATAATTTATTTTTTGATACATCAATAATTTATTTTTGATACATCAATAATTTATTTTTTAATATATCAATAATTTGTTTTTATTACATCAATAATTTAATTTTTTGATACATCAATACTTTATTTTTTAATACATCAATAATTTATTTTTTAATACATCAATAATTTAATTTCATGATACATCAATAATTTAATTTTTATTTATTTATCTGAGCTGTCAACTAATTTGCTTGGGAAAGAGTCGTGCTCTTTGAATCGTATTAAAATTCCAATTTTTATTAACGAAATTGATATAAAATATAATTGAATGAAACAATTTATTACTATTATTTATTCTTATTTTTAATTCATATTTAAAATTTTAAGCACATTAGTACTATAGTTTTAATGTATCAATTTTTATTTTTTAATGTTTTTTATTCGTTTAAATATTTTTATGGCATTAAATATTTCTATTCCTAGAAATAATTTAGTTATTATATTACGTTTTAAAATATTTACACATGCTTCATTTCAATGATTACTTAATTAGATTTGAAAGATTTTTAAAAATTCAAAAATCTTTTAGTAAATTACAAATTTTGCCAAAACTTTCGATGTTCAAATATTTCAATTCTGTTAAAACTCGTGCATAATTTATACATTTATGATCGTCAACTGTCAAAAAAATTGAATTTTTTTTATTTCAATATTTTATGAATTAATAATACAAAAAGTGGCACATCTTAATTTTCGTTCATCTTCATAAACATTTTTCCTTCTTAAACTTTATAAAAATTAAATTAATAATAATGTTTCTTAAAGTCGAGCAGCGAAAGAATGTATAGCATTCAACAATTTCATAATATAACTCAAAAAATGCAAGCATTATTTTTATTTATATTTTTGTTATTTCCAAATACATAATCCCTTTATCATTACTTCAGTTAGCAGAAGCATTTTAAAAATCTTTCTTAATTTCTACTAAAAAAAAAAAAAAAATCCATTTCCTATAAAATCTTTCTAATATTTTTTTTATTTTTTATTTTTTTTATTTATTTATTTATTTATTATTATATATATAATTTTTTAAGTATTATGTCATTTCCAACAATTAAATCCATTGACCAATAACAGTTGACTTTTTTTATTGTTAATTTATTAAATCATTTATAATTAAAAAATATCATATTTGTAAAAAATCTATATACTTATATTTTTTTATATTGCAACTAAATATAATTTTATTTTGACTCATTGTTAATAATTTTATATTAAATATAAGAATAATTCTTCAGTTTGACATTTCAATCAACAATAAAAATTTTATTCATAAATTTTATAATTAATATATTTTATAAAGAATTGTGATAGATTATGGTTTTTCAGTGAAATAGATAATGCTAGTAAAGATGAAAATATCTTCCATTGAAATTCATTATATAATATACATGAAAAACTCGTGTTTCTTAAGAATTTAATATCTGGAATGATATTTTTTATAAAATATTTTGTCTCAATCAACCAAAATCTATGCATATCTATAAATGTCTCTGTCTGTTGTCTCTGTTAATGTCTCTGTCCTTTTATTTTATTTTGATTCAATATTATTATTTTATTTCTAATTTTTAATACATACCTTTAATAATATTTTCCATATACTAATAAATTCGTGTAGTTTCAATTTAAATACTTGAATTGAATAATCCATCTTAATATGAATTAGTTCAAATACAAAATGGTTTGCTTGTTAAATGGAAATACACCATAACAATTTATGATATAAACAAAAATTTATCTCTAATTATATTTTTATAATTTATATTGTTTTTAACTACATCAGTTAAATTTATTTGTGAATAAAATTTTATTTTCTCTGATATTGCATGTTGCAAACTAAGCATTGATAAGTTATCGTCGATTTTAAATTTATTTTAAATTTCAAATGTTACCCTGTTTTCTCATAGATGGCGCCATGCTATTTTTAAAGTAATGATTTTCCATATTAAAAAGTTTCGTAAAATTAAAGTTTATTTTCTAGAATGGCAATAATCCAATTTGCCATCGCATAAATTAGTTTCGGCATATAATAATTTTGTTGAGTAAAACAGATATACTCTTTTTAAGTCTCTACTCGAAAGAAAAGTTCATCAATTAGAATATTTTCTTGATTTTCATTACAAAAATCTCCTTCTGAGAAAAAGGTTTTACCCTTTTTTATCAATATTTATTTTTAATAATATTTTATAAATACCATAACAATTTTTTGTCATAAATTTATGTATTAATTCGATTATTTAAATTATTTTTAATTAGTTTAAAATTAAGAATTATTTATAATAAGTTAATTTATTTCTCAGTACCTATTTTCTGTATTAACACTGTTTTAAAATGGCCATTTATTCCCCACATACCTCCTCATTTAGATATTTGTTTCGTATTTCTGTTTGAACTGTTTTGAATGATGTCCTGTTGTAAATTTTAATGACAATAATCGTGTAAATTTAAAACAAATATGGTTTAACAATAATTTGATACTGCAAAATACGTTACGAAATCAGTTATTGAAGCACGTTACGAAATTTTTATTTCGTAGTGTGCTTTTATTGTGCTTTTATGGAATATTTATCATATTCCAGTTTTTTGCAAAAATACATTTAATAGAACTGTAAATATTTTATATAATTTTAATCAATAATGATAAAGAATTTTACCAATAGCCACTTGTACCCTATGTTAATAACGATGTCCTAAAGCAACAAATTAATATCTTTTCAAAAAATTTGAAACATTTTTAGAGATTTCCAAATAAATAATTTTTCATATTGTCATGCTATTTCATACGAGTATCTAAAATAGACATCCTATCTATCCAAACTTATTCTTGGTTCATGTTCTACAATGTTTGAAGCATCGTAAAAAGATTTATAATCTTGTTTGGTCATTACTCTTCGAAGTTTTCTGAATGGTAAAATGGTTGTATACAGAAATAATCTTGACTAATGCATACATTCTTAGCACATTTGACCGAGATTTACATTAAAGTTTTCAAACAGATGCACTCAATGCTCGGATTATCCGTTCACAAAAGGATTATCCATAGATTCGTCGAGCGGATGAAAGTGAACCCTCACTCAAACGGTGATATCGGAAAAGATTTCTGGGACCATTGCATTGTGTACTTGTGAGATACTTAGGGAATTGCAGGAATTGATGTTCCAGATACTGATGTACCTCATCTTGATAAATCGTTACTTTGAAAGCATTGGAAAGATTATCTATAAGTTTATCATACTTAAAATGACCATAGTGACGATACCATTGGGAAGCTCTATGTGGAATTCTAGGAATACTCCTTTTTATGAATTACAAGACTAGTCAAATAACATTTTCGCTTTATTGACTCAAAAGATTTAAATACAGGATCGCTGGCAGTGATAAATCTTGTGGTGACAAAATCTACTTAATCTGTTATATTCGATTCCAGTAAATTTTTATCTTTATTCACTAAAATATTTAAAATATTTGTAAACAAAAAATGAATGCACTTTTCTGCAATCCTGTAATGAATGCAATCCTGCACTTTTGTTAAGTATGGGAAAAAACAGGGGAGTATTTTCTGAAAATATTCTGCATGTTAATGTCAAAAACGTTACTAAATAAGTCCACTGATAACAAAATAAATAAGTCTAATAATATGTAAAATGTGTTCTACTTTTATCATTTTGCTGCTATTTTTGTTAAGAATATGGGATTTTCTCCTAATATATGAAGATATATGTAATAATACGATAGGCCCAAATTATTTTGAGTTTCTATAAAACTACAAATCAAAAACAAATGGGTTTTAATAATCTAAAGTACTTGCTGTTTATGCATTAGATGGAAAGAATTTTTTTTATAACATTAATGTAATGAGTGTTAAAAAGAAAGTAAAGCGCTCTCTAGCGGCGTCATAGCACACTAAAGTTAGTGAACATGTAATCTTTTGTTTTGTTATTTATTTCTTCATGTATTGTGTGCAGTTATAGCTCTTACAATACATAAATAGCTGCATTAATAAACTGCTGTTGTCGTTTTTTTTTATTTATAGATTACTCAGCGAGAAAATCATAATGCTTTATTATTATATTCTGCAAATTGGTTGTCGATAGCTATTATCAATTATTATTGGTTATAGATGCATTTCATTACATATATAGATAATTACAACAAATAATAATTTTTTTACACAGTTACATATACCGAATACATTAATTTGGAGTTAGAATTCTTGCTATTCATATGTTGTTCGTGCTTGTTAATAAAACAAATAAGATATGAAACGTACTATGTTATTTAATAATAAAGGATTGGAATGTAGCTAAATTGTCTCTCAATGCGGAAAAAAATCAAAAGAAAAGAGATCTATTTAATTAGTATTCCTCACAGACCTGCGTCTTTAAAATTTGAAATTGCATCGAAAGCATCTTTCGAGAATTGATGAACCGTGACATCAACTTTCAAAAGGCTCATCTGATGATAATAGGATACTTGTTAATGATTATTTATGATTGATTAGAGCTTGTAAATGTTCTTATCATCTGAAAGAAAAAAGAAAAGAAAAATGTTACGTCATGCCATGTATCTCATCTGAAGTTCATGAAGTCTCTCCATGTACAGCAATAAATTTGTTCCGCGTTTTAAATCAGTAAATGCCATTTTTTTTATTCATGTCGAATCATTATGATTTGCTTAATAATGCAGTTTCTGTGCACACTATTCATATTTTATAAGCATACATTATTTAAAACAGCATTATGAGATGTTTGACTTTTTTCTAGAAGCTAACCAACATAATGCTTACTTGATTCTATAACAGAATTTTATAAATCGAAATAAATTCTTTACAAAAATTTTGTTTCCTTCAAAATATATCAAAATGACATTCATAAAGATTCTTGAAAAAAAAAAAAAATTTTTTTTTAAATGCGTATGTTGAACTATAGTAACCAAAACGTTTCGTCGATCCTTTCAAAAGTCAAGATCCGTTTCCGTTTCCGTTCCAAGTCCGTCATCCATTTTAGTTTGATGCAATTATAATAGGACATGCAGCTAGGTCAACCAGAAAAGAGTCAGTTTAAAACACGTTCCGTAAGCAAAAATTCATTTATTCAGACATTATTTTTACATTATTTTTTACATTAGGAGAAATAGCACACTTCCAGAACAACACCGTTAAGGTTTCATCAGACGGATTTGTTTCGTTATCTTCAAAGTAAAGCAAACCGCAGTTCCACTGAAATAACGAGTTCATTGTTATACGATCATCCAACTTTTATTCTCCTTAGCTGACTTCGCTATAGCCCGTTCACGGCAATAAATAACGACAGCTCGGTTTGTGGTTACACGAATTTTTCTCTCACGCTCACAAGTTAGCCCGAATGTCATGTGCATTGTAAACTTATTGTTTGCGTGGAGCAACGAAACAAGCCCGTTTTTAGCATTTGCCGTACGTAAATTTTCGGTAAATATCGACGGATGTAACTGGTTGACTTATTAAGGTTTAGTTGAAAGCCTATAAAAGCAGAGGTTGTCCTTTAAAAGAGGTGCATCCTCAATGTTACCGGATTGTTACCTTCAAAAATGAAATTATTAGTATATGAGACGTCCGTGGACTCCACGGAAGATCTCTTTGTGAGAGTCGTTTAGAAGAGCACAGGATAAGCACGGCACCAGAAGTCTTTCAGAAGGTGCACTAATCTTTCATTCGTGAGAATGAATTGTGCAAATGCACCTTTGAACACTACTTTCAGTATCTACTTTAAACCTTTCTTATATGTGAATAAATGGAATTGTGCATCTTATGATTTCGTTAATTTACTTTATTTTTTATTATTATTGTTGTTGAAAATTCAATTTGGACACCTAGCTAATGTTTCTGACATTCAGAGTGGAATATGGCCCTAGGTTTCATAGTAAATATTGTTCGTCTTTATGGGTACTATTAACCCTAGTATTTCTTGTAAAGAGTTTATTAACATTCTGCATATTATTGTATAAGCTTAACTTCAATTAGAGTACATTTATGTGTTTGAAGGCTACTTATTATTACATATTATATGAGAAAAATAAATGATATTTAAAATTTGTTTTAGTTAACAAAATAAAAGTAAGACAATCTTCTTTTTAAATATGAAAATTTAACTTCCATAGACTTAATATACTATTTTCAATGTTGTCAATACGTTTATATTTACCCTCAATTGTCCCTTAATAATATTATATCATTGAGTTAACCATTTTCGAATACGCCTAATGGAAAAACCTCTAAGTAGATAAGGAATAAATGGAATTATTTTATTATTTTTTTTCTTTGGTCTTAAGATAAATTTTATTCTTTGGACAATACATAATTTTATTCGCAATAAAAATATTTTATGCCGTGCAGAACTGTAAAACTTTTCTGGAAGGGAGAATAATATCACATTTGTTTCTACATCACTTTATGTATGTTAACCTATAAATAAATTTTAAAAAATGAATTGCTTCTAATGAATCTTTATGAGAATATCAATACAGAAAACTCCCCACCGAGACATGAAACACAGAGCGCTTATGACAAACTTAAGTTACTGATTCATCTCATGCTAATTCCCATCTTCAAACTTCACACCACAGGCAACATCCGGTGCCTCCGATCAGTAAAAAAAATATACATTGAAATATCGAAAGCAAAAAAATTTTTTTTCTTTCTTTTTTGGATGATCACCAACCGTGGTTTATTGCCCAACGTACCCAATAAACATCTCCAGCGGATAAAAAAAAAAGCCTACAGCATTCATACCTCCCAGTATTTCATTTCAGCCGTCCCGGTTCTGGTCCGAGGTTGGAAATCCTGCTGGGATCTTTACGGCCCCTTACCCACGTGCTATGTAGTGGCAACAGAGAACTTCTCTCCTCTGGAGTTGGAAAACCTACTCAGCGGCAACAAAATATTTCGCGTCTACAGCTGCACCAAGAAGAAACAAAACCATCAAAACAAGACAACTTCTGATTGTGGCCTGGCCTATGGAAATGATACGAGTTGGGAAGCAGTAGGTGATCCTGTGATTATTCCTCGTAAATTTGTCCTCCTTTGCAGGTAATAGAATGCTCCATCATTCCTTTACCCCCCGCTGCACCCATTCCTACACGTGCTTCCCATGAATCAGTATCTTCCAGTGGGTCTCCAGCACGGACGGGTTTTATTTAACGGATTCGACACCTGCTTTAAACCAGAAGGGATTGGAATGTGTGGATCACAGCCGGTGGTGCGTGTATACTCCCCCCCCCTAAAAGACTCTTGGCTTTTGCATAAGCTCTTAATTTGATGGCCAAAGATTTGGTAGGTGCAATTTGGGTGTTGTGGAAGGCTATTAGCTGCTCATGATTGCTCATGTATCTGGCGTTGGATCCAGTAGGGGTTCTGTGGGGGATCGTGGGATCTTTTAGTGGAGGAATAATTCGGTGAGAGATAAAGAAAGCCACCTTTGTGGATGGATATTGAGAGTGTGGTCTGTGGAATTTTACTTACTGAGGCGATCCCCTGTTGGAATCGGAATTTCTCCTTGAATCCACGGGAGCAAAAAGATTTGATGCTTGACATACCTTTTGGAAGTATAGCATGAGAATGAATTACAGCGCATGAAATCAAAGGCTATTTGTATTCTAATTATTTCTATAAAAAATGATATTGTCTACAATAACTTTTTTGTAAGATCGTACGGCACTGGAGTGTTGGCACTGTTATATGTGTTGCGATATTTTTTTGGGGTGGTAATTTTTATTAACCGAATATTTCCTTGCAGCCATGAGAGGAAAAATTTGACGTTTGGCATACGTTTTAGGAATGCATCGCGAGTATCAGTTCGAGAGCATTACATCGAAGACTATTTGTATTCTAAAAAGGATCTGAAGAACCTAAAGATCACACATTGGACAACCAAAGCTCGAGACTGATGACTTTGGAGTCGTTTTGTTACAGAGGCATTGGTCCAACATGGATTGTAGTGCCGTGGAGTTAGTTAGTTATTTGTATTCTAGCTATTACTAGAAAATATATCGGTAGACTTTGTTGTTATTTTTTATATATATTTCGAGCAGTCTTCTAACAGGTATTGCCTCATGAGGGAATTTTTTTTAAAAGGTAAATATCCTATATTTAATTGTCTTGTAAGATAAAATAGATAATCTGGAAACCGCCCACCAACCACCTTGAATATCGACACGAGACGCTTGTGTCCCTTTCTTTCTGAAAGTAGTGACTGCCATAACACCAGCAGCGGATTCCGATCAAAGCTTAGGTGTTTAGATACGCCTGTTAGCAGTAGGTCATTGAGTATAGTGCGGTTTGACGCTCTACAGTCATTTTTTATCTTTGCACACTGGAGCGGGACCTACATTTTAAAGAGGAATCCGAACCGTTAACAAGCAAGGATTCGAGCCTGAAAAGCTTTTGTTACCCCTGGCAGTGCGCTAGCCATCAGGCTGCTGTCACCACGAGCAAATTGTGTTATTTGTCACACATATTGAAGAAGTATTAGAAAAAAAAAAAAAGTTGACTGCAGGGTATATTTATTTGAAACAAATGATGTTGCTAAAAATGGCTGCTTAGACTGTTCTGTTTATTAATAATTGTCCAGCTATTGAATAAGTGAAACAATAAAGGGAGAAACATGATTTTTTCCAATAACTTTATTTATGTTTAATCTTTCTTATGTTCATTCATTACTTAAATATTAAATGAATTATACTAAACTAAAATTTACAAATGTTATTTTTGCACATATTTACAAAAGTGTTTTTTTCCCCCATAATTTATTCAATTTACAAATTTTTTGTTAACGTTTAGAAGTCAGTTTTCTTTAGAAATTTTTTTTCTCCCTATCTTTCTGCTTGACATTGGCAACACATTGAAGGAAATCTGAAACTTAAGTAAATTTACAACAGAAAGATAATATTAAACAAAATTTCCATGAACTTTCGAGCAATTTGATAGGTTAACTTTGCACAATGTTTTATAAAAAAAAATGAAAACATTAAAAAAAAAATTTATTTTGTTATTAAATTTTTTTATGTTTCAGTTTATATTTAAGGATGACTAAATACCTCAGTAATAATCTGTGGAATACGATTTTTGATGTATTAGAAGAATTGTTTGTTTTTTAATTGTTTATTGTTTTCTTAAAAACAATATATTTCAAAAGATTATCCAGTTTCAATGAAATATGTTATATTTTTAAACGATTCAAATGTCTCTTCTGGACAATATTTTAACAAAATAATGGTTGATATGTTTTTTGAATATTTTTTTTTTTTTTTTTTTTTTTTTTTTTTTGTCCTCTTCCCTATTTTTAGTTTTATTTTATTTTATTTATTTTTTTAGCACTGAATACTTATGGGATGTATTATGCCAAACACAAATAAATTAAAAAATTGATTTCTATTGACTGGACATGTATAAAATATTAAAAATTGGTAACATTCCCAGTGTTTTTGACCAACTGTTTTGAAAAGGCATGGATAAACAAACTTCACACTGAGAGATAGTATCTCAATGGGATTAAACAACTCCAGAGAGGTCATCGCCACCATTCCTTTTGGCTGCACAAGATTTTCGACATCCTCCACCCTGACAACCCCAAACGATTTCTGTGTTGTTCCACACGCGTCACTGATACCTCACCACGATTCTTTTGTCCCAGAACCACCCTCTTTGGAATGTGTGTCCTCGGACCTCACAGACTGCTGCTGACAAAAGAACTTCCTTCCCTCCTCAAGACTTTCACACCACATCTCTCCCCCTGGGGAGTCACTAAATCAAGTAATCTCTACTTTGTGTGGCACAATGGGAAAAGTCAAACTTCCCGGACTCACCGAGAAAGTGTGGGACCCTCCCTCTTCCACTTGTAACACCTTTCTTGCCGACACTGAATCGGGAGGAAAAGACGAGCGCAGAAAGGAGTGAGTAAACAGTGTAGGTTCATTGGCGATCGTGTTTGAGTGGAAAAATATGAAGTCACGCATTTTTCTTTTTTCTGTACAGGCAGTTGGTTATTTATGCTTTGAAAAAGTGAGTTAAAGTAAAATTGTATGGAAAGCAGCAAAATAGTGCTTAAGTCGAACGATAGATGGCAGCACCAGTACGTAATTTAGTGAAGGCTTTAAAAGTGTATCTTTCAAAAGTGACCGTCCTAGGTATATAATATTATTAATGATGTTTTTTTCAAAAGGATTTATTAATTTTTATAAAAATTACTTTTACCGATATTAAATAATAAGAAACATTTTTTTCCTGTAGAAATAATTTTTAATATAATATTCATTTGTGCTTTTGTAATGATGAATAACATTTCCAGTATTTACAGCAGAGCTATTTGAAGTGGAATTAGATCTGTTTTGAATAGGGTCCTACATGAAATCGGAAATTTCTTTACTATAATAAATTATTTTTGAAATTAATTACATGAAAACTTATTAAACAAGATAATGAATCTTTATTTTATTTAAATATTGAACTAAAATTAATTGTAATATTAATTAAAATTTTCTTGTAATTAATTTTTGAAATTAATTACATTAAAATTTATTTTAAAAAAATAATGAATCTTTATTTTATTTAAATATTGAACTGAAATTAATTGTAATATTAAATTGATATTTTTTATTTAATTAACTCTTTCATAATTTAAATATTTATCTATTATTTAATACAATTTCTTATTTTATTGATTAAGTCTTTTTCCCGTTTAATGATTAGAAAAAAGTTCGACAAAAAAGGAAAGGTTATGATGCAATAATTTTTTATATATATATTCCGACCTTGTTTTGATTAAAAGGGGCGGATATTTGAAATAAAATGGTTTTTATGTCTATTTCGACCGCTGGCAAAATAAATCTGTAGACTGATAAATGGCGTTTGGTTTGAGAAAGGGATGAGCGAATCCTTCAGAAATTTCATTCCTGTCTCGACTCTCGAGGAGGTAAGACGTCTTTTTCGTCGCTCTCCCACCCCGTCGCGAACGGTCATTGACCCCAACTATCCACTGCAAAATTCCCCTCCTTTCGACCTCCCACGCAGCGCATTGAAAGTACTGTTCTAAAAAGCAACAAACAAAAGTATTTTATTAATACTAAAGGGGCTTTTTAGCTCCATGGACCCAAACCCAGGAGGAATTTCATCCTCTCATATGATGTCAAGGAATTCTGCTTCCTTAAACCGGATACCGACCATGGATAACTCAAACGAACATGAAACTGAATACCGATCAATTAGTCAGCAAATCGACGATTTCACTTCTATTGCTCAGTGCAGAGCAAAGTTCTCTATATTCAAACAGCTTTACGACAATATGTCTGCAGCCAAAATAACTGAGGAAACATTCGATCTCACTAAAAATATTTTAATCTGATGCAAAATTGCATCCTTAAAGAACAGTGCATTACCAACGATCAATCAAGAAAAATTCAAGTACAATAGTCCCGGAAAAGGAATGGACTACAGTGAAACCTAATAAGCGGTCAAGAAAAAGAAAAGAAGTAATTTCAAAAAAACCCAAAAATGACTCCGAGATTTCTCTTAGTCAAGCTAACCCTGAATATAAGAACACCCCCCAGGCTTACAGTTCATCCGACACGGAGTCATATAGTTCAAACATGTCAGAAGATGTCACATCCCGCATCCAAACAATGCAAGTTGATGACGATGATCAACAGGTAGATCAACCTATCAAAAAGGCTTACATTCCTCCAATCATCGTTGATGATCCAGTAAATGGAAAACAACTCCTAGAGGACCTCAATCATCTGACGAATGAAGCAGTGACCGGCAGAGTTATTGGAAATAAACTGAAGATTTTCCCTCCATCTGCTGAAGCCCACCGTGCTATCCGCCGTGAAATTTCTGATGAAAGGAAACTCAAGTCCCATACGTACCTTCTTCCTCAAGAGAAAGAATTGAAAGTGGTTATTCGCGGCTTACCAAATGATTTTCCAACTAAGGAAATTGAAGAATTTCTAATGAGCGAGGGATTTGAAGTACAATTCGTGACTCAACTGCGCCACCGTTCCGGAAAAGGAAACATGCCTCTATTTTTAGCTGTCTTACCAAAGTCCGAAGAATCTAAATCAATATTTTTAATGGAAAATCTTTCATACTTCCGAATTAAAGTGGAACCTCTGAGGAAAAAGGCGGGTCCTGCTCAGTGTTTCAATTGTCAACAGTTTTTCCATCACTCAAAGTTCTGCTCCAGAGACCCTGTGTGCGTCAAGTGCGCTGGACCTCACAAGGCTAAGGATTGTCCCAAGCCCAAGGAGGCACCTCCTTGCTGTGCTCTTTGCAAAGGTAATCATACCTCCAACTTTTCGGGGTGCCCTCGCAACCCAGCAAACTTTGTCCCTGCCGCACCTCCCAAAACCAACTACTGGGAAGAAAGAATGAAAATGATGAAGACAAACAATTTACCATTAAGTGCACCAACATCTCTTCAAAACACGATTTCTACAAACTCAGTAAAGATGGACAAATCTCCACCAAATCAAGTCGAACCCCAACTTTCAGGTCCTTCCACTTCATCCTCCACTCCACAAGAAAACCTTACCGCCCAAATTCTGCAGTCCCTTGTTAAAGAGGTACATGCTCTCACTTCAAATATAGCTTCCTTGTTGGCGGCTCTTCAATCTCAGTCACCCCTTTCTCACAACATTCAATAGTACGACTAACCTTAATTCGATCAACTGCATAAGCTGGAATGCGAATGGAATTAGAGAAAAAATAAACGAATTCCAGGAGTTTATACAGCTTCATAGTCCTCATATAATTGCGATTCAAGAGACCCACCTACGGCCATGTGACTCCATTAAAATAAAAAATTACAATATCTACAGATCCGACCGGTTAACTCACAGAGGGGGAGGTACTGCTATCTGCATTAGAAGGAATATTCACCATTACGAAACAAAAATCCAAACTTCTACTTTTGAAAACACAACAATTGTTATCACCAATCGGAGCGGACCCAACATCACAATAGCTAGTATCTACCGTCCTCCAGTTGGTAGAATCCTAATCACGGAATTGGACAAATTCTTCAACTCCAACCACAGAGTAATTCTCTTAGGAGACTTCAACTCCAAGCATCCAACTTGGAATACGGGACGGTGCAACACCAGTGGCACCTTACTCTACTCCTGGTCGAATCTCAATAGTTTAACCATTACAGCTCCAGCGCAACCAACTTATTTCTCAACTTCCTACAATACAAATTCAACTCTGGATATTTCTATTACCAAAAATTTCAATTCTAGTATCGCGAACTCTATCAATGATCTTTCAAGCGACCATAACCCAGTAATCTTCTCCTTCGAAAATAACTCTGTTTTACCATCACAATTCCGAAGCCTAACCACTACCAACTGGACAAAATTTTACGATAACCTTTCTTCTAGCATTCCCGGAAATCCTAAAATAAACAACTCTTGTGACATCGACACAGCTCTTAATTTTTTAACTCAGTGATTTCATCTTCAATAAACCTCTCTAGCAATACTAGGAAGTGAAAACTGTCCACCATAAGCTCCCAGTGGAAATTAGACACCTCATCAACATCAAAAATAGCATAAGAAAAAGATGGCAAGAAACTAGATATCCTCCGTACAAAAATAATCTAAACATTCTTCAAAACAAAATCAAAAAAGAAATTTCTAAACTTAAGAACTCCAGATGGAACCAATTCGTTAAAGGTCTTAACCCGGAGGACAACTCCCTTTATTATATTAACCGCCACTTCACAAAAAAATAGATAAAATTCCACCCATATTGGGAAATAATGGTATAGTATACACTCCCAGAGAGAAAGCGGATGTCTTCGCCGACAACTTAGAATTATCATTTCAAGAAAACTCGGAGCCGTACGACAATGATCACATCTTTATAGTGGAAAACAAAGTAGAAAATTTCATCTCCAACATCTCGAATTCACCAACTCCACCTCTCATCAGCCCTAATGATGTCACGACTATAATAAAAAAAACTCAATATTAGGAAATCCTCTGGCCCAGATGCCATTCCGAATAAAGCTCTACAGTGCCTCCCTCTCCCAGCTATTACATTTCTCACCAAAATCTTCAACAAATGTATTATCAACCATCACTTCCCGGACTCATGGAAACATGCAACAATAAAGATGATACCTAAACCAGGCCAGGATCATAAATTTCCACAGAATTTTCGACCCATCAGTCTCATTAGTTGTGTTGCGAAAATTTTTGAAAAATCATCCAGAAAGAATTTCCACCCACTGTATTGATAACAACATCTTTCCTGCGGAACAATTTGGGTTCCGTCCCCATCATTCAACAGTTCATCAACTTTTAAGAGTGACTAACATTGTTACGGAAGGTATGAATGACAAAATATTAACCGGCGGTGTTTTTCTTGATGTTTCAAAAGCTTTTGACCGATTTTGGCACTGTGGCCTCGTCTTCAAAATGATTCAACTTAAATTCCCTCAGTACCTTATCCATATAATATACAACTTTCTCCAAAACAGATCATTCAGTGTCAGTATCGAAGGGGTCTTTTCTCGTATTGGTCAAATTAAAGCTGGCACCCCTCAAGGTAGCGTACTCAGCCCAATTCTTTACAACATCTTTACGTTCGACTTTCCCCAAATTCAAAATGTGAGTACTTGCCTCTTCGCTGATGACTCAGCAGCCCTGGTTCAGGGAACTACTGTCAGATTTGTGACAAGAACTCTTCAAAATTTCCTTGACTCCCTGGAAGAGTGGCTACACTATGGAGAATCTCTGTCAATACAGACAAAAAGTAAAGCCATCATTTTCAGAAAAGGTCATGCTAGATCTCCATATGAAGATATTTTCCTGTTTGATGATCCGATAGAATGGGTCAATCAAGTCAAATATCTTGGCCTAATTCTCGACAGCAAATTAACATTTCAGAAACATCTTCACACTGTAAAGACAAAATGTTGGAACAAATTACATCTTAGTTTGCCGTTAATAGGAAAATATTCTACTTTATCTTTAAAAAACAAAATTCTTTTATACAAACAAGTCCTTAGACCAATCCTGACTTATGCAGCCCCATCTGGGGCCTTGCTGCAAAAACAAAACAGAAAACAAAATCCCAAGTTATTCAAAATAAAATTCTCAGAATAATTACGGAGCTCCCTGGTTCATTCGAAATAACGTGCTGCATCATGACCTACAAATAGAATCAATAGACGATCATATTGCGAAGCTTTCAAGAAAGTTGTTTCTAAACATCAAGAACCATAAAAATAATTTAATTAAAGCTCAATTATTCTTCCCACAACGAAGGTAAATACCATTATCCATATTACACAACAGGATGGAATCACGACCTCAAGCCTCCCCTAATTTCTTCTATGATCTATCTTCAATACTACTCTTCAGTTCTAATCACTCTCTTACCCTTACTTAACTTAGTCGTCATATACGGAACTATGTTAAAAGACAAAGAACATTCCATTTTCACCGAAAACTTCCAAACTCTACCTGCATTGTTCTAACTTTTGCACCCGTCTTCAGTTTCAAATGTTGTTCGTATGTTTTTCTGCCTCCACTTAGGATTTTTATTTTGTGATTGTATATTTGTATATAAGCTATGGTATATTTATTTTCATTATATATGTGTTTATATGTCTGTCTGCTATGTATTGCGTATTATGACTACTATTGGGCATTTATGTACGATATTGCTTGATTGTCATC